>OU744726.1:1567514-2167514 GCA_916613615.1 Steromphala cineraria
ATAAGTCTTTCTTTCAGAATTAGCTAATATACTTGGCTGTCAGCATGCAACAGTCATGTCCCATCAAACATGACATAACTGGGCCAGAGCTTGCCCTCTACTGGCTGATACAGGCATCCATAACTGGCTCTGTACTAACTTTTACACTGGCGCGGTACTGGCCCAGTACTGGTTCACTGTAACGGCCCAGTACCGGGCCAGCATCAGGCCATTATTGAAACAGGTGATTTAAGTTCAACCATTACTTACCCGGTACCTTTACATATTTACACAATATACATTATGGTTTCAAATGATTTATTTATGGTACACACTATACATAGCATTTTATTATACTAAAGAAGTCAAGTTTTTTTAAATCATTCTGATTTTTTATTACTTATTCCTTTATTTAATTGCTATTAAGTTATGTGAACATGTATCGATAGCATTAATTTCGGATCAGCTTTACTTTTCCAAATCTGACATAAACATTTGATTGTCAAAAGAACTATCAAACCTATTGACATAAAACATTTAAAAAAAATGTCTCTTTATCAAGCAAACCTACTAAGAAAACATACACAACGTATGCCATTACAAAAAGAAGAACTTGTGATTTGTCTTACAAATAGGGCCCACTTTATCATGATATCAATACACCAAATAACAAAACCTGTCATACAAAACAAAACTTAGGTTAGATAGACATTACAGGATGTATTAGAGATTCATTATAATCAAGTAAAATCATCTGAAATTTTATAAGTTTAACTCACATTTAAAGGATACCTGAATGTTGTCTTCCTCTGTAAACTCTCAAAAGCAGACGACAGTTTTGATTAATACCCAGAATTCCCTAACAGGAAATGGCATGCCAGAATTGTATGGAACCACATACTGGGCCAGTTCTGGACCAGTACTGGCCCTTTTAAGATATCCCATAATGCATATGGACAGGAAGTGATATGCCTCTACTGGGCCAGTAGTGGGCCAGTACAGTTGTCCAGTACCGCATTGCCAGTACTGGACCATTACAGTTCTGCCTTAAAGGGACATTGAGTGTTTTGATACAAATTTAAGAACACTGCTAAAAATCTATATCATTGAAATATATACACTAATTATCACCATTTAGTTTGACCTGAAATAAGCTTAGAAACCGAAATAATTAGAAGAGGTGTTTCCCCAGGATATAAATAGATCGAGTTTATAACTTTCTCTCGCAAAGCATTGTGGTCATTGTTGCTGTGGGTGAATTCGTACCCAAAACAAAGCTTTCCCCATCGGGAATTCGTACCAAAAAAAAATTCGTGCCTATAACAAAACGACGATCACGTATCCGCAGTCCATGTGATGGTTTATTAGTCATTAGTGATATGTTTATCATTAAAGCATTCTTTCTTAACAATTAAGGCTATTTAAGCTAATTACACTCATTATAAAATACATCTCATGTTCTGATTTTGAAATTATTTCAATGTGTAAAAGTATTCCTATTTAACCTCAATATATTGTCAATAAATATTTAGTTTTCAAACATAATTTTATAGATATGAAATCAATATTCAGAGTCAAAATCACGAGTATTTCAGACCTCAAAAGGCTCGATAAGTCGAGTTTGGCAGTGGCTGCATGACTGTTGAGTCACGTGAACGAATATTCCTGATATTGTTTATGATCTTTCGAATTTTAAAAGAACAAGTTGAAGTAATTTACATAAGTTGATTAAAATACCAACCGATGACGAATTTAGTTATAATAACTTGGTCCTAAACGGAATGAACAACTGCCTAATTTGCATAGAAATTTCGAATATGTCTAATATGATATCGACAAGAAAGCTATTTGTGTTTTTTTGTTCAAGTTTAGTATTATCTTGGTGTCAACAAAGTTGTGGTTACATAATTATTTAGACGAAATTAATGTGAAATTATAGAAATTTGTAAATATAATGCGGAAACGTTTCCGGTACGAGTTCGTTTGGTTACGAATTTACTATACCCATGTCGTAGTCTGCTCACACACTGAATGTAAACACAGATGGCAAAGAGGGAAAAGGAAAAGAAAAGCTACATGGAATGTTTAGAAGAAAGTTATGTTAATTGGTTATTCAATATCAATATAATGCTTAAATAATTTATTGTTCTCTGGTTTACATACTGTTGGTATTTGTTAGTAATTGATTGATATTGCGGAAGAAAATAGGCGAGCTGACGTAGTACGCAAAAATCGGATATCTGCTCAATGACATCACAATTCACTAGCGCGCGCTTCCAGTTAAAAAAAATGTCTTTTGAATATAATAACATCGACTTATTGTGGTTTGTCAGCCTACTCTCATATACCTAATTGTAGTTAAAAGATTTATCCACCGATTGATATAATTTATAGGTGTTTTGAATAAAATGTTGTATCAGAAACATTAACATACTCAATATCCCTTTAAGTGGCCCGATTCAGGAAAGCCTATACTGGACCAGTACTGGCTCTGTATCGTTAGCCTGTATGCCTTTACCAAATTTATCAGCCAGTATGAAACCAGTACTGGCCCAGTTACGTCATGTTTGCTGGGGTATTGCTATGCCAATTGCGGAAGGTCAAGCGACCCACTCAATGAAAGCTGTTCGGTCGCTTCCGGGTCCAAAATCCCAAGAATTTCAATGTGTGAATTTCATATGGTCAATTTTCAAATAGCTGTAGCAAAAAAGTAGCAAGGACAACCTATAGTATTTCATTAATTTTTCAATCAGAAGTATGCATATCTTACTGTTGCTAGTGGTTATTAGTGATCTATTTCATTTGCAAGGGAGTGACAAGCCAATGACCGGTGGCAATTTAACATTGGAGTCTATGGGAAAGAAAACAGTATAACGAGACCTTAATTAAGGGAGATGACAAAAAATTACATTTTCTGACTTTTGTGAAAAATTATATACTCTTTTGCTACCATGAATTGAGTTTTTGCACTACTTATGTTCAATTACAAATAAAATGATAGACAATAGGATGATTACGGCTACTGTTGTTGCAATGGAAACTGGCCTATGCAACTTACTAGGCTTGAAAAGGGTGAAAATGACCCTAAACTGCAGATGTTTTGGCAAATATCAGAGTTTTTTCTAGTCATGGTGCATTAGGAAGGGATGATTTGTATGTTTTAATGATGGTGCTATCAATTCAAAGTGAATTGACATGCATATTTCTCAGAAAAATTGCCCAAATTTTACTTTTTGGCCTCTGGCCACCTAAATTGGCTTTGGATTGGACTTTTTATGTACTTTGCAAGCCATGCTTATATGAAAAAATACAGACTCCTTGCTCTCTTTTGACATTTTACTCCTTTATCAGGTCCAAATGAACGAGAAATATTCAAATAAATAGATGTACCTTGCTTTATTTAGATAAAGTGATTGTTTGCTTTTTGAAAGTTGATTTTACCTTAAGGTCTCGTTATACAGTTTTTTCATTGTGAACGGGGGCCAAAGAGTTCACACTTCAGATAGCAAATAGAGGTCTGACAGTGTTTTACCCTAAAAGAAAAGTTATTTGAGGTATTAGAATAAGTCTTTCTTTCAGAATTAGCTAATAGACTTGGCTGTCAGCATGCAACAGTCATGTATTGCTATGCCAATTGCGGAAGGTCAAGCGACCCACTCAATGAAAGCTGTTCTGTCGCTTCCGGGTCCAAAATCCCAAGAATTTCAATGTGTGAATTTCATATGGTCAATTTTCAAATAGCTGTAGCAAAAAAGTAGCAAGGACAACCTATAATATTTCATTAATTTTTCAATCAGAAGTATGCATATCTTACTGCTGCTAGTGGTTATTAGTGATCTATTTCATTTGCAAGGGAGTGACAAGCCCATGACCGGTGGCAATTTAATATTGGAGTCTATGGGAAAGAAAACAATATAACGAGACCTTAATTAAGGGAGATGACAAAAAATTACATTTCTGACTTTTGTGAAAAATTATATACTCTTTTGCTACCATGAATTGAGTTTTTGCACTACTTATGTTCAATTACAAATAAAATGATAGACAATAGGATGATTACGGCTACTGTTGTTGCAATGGAAACTGGCCTATGCAACTTACTAGGCTTGAAAAGGGTGAAAAGGACCCTAAACTGCAGATGTTTTGGCAAATATCAGAGGTTTTTTCTAGTCATGGTGCATTAGGAAGGGATGATTTGTATGTTTTAATGATGGTGCTATAAATTTACAGTGAATTGACATGCATATTTCTCAGAAAAATTGCCCAAATTTTACTTTTTGGCCTCTGGCCACCTAAATTGGCTTTGGATTGGACTTTTTATGTACTTTGCAAGCCATGCTTATATGAAAAAATACAGACTCCTTGCTCTCTTTTGACATTTTACTCCTTTATCAGGTCCAAATGAACGAGAAATATTCAAATAAATAGATGTACTATGCTTTATTTAGATAAAGTGATTGTTTGCTTTTTGAAAGTTGATTTTACCTTAAGGTCTCGTTATACAGTTTTTTCATTGTGAACGGGGGCCAAAGAGTTCCCACTTCAGATAGCAAATAGAGGTCTGACAGTGTTTTACCCTGAAAGAAAAGTTATTTGAGGTATTAGAATAAGTCTTTCTTTCAGAATTTGCTAATATACTTGGCTGTCAGCATGCAACAGTCATGTATTGCTATGCCAAATGCGGAAGGTCAAGCGACCCACTCAATGAAAGCTGTTCGGTCGCTTCCGGGTCCAAAATCCCAAGAAATTCAATGTGTGAATTTCATATGGTCAATTTTCAAATAGCTGTAGCAAAAAAGTAGCAAGGACAACCTATAGTATTTCATTAATTTTTCAATCAGAAGTATGCATATCTTACTGCTGCTAGTGGTTATTAGTGATTTATTTCATTTGCAAGGGAGTGACAAGCCAATGACCGGTGGCAATTTAACATTGGAGTCTATGGGAAAGAAAACTGTATAACGAGACCTTAATTAAGGGAGATGACAAAAAATTACATTTTCTGACTTTTGTGAAAAATTTTATACTCTTTTCCTACCATGAATTGAGTTTTTGCACTACTTAAGTTCAATTACAAATAAAATGATAGACAATAGGATGATTACGGCTACTGTTGTTGCAATGGAAACTGGCCTATGCAACTTACTAGGCTTGAAAAGGGTGAAAATGACCCTAAACTGCAGATGTTTTGGCAAATATCAGAGTTTTTTCTAGTCATGGTGCATTAGGAAGGGATGATTTGTATATTTTAATGATGGTGCTATAAATTTACAGTGAATTGAGATGCATATTTCTCAGAAAAATTGCCCAAATTTTACTTTTTGGCCTCTGGCCACCTAAAATTGGCTTTGGATTGGACTTTTTATGTACTTTGCAAGCCATGCTTATATGAAAAAATACAGACTCCTTGCTCTCTTTTGACATTTTACTCCTTTATCAGGTCCAAATGAACGAGAAATATTCAAATAAATAGATGTACCTTGCTTTATTTAGATAAAGTGATTGTTTGCTTTTTGAAAGTTGATTTTACCTTAAGGTCTCGTTATACAGTTTTTTCATTGTGAACGGGGGCCAAAGAGTTCCCACTTCAGATAGCAAATAGAGGTCTGACAGTGTTTTACCCTAAAAGAAAAGTTATTTGAGGTATTAGAATAAGTCTTTCTTTCAGAATTAGCTAATAGACTTGGCTGTCAGCATGCAACAGTCATGTATTGCTATGCCAATTGCGGAAGGTCAAGCGACCCACTCAATGAAAGCTGTTCGGTCGCTTCCGGGTCCAAAATCCCAAGAATTTCAATGTGTGAATTTCATATGGTCAATTTTCAAATAGCTGTAGCAAAAAAGTAGCAAGGACAACCTATAGTATTTCATTAATTTTTCAATCAGAAGTATGCATATCTTACTGCTGCTAGTGGTTATTAGTGATCTATTTCATTTGCAAGGGAGTGACAAGCCCATGACCGGTGGCAATTTAACATTGGAGTCTATGGGAAAGAAAACAATATAACGAGACCTTAATTAAGGGAGATGACAAAAAATTACATTTCTGACTTTTGTGAAAAATTATATACTCTTTTGCTACCATGAATTGAGTTTTTGCACTACTTATGTTCAATTACAAATAAAATGATAGACAATAGGATGATTACGGCTACTGTTGTTGCAATGGAAACTGGCCTATGCAACTTACTAGGCTTGAAAAGGGTGAAAATGACCCTAAACTGCAGATGTTTTGGCAAATATCAGAGTTTTTTCTAGTCATGGTGCATTAGGAAGGGATGATTTGTATGTTTTAATGATGGTGCTATCAATTCAAAGTGAATTGACATGCATATTTCTCAGAAAAATTGCCCAAATTTTACTTTTTGGCCTCTGGCCACCTAAATTGGGTTTGGATTGGACTTTTTATGTACTTTGCAAGCCATGCTTATATGAAAAAATACAGACTCCTTGCTCTCTTTTGACATTTTACTCCTTTATCAGGTCCAAATGAACGAGAAATATTCAAATAAATAGATGTACTATGCTTTATTTAGATAAAGTGATTGTTTGCTTTTTGAAAGTTGATTTTACCTTAAGGTCTCGTTATACAGTTTTTTCATTGTGAACGGGGGCCAAAGAGTTCACACTTCAGATAGCAAATAGAGGTCTGACAGTGTTTTACCCTAAATGAAAAGTTATTTGAGGTATTAGAATAAGTCTTTCTTTCAGAATTAGCTAATAGACTTGGCTGTCAGCATGCAACAGTCATGTATTGCTATGCCAATTGCGGAAGGTCAAGCGACCCACTCAATGAAAGCTGTTCGGTCGCTTCCGGGTCCAAAATCCCAAGAATTTCAATGTGTGAATTTCATATGGTCAATTTTCAAATAGCTGTAGCAAAAAAGTAGCAAGGACAACCTATAGTATTTCATTAATTTTTCAATCAGAAGTATGCATATCTTACTGCTGCTAGTGGTTATTAGTGATCTATTTCATTTGCAAGGGAGTGACAAGCCAATGACCGTTGGCAATTTAACATTGGAGTCTATGGGAAAGAAAACAATATAACGAGACCTTAATTAAGGGAGATGACAAAAAATTACATTTCTGACTTTTGTGAAAAATTATATACTCTTTTGCTACCATGAATTGAGTTTTTGCACTACTTATGTTCAATTACAAATAAAATGATAGACAATAGGATGATTACGGCTACTGTTGTTGCAATGGAAACTGGCCTATGCAACTTACTAGGCTTGAAAAGGGTGAAAAGGACCCTAAACTGCAGATGTTTTGGCAAATATCAGAGGTTTTTTCTAGTCATGGTGCATTAGGAAGGGATGATTTGTATGTTTTAATGATGGTGCTATAAATTTACAGTGAATTGACATGCATATTTCTCAGAAAAATTGCCCAAATTTTACTTTTTGGCCTCTGGCCACCTAAATTGGCTTTGGATTGGACTTTTTATGTACTTTGCAAGCCATGCTTATATGAAAAAATACAGACTCCTTGCTCTCTTTTGACATTTTACTCCTTTATCAGGTCCAAATGAACGAGAAATATTCAAATAAATAGATGTACTATGCTTTATTTAGATAAAGTGATTGTTTGCTTTTTGAAAGTTGATTTTACCTTAAGGTCTCGTTAAACAGTTTTTTCATTGTGAACGGGGGCCAAAGAGTTCACACTTCAGATAGCAAATAGAGGTCTGACAGTGTTTTACCCTAAATGAAAAGTTATTTGAGGTATTAGAATAAGTCTTTCTTTCAGAATTAGCTAATAGACTTGGCTGTCAGCATGCAACAGTCATGTATTGCTATGCCAATTGCGGAAGGTCAAGCGACCCACTCAATGAAAGCTGTTCGGTCGCTTCCGGGTCCAAAATCCCAAGAATTTCAATGTGTGAATTTCATATGGTCAATTTTCAAATAGCTGTAGCAAAAAAGTAGCAAGGACAACCTATAGTATTTCATTAATTTTTCAATCAGAAGTATGCATATCTTACTGCTGCTAGTGGTTATTAGTGATCTATTTCATTTGCAAGGGAGTGACAAGCCAATGACCGTTGGCAATTTAACATTGGAGTCTATGGGAAAGAAAACAATATAACGAGACCTTAATTAAGGGAGATGACAAAAAATTACATTTCTGACTTTTGTGAAAAATTATATACTCTTTTGCTACCATGAATTGAGTTTTTGCACTACTTATGTTCAATTACAAATAAAATGATAGACAATAGGATGATTACGGCTACTGTTGTTGCAATGGAAACTGGCCTATGCAACTTACTAGGCTTGAAAAGGGTGAAAAGGACCCTAAACTGCAGATGTTTTGGCAAATATCAGAGGTTTTTTCTAGTCACGGTGCATTAGGAAGGGATGATTTGTATGTTTTAATGATGGTGCTATAAATTTACAGTGAATTGACATGCATATTTCTCAGAAAAATTGCCCAAATTTTACTTTTTGGCCTCTGGCCACCTAAATTGGCTTTGGATTGGACTTTTTATGTACTTTGCAAGCCATGCTTATATGAAAAAATACAGACTCCTTGCTCTCTTTTGACATTTTACTCCTTTATCAGGTCCAAATGAACGAGAAATATTCAAATAAATAGATGTACTATGCTTTATTTAGATAAAGTGATTGTTTGCTTTTTGAAAGTTGATTTTACCTTAAGGTCTCGTTATACAGTTTTTTCATTGTGAACGGGGGCCAAAGAGTTCACACTTCAGATAGCAAATAGAGGTCTGACAGTGTTTTACCCTAAAAGAAAAGTTATTTGAGGTATTAGAATAAGTCTTTCTTTCAGAATTTGCTAATATACTTGGCTGTCAGCATGCAACAGTCATGTATTGCTATGCCAAATGCGGAAGGTCAAGCGACCCACTCAATGAAAGCTGTTCGGTCGCTTCCATGTCCAAAATCCCAAGAAATTCAATGTGTGAATTTCATATGGTCAATTTTCAAATAGCTGTAGCAAAAAAGTAGCAAGGACAACCTATAGTATTTCATTAATTTTTCAATCAGAAGTATGCATATCTTACTGCTGCTAGTGGTTATTAGTGATCTATTTCATTTGCAAGGGAGTGACAAGCCAATGACCGGTGGCAATTTAACATTGGAGTCTATGGGAAAGAAAACTGTATAACGAGACCTTAATTAAGGGAGATGACAAAAAATTACATTTTCTGACTTTTGTGAAAAATTTTATACTCTTTTGCTACCATGAATTGAGTTTTTGCACTACTTAAGTTCAATTACAAATAAAATGATAGACAATAGGATGATTACGGCTACTGTTGTTGCAATGGAAACTGGCCTATGCAACTTACTAGGCTTGAAAAGGGTGAAAATGACCCTAAACTGCAGATGTTTTGGCAAATATCAGAGTTTTTTCTAGTCATGGTGCATTAGGAAGGGATGATTTGTATATTTTAATGATGGTGCTATAAATTTACAGTGAATTGACATGCATATTTCTCAGAAAAATTGCCCAAATTTTACTTTTTGGCCTCTGGCCACCTAAATTGGCTTTGGATTGGACTTTTTATGTACTTTGCAAGCCATGCTTATATGAAAAAATACAGACTCCTTGCTCTCTTTTGACATTTTACTCCTTTATCAGGTCCAAATGAACGAGAAATATTCAAATAAATAGATGTACCTTGCTTTATTTAGATAAAGTGATTGTTTGCTTTTTGAAAGTTGATTTTACCTTAAGGTCTCGTTATACAGTTTTTTCATTGTGAACGGGGGCCAAAGAGTTCCCACTTCAGATAGCAAATAGAGGTCTGACAGTGTTTTACCCTGAAAGAAAAGTTATTTGAGGTATTAGAATAAGTCTTTCTTTCAGAATTTGCTAATATACTTGGCTGTCAGCATGCAACAGTCATGTATTGCTATGCCAAATGCGGAAGGTCAAGCGACCCACTCAATGAAAGCTGTTCGGTCGCTTCCGGGTCCAAAATCCCAAGAAATTCAATGTGTGAATTTCATATGGTCAATTTTCAAATAGCTGTAGCAAAAAAGTAGCAAGGACAACCTATAGTATTTCATTAATTTTTCAATCAGAAGTATGCATATCTTACTGCTGCTAGTGGTAATTAGTGATCTATTTCATTTGCAAGGGAGTGACAAGCCAATGACCGGTGGCAATTTAACATTGGAGTCTATGGGAAAGAAAACTGTATAACGAGACCTTAATTAAGGGAGATGACAAAAAATTACATTTTCTGACTTTTGTGAAAATTTTTATACTCTTTTGCTACCATGAATTGAGTTTTTGCACTACTTATGTTCAATTACAAATAAAATGATAGACAATAGGATGATTACGGCTACTGTTGTTGCAATGGAAACTGGCCTATGCAACTTACTAGGCTTGAAAAGGGTGAAAATGACCCTAAACTGCAGAGTTTTTGGCAAATATCAAAGTTTTTTCTAGTCATGGTGCATTAGGAAGGGATGATTTGTATGTTTTAATGATGGTGCTATAAATTTACAGTGAATTGACATGCATATTTCTCAGAAAAATTGCCCAAATTTTACTTTTTGGCCTCTGGCCACCTAAATTGGCTTTGGATTGGACTTTTTATGTACTTTGCAAGCCATGCTTATATGAAAAAATACAGACTCCTTGCTCTCTTTTGACATTTTACTCCTTTATCAGGTCCAAATGAACGAGAAATATTCAAATAAATAGATGTACCTTGCTTTATTTAGATAAAGTGATTGTTTGCTTTTTGAAAGTTGATTTTACCTTAAGGTCTCGTTATACAGTTTTTTCATTGTGAACGGGGGCCAAAGAGTTCACACTTCAGATAGCAAATAGAGGTCTGACAGTGTTTTACCCTGAAAGAAAAGTTATTTGAGGTATTAGAATAAGTCTTTCTTTCAGAATTAGCTAATAGATTTGGCTGTCAGCATGCAACAGTCATGTATTGCTATGCCAATTGCGGAAGGTAAAGCGACCCACTCAATGAAAGCTATTCGGTCGCTTCCGGGTCAAAAATCCCAAGAAATTCAATGTGTGAATTTCATATGGTCAATTTTCAAATAGCTGTAGCAAAAAAGTAGCAAGGACAACCTATAGTATTTCATTAATTTTTCAATCAGAAGTATGCATATCTTACTGCTGCTAGTGGTTATTAGTGATCTATTTCATTTGCAAGGGAATGACAAGCCAATGACCGGTGGCAATTTAACATTGGAGTCTATGGGAAAGAAAACAGTATAACGAGACCTTAATTAAGGGAGATGACAAAAAATTACATTTTCTGACTTTTGTGAAAATTTTATACTCTTTTGCTACCATGAATTGAGTTTTTGCACTACTTAAGTTCAATTACAAATAAAATGATAGACAATAGGATGATTACGGCTACTGTTGTTGCAATGGAAACTGGCCTATGCAACTTACTAGGCTTGAAAAGGGTGAAAATGACCCTAAACTGCAGATGTTTTGGCAAATATCAGAGTTTTTTCTAGTCATGGTGCATTAGGAAGGGATGATTTGTATGTTTTAATGATGGTGCTATCAATTCAAAGTGAATTGACATGCATATTTCTCAGAAAAATTGCCCAAATTTTACTTTTTGGCCTCTGGCCACCTAAATTGGCTTTGGATTGGACTTTTTATGTACTTTGCAAGCCATGCTTATATGAAAAAATACAGACTCCTTGCTCTCTTTTGACATTTTACTCCTTTATCAGGTCCAAATGAACGAGAAATATTCAAATAAATAGATGTACTATGCTTTATTTAGATAAAGTGATTGTTTGCTTTTTGAAAGTTGATTTTACCTTAAGGTCTCGTTATACAGTTTTTTCATTGTGAACGGGGGCCAAAGAGTTCACACTTCAGATAGCAAATAGAGGTCTGACAGTGTTTTACCCTAAATGAAAAGTTATTTGAGGTATTAGAATAAGTCTTTCTTTCAGAATTAGCTAATAGACTTGGCTGTCAGCATGCAATAGTCATGTATTGCTATGCCAATTGCGGAAGGTCAAGCGACCCACTCAATGAAAGCTGTTCGGTCGCTTCCGGGTCCAAAATCCCAAGAATTTCAATGTGTGAATTTCATATGGTCAATTTTCAAATAGCTGTAGCAAAAAAGTAGCAAGGACAACCTATAGTATTTCATTAATTTTTCAATCAGAAGTATGCATATCTTACTGCTGCTAGTGGTTATTAGTGATCTATTTCATTTGCAAGGGAGTGACAAGCCAATGACCGTTGGCAATTTAACATTGGAGTCTATGGGAAAGAAAACAATATAACGAGACCTTAATTAAGGGAGATGACAAAAAATTACATTTCTGACTTTTGTGAAAAATTATATACTCTTTTGCTACCATGAATTGAGTTTTTGCACTACTTATGTTCAATTACAAATAAAATGATAGACAATAGGATGATTACGGCTACTGTTGTTGCAATGGAAACTGGCCTATGCAACTTACTAGGCTTGAAAAGGGTGAAAAGGACCCTAAACTGCAGATGTTTTGGCAAATATCAGAGGTTTTTTCTAGTCATGGTGCATTAGGAAGGGATGATTTGTATGTTTTAATGATGGTGCTATAAATTTACAGTGAATTGACATGCATATTTCTCAGAAAAATTGCCCAAATTGTACTTTTTGGCCTCTGGCCACCTAAATTGGCTTTGGATTGGACTTTTTATGTACTTTGCAAGCCATGCTTATATGAAAAAATACAGACTCCTTGCTCTCTTTTGACATTTTACTCCTTTATCAGGTCCAAATGAACGAGAAATATTCAAATAAATAGATGTACTATGCTTTATTTAGATAAAGTGATTGTTTGCTTTTTGAAAGTTGATTTTACCTTAAGGTCTCGTTATACAGTTTTTTCATTGTGAACGGGGGCCAAAGAGTTCACACTTCAGATAGCAAATAGAGGTCTGACAGTGTTTTACCCTGAAAGAAAAGTTATTTGAGGTATTAGAATAAGTCTTTCTTTCAGAATTTGCAAATATATACTTGGCTGTCAGCATGCAACAGTCATGTATTGCTATGCCAAATGCGGAAGGTCAAGCGACCCACTCAATGAAAGCTGTTCGGTCGCTTCCGGGTCAAAAATCCCAAGAAATTCAATGTGTGAATTTCATATGGTCAATTTTCAAATAGCTGTAGCAAAAAAGTAGCAAGGACAACCTATAGTATTTCATTAATTTTTCAATCAGAAGTATGCATATCTTACTGCTGCTAGTGGTAATTAGTGATCTATTTCATTTGCAAGGGAGTGACAAGCCAATGACCGGTGGCAATTTAACATTGGAGTCTATGGGAAAGAAAACTGTATAACGAGACCTTAATTAAGGGAGATGACAAAAAATTACATTTTCTGACTTTTGTGAAAATTTTTATACTCTTTTGCTACCATGAATTGAGTTTTTGCACTACTTATGTTCAATTACAAGTAAAATGATAGACAATAGGATGATTACGGCTACTGTTGTTGCAATGGAAACTGGCCTATGCAACTTACTAGGCTTGAAAAGGGTGAAAATGACCCTAAACTGCAGAGTTTTTGGCAAATATCAGAGTTTTTTCTAGTCATGGTGCATTAGGAAGGGATGATTTGTATGTTTTAATGATGGTGCTATAAATTTACAGTGAATTGACATGCATATTTCTCAGAAAAATTTCCCAAATTTTACTTTTTGGCCTCTGGCCACCTAAATTGGCTTTGGATTGGACTTTTTATGTACTTTGCAAGCCATGCTTATATGAAATAAAAGTACCGAGGGTACAGAAGCTCACCTTAAAATGAATGAGGTGGTAATATAGTTTAATTGTGTTACCATCTTTTATATGATAATTGATTATGGCTGCCATCATGATTTTTTTATCTTTTAAAATGCTATTCTTCTGTTGGAAAGCACTAGAGCTTGAACAAACATTAATACAAGAATGATATAATCATGATTTGTTAACAAGCAGTAGGTTTTTGTATAACTTTTTTGTATATCTATGGCTGAATTGGTGACCATCTTGGACTTTTTAATCTTCAAAATGCTACTTTTATAATGTGGGCATCTGTATTAATTTCATTATGATATCTTGATTGGTTTGGGAGTATTCATTTAGTCACACTCTCAACTTCCAAAGAACTAAAAAGATGATGCACATAAACATTTGGAATATATCCCTCTGATACAAATCACAAATTCAGCTAGTGATAAGTCCAATTGCCAAAGTAAACTGTCCAGGTCAATGTCTCATGTAATTCTAACTGAAGATTTCTGAATATCTTAAATCTTGACATATGTTAGTGCAATCTGATTGGTCAGAATAGGCTAGCAACATGGGGATTTATGCTAATTACTAGATATGATGACCTATGATGACCTCTTGCACCTGCATGTAGCTTATGTAACTTATCCTCTTATGTAAGTTACTGTTATTCCATACAGTGAGTGTCCTCCCCTCATTTCAATATGCAATACAGATACCCTTTAGAGGAGAGGGGCTGAAAGGATAGGAGGGGAAAGGGGGTGGTTGGGGGGATAGAAGGGGTGGGGGGGTAAAAGAGAGGTTTGCAATGGAAATAATCTGGAGGTCAACTCAGTAATATGTTTATTGAAGTATCTTTACTAACAGAGAGAATTGGTGAGGAAGACTTTGTAAAATAAAATTTGTTCAGACAGCTGTTCAATGAATGCTGTTTTGAAGATGAATATTATATCTTTTATTAGCATGACAAACAAAATAAAAGATAATTAGTTATTCATTAACCAAAATTTTCAATTTGGAATAAATTAATTGCATGGGAACAAAGGAGTAAAAAACCTTACAGTTAGTGTTGGGAGTGAACAAATTTAATCATTTTAAATGCTTTTGAAAAGGATTTGTTTGAATTGAATGATCATTATAATTATCTAGATAATCATTGTTCAGACCGTAATCAGATATAGATGATTAAAAAATGTATATTTATCCCTCACTGGCTATGTTATTTGCCATATATGAAGTCTCAGGAATTATGTAACCCACTGATGGAGTGAACAACTTTTATCATTTTATGTTTTATTAAAAAGGATTTATTAAAACAGTCATGTCTCAGGCTGTTCGCAGATAAAGATGATTCATACATTTTTTTGTAACTGTATTTATAGTGTTGATAATTATTACAACAAGCGTATCAATACAAATATAATGACATTGATTTGATTGATCAGGAAATGTATTCTTTTCAATGAATTTCATGAAACCTAATTGAAAATTCAATATAATTGACATATTGACCATCTTAGATTCTTGATAATAAAATAAATGCGTCTTTGTCAGGAATCACTATATAAAAAAATACTCACTTTTCAGAATGATATCTTAAAGAAGGGCTGCATAACCTTTTTTAAATATATTTTTCAAAAGATATTGGTCAAATAACTATATAACATAAATATTAGGCCAAAACAGCAACGATACACAGTTTCTCAATGAAGCTACAGCTAAGTAAACATTGCGTAACAAGGCGTCTGCTTGTCGCCGTCCAGCGACAAACCAAAACAAGGCTGAGAGGCCACGGGCAGGGGATACCGGAAGTGACGTGGCAGTAGGCGAAGCGTTCGTCTGCTTATATGGAAAATGATAGGCGAAATCCGCAGTACTGCCTTTTCAAAGCGATTAACAGTATGTTATATCATTGTGTTGCTGTCAACTGTCCTAGAATATCTCCTAATGAAGTCTCCGTAGACAAATTCCCGTCATATTGATGGTTTCACGCCAAATTGACCCGCTGTGTTAGGTCAAACAGAGCAATGTGACAATCTACATCGAACTCACGTGTTCCGATCACTACACCGATTTTCTGCTTCGAGCTCGCATTTTCACTGAATGAGCAGTTGGGCATGAGGAGAAAAGGGAGATTAGTAAAATATAAAACATAGCAAAAAGTTTTGGGCTGATTTATGGCCTGCAGGTGTTACTTACTTTCTTTAGATCAGATACTCACTTATTACACAATTACTTTACTGTCTATCGTATTTCCTGTCTGTTTCCTAATTAGATGATATCAAATGATGCCTTTAGCAGGTAGGTTATATAATGCACAATCATCAACACCTGGCTATTTTATGACATCAGCTAATTAGGTAACATCAAATAGCAATTGTATTCCTTAACATCCCTTTTTTCTCCGATTGGTAAATTATAACCTATTAACCTGAAATTAGGAAACCGTTTTTGCTCTATCTGATAATTATTTTGGATAAGGTTCATTTAATAAATCTTCATTCTGTTTGGCCATGTATCGGGTATTGTTGTGGAAAATATCTCCTCTATGTACAAGAGTGAAAACATTAAGATTTTCAGTGAAATGCCCTATTAAAATAATGTTTTAAACAAGACATCAGTGATTATCCCATACATGTCTTTCATTGAGAATTGTAACTTGTCCATCACTAAATGAAATAACTAAGAAAAACGTATATATTTTTATCCTGTTACAAAATGAAGTCAAAGGCAATTCTAAAAAAATGGTTTAAATGTAAATAAAAATAGTATAATATAATAACATCCTTTCTGCTGTGCTACTAAAGTAATATTCAATAACAACGAACAACTGTGCACGAAGATAAAACAGTTCACACGGGAGCAATTGTTTACATATACATCCGGGTTCTCACGTGCAGTCTTATGACAACATTGCGCAAAGCGAGGCCATCTAGGCCTACATGCTGTAGCATTATGCGCACAACTTCGTTTTTAATCAGGGTCTTACGTTTTCATCAATACAAATTGCCAGTTGAATAAATAAACTACCGATTTATTGAAGGTTTGAGATGTTTGGATGTTGTTTAGGGTGTTTAATCGACGGTTAAACATTGAGCTGTACTGTTAGCTTGTGTTGTTTTACATAACGAGGACACACAAGGGGGTATCACATCGCCTACTAACACGTCACGAGGCAGTCACGCTTCAGTGCGTTTCATTCTGTTCGCCGGCCTAATTAGGCGGTGTTCTTTATACAGTCGTAATTAAGCCGTTTCTAGGTCGATTTCAGAAATTTAAAGTTGAGTCCATGTGAAATTGTTATCACTATTTCATGAATCCCGAAAGTTGCCATATAGCATTTCAGTCCCTCTTTAATTGATTTAGTAGGAGTAGTACTTGGCCTGAAATCTAATTGAAAAATAATGACTTCTATGATGACATGTTGTTCCCAGAACCCCTTCAGCATGATATAATTATCATTAAGTTTTACAGGTATTTATAAAACACATGGTATTGGAACTGGAACCTGATACAAAATACCTCTATTATTAACTTATCATGTAGATTACTGTACATAAAAGCAGATTCTTGACTTGTTAATATTAACTCATCATGCAGATTGTTGTACACAAAAGCTGATTCTTGACTTGTTTAAATTGTTATTTGTAAAAAGTATTACTATTATTAGAATACAAGTATACTTTTCATAAAGACAATTTATATACTTTCCATAAAGTCCATTATGTTCTATTTATCAATTAGGTCAGGATTACTATGCAACATACAAGCAGGCAGGGCTGCTAGCCCCAGATCCTTAAGGAGAGTGTAGCAATTTGTGTATTTGGCTTTGTGTACGTATATTTGGAGAAGCACCCTAGTGTGCCGAGCATGTTAACCTGAACTCTGGCTAAGCCCTTATGTGTGGTATTAAAAGACTTGACAAGAGAGAACATGAATTGTTGTGAAAAATATATATAATTTCACAAAATATAGTTAGCTTATGTCCTAAATTGATTTTGTGTCAAGAAGAACTTCTGTTAGATATAGAAATGGTACAAATATGAGTAAAACACAGGAACTGGAACCTGATGCAAAATAACTCTTTCCACATCAACTTATCATGTAGATTGCTAAACACAAAGCTGATTGTTGACAAATTTTGTGTAAGTTGTTTTTCTTAGAAAGAACATATCACTGTCATGAGAATACAAGTCTAATTTCCATAACTCTTATTGCATACACATGGCCATATAGCATAATGCTCTACCATATCAATTGGGTCAGGTTGATTATGCAACATGCTAGCAGCTAAGACTGTGATGCTAGCAGCCTGTATCGGGATGTGTATTAGAAATGCATAGTGGACTCAACAGGAATATCTTAACTCTGGTTGACCCCTTTTGTGTGGTATTTAAAGGAATATAAGGGAGATACCATTGTTTAAAATTCAACATGATGTTTAATGTCATTGGGTTTTTGCAGCTAGTTGCCATAAATATTTTAAACAAATTAATTAATTATGTTTGTCTTTCATCTTAATGTTTTAGAAACACTTAAAAATATAGAACAACTTGCATGACAATCTTAAATATTCCATATTCAAGATAATATTATGATTAGTAAGTTCAAATTAGAGAATTTATATGGTGCGAGTGATCACTTGATGAAAGCTTAAAATTTAGTAATAATGATGTGTCATCTGCAGCTGAAAAGTCAATATGGCTGCTATCGCGGCCGTCTTGGATTTTCAGAACTGAAACGTCTACCTTTGTGGGAGGAATCACTATAGGTATAACATACTACAATATGAAAATGATATCTACATTGGTTTAGGAGAAGGAGTCATTTTCATGAAATCTAATTGAAAATTCAATATGGCTGCCATGGCGGCCATATTGGATTCTCAAAACTGAAACGTCTACCTTTCTGTGCGGAATCACCATAGTTATAACATACTACAATTTCAGAATGATATCTAGATAGGTTTAGAAAGAGTAGTCTTTTCATGAAATCTAATTGAAAATTCAATATGGCTGCCATAGCGGCCATCTTGGATTTTTAAAACTGAAACGTCTACTTTTCTGTGAGGAAACACCATGGGTATAACATACTACAATTTCAGAATGATATCTGCATTCGTTTAGGAGGAGTAGTCCTTTTCCTGAAATCTAATTGAAAATTCAATATGGCTGCCATGGCGGCCATCTTGGATTCTCAAAACTGAAACGTCTACCTTTCTGTGAGGAATCACCATGGATATAACATACTACAATTTCAGAATGATATCTGCATTCGTTTAGGAGGAGTAGTCTTTTTCCTGAAATCTAATTGAAAATTCCATATGGCTGCTATGGCGGCCATCTTGGATTCTCAAAACTGAAACGTCTACCTTTCTGTGAGGAATCACCATGGGTATAACATACTACAATTTCAGAATGATATCTGCATTCGTTTAGGAGGAGTAGTCCTTTTCCTGAAATCTAATTGAAAATTCAATATGGCTGCCATGGCGGCCATCTTGGATTCTCAAAACTGAAACGTCTACCTTTCTGTGAGGAATCACCATGGATATAACATACTACAATTTCAGAATGATATCTGCATTCGTTTAGGAGGAGTAGTCTTTTTCCTGAAATCTAATTGAAAATTCCATATGGCTGCTATGGCGGCCATCTTGGATTCTCAAAACTGAAACGTCTACCTTTCTGTGAGGAATCACCATGGGTATAACATACTACAATTTCAGAATGATATCTGCATTCGTTTAGGAGGAGTAATCTTTTTCCTGAAATCTAATTGAAAATTCAATATGGCTGCCTTGGCGGCCATCTTGGATTCTCAAAACTGAAACGTCTACCTTTCTGTGAGGAATCACCATGGGTATAACATACTACAATTTCAGAATGATATCTGCATTCGTTTAGGAGGAGTAGTTTTTTTCCTGAAATCTAATTGAAAATTCAATATGGCTGCCATGGCGGCCATCTTGGATTCTCAAAACTGAGACGTCTACCTTTCTGTGAGGAATCACCATGGGTATAACATACTACAATTTCAGAATGATATCTGCATTCGTTTAGGAGGAGTAGTCTTTTTCCTGAAATCTAATTGAAAATTCAATATGGCTGCCATGGCGGCCATCTTGGATTCTCAAAACTGAGACGTCTACCTTTCTGTGAGGAATCACCATGTGTATAACATACTACAATTTCAGAATGATATCTGCATTCGTTTAGGAGGAGTAGTCTTTTACCTGAAAGTTTACGGACGGACGGACGGACAGACGGACGGACGGACGGACGGACAGACAGACGGACGACGGACGAAGCGCCATGACATAAGCTCACATTTACTTTGTAAAGGTGAGCTAAAAATACAGACTCCTTGCTCTCTTTTGACATTTTACTCCTTTATCAGGTCCAAATGAACGAGAAATATTCAAATAAATAGATGTACCTTGCTTTATTTAGATAAAGTGATTGTTTGCTTTTTGAAAGTTGATTTTACCTTAAGGTCTCGTTATACAGTTTTTTCATTGTGAACGGGGGCCAAAGAGTTCACACTTCAGATAGCAAATAGAGGTCTGACAGTGTTTTACCCTAAAAGAAAAGTTATTTGAGGTATTAGAATAAGTCTTTCTTTCAGAATTAGCTAATAGATTTGGCTGTCAGCATGCAACAGTCATGTATTGCTATGCCAATTGCGGAAGGTAAAGCGACCCACTCAATGAAAGCTATTCGGTCGCTTCCGGGTCAAAAATCCCAAGAAATTCAATGTGTGAATTTCATATGGTCAATTTTCAAATAGCTGTAGCAAAAAAGTAGCAAGGACAACCTATAGTATTTCATTAATTTTTCAATCAGAAGTATGCATATCTTACTGCTGCTAGTGGTTATTAGTGATCTATTTCATTTGCAAGGGAATGACAAGCCAATGACCGGTGGCAATTTAACATTGGAGTCTATGGGAAAGAAAACTGTATAACGAGACCTTAATTAAGGGAGATGACAAAAAATTACATTTTCTGACTTTTGTGAAAATTTTATACTCTTTTGCTACCATGAATTGAGTTTTTGCACTACTTAAGTTCAATTACAAATAAAATGATAGACAATAGGATGATTACGGCTACTGTTGTTGCAATGGAAACTGGCCTATGCAACTTACTAGGCTTGAAAAGGGTGAAAATGACCCTAAACTGCAGATGTTTTGGCAAATATCAGAGTTTTTTCTAGTCATGGTGCATTAGGAAGGGATGATTTGTATGTTTTAATGATGGTGCTATCAATTCAAAGTGAATTGACATGCATATTTCTCAGAAAAATTGCCCAAATTTTACTTTTTGGCCTCTGACCACCTAAATTGGCTTTGGATTGGACTTTTTATGTACTTTGCAAGCCATGCTTATATGAAAAAATACAGACTCCTTGCTCTCTTTTGACATTTTACTCCTTTATCAGATCCAAATGAACGAGAAATATTCAAATAAATAGATGTACCTTGCTTTATTTAGATAAAGTGATTGTTTGCTTTTTGAAAGTTGATTTTACCTTAAGGTCTCGTTATACAGTTTTTTCATTGTGAACGGGGGCCAAAGAGTTCCCACTTCAGATAGCAAATAGAGGTCTGACAGTGTTTTACCCCTAAAAGAAAAGTTATTTGAGGTATTAGAATAAGTCTTTCTTTCAGAATTAGCTAATAGACTTGGCTGTCAGCATGCAACAGTCATGTATTGCTATGCCAATTGCGGAAGGTCAAGCAACCCACTCAATGAAAGCTGTTCTGTCGCTTCCGGGTCCAAAATCCCAAGAATTTCAATGTGTGAATTTCATATGGTCAATTTTCAAATAGCTGTAGCAAAAAAGTAGCAAGGACAACCTATAGTATTTCATTAATTTTTCAATCAGAAGTATGCATATCTTACTGCTGCTAGTGGTTATTAGTGATCTATTTCATTTGCAAGGGAGTGACAAGCCAATGACCGGTGGCAATTTAACATTGGAGTCTATGGGAAAGAAAACTGTATAACGAGACCTTAATTAAGGGAGATGACAAAAAATTACATTTTCTGACTTTTGTGAAAAATTTTATACTCTTTTGCTACCATGAATTGAGTTTTTGCACTACTTATGTTCAATTACAAATAAAATGATAGACAATAGGATGATTACGGCTACTGTTGTTGCAATGGAAACTGGCCTATGCAACTTACTAGGCTTGAAAAGGGTGAAAATGACCCTAAACTGCAGATGTTTTGGCAAATATCAGAGTTTTTTCTAGTCATGGTGCATTAGGAAGGGATGATTTGTATATTTTAATGATGGTGCTATAAATTTACAGTGAATTGACATGCATATTTCTCAGAAAAATTGCCCAAATTTTACTTTTTGGCCTCTGGCCACCTAAATTGGCTTTGGATTGGACTTTTTATGTACTTTGCAAGCCATGCTTATATGAAAAAATACAGACTCCTTGCTCTCTTTTGACATTTTACTCCTTTATCAGGTCCAAATGAACGAGAAATATTCAAATAAATAGATGTACCTTGCTTTATTTAGATAAAGTGATTGTTTGCTTTTTGAAAGTTGATTTTACCTTAAGGTCTCGTTATACAGTTTTTTCATTGTGAACGGGGGCCAAAGAGTTCCCACTTCAGATAGCAAATAGAGGTCTGACAGTGTTTTACCCTGAAAGAAAAGTTATTTGAGGTATTAGAATAAGTCTTTCTTTCAGAATTTGCTAATATACTTGGCTGTCAGCATGCAACAGTCATGTATTGCTATGCCAAATGCGGAAGGTCAAGCGACCCACTCAATGAAAGCTGTTCGGTCGCTTCCGGGTACAAAATCCCAAGAAATTCAATGTGTGAATTTCATATGGTCAATTTTCAAATAGCTGTAGCAAAAAAGTAGCAAGGACAACCTATAGTATTTCATTAATTTTTCAATCAGAAGTATGCATATCTTACTGCTGCTAGTGGTTATTAGTGATCTATTTCATTTGCAAGGGAATGACAAGCCAATGACCGGTGGCAATTTAACATTGGAGTCTATGGGAAAGAAAACAGTATAACGAGACCTTAATTAAGGGAGATGACAAAAAATTACATTTTCTGACTTTTGTGAAAATTTTATACTCTTTTGCTACCATGAATTGAGTTTTTGCACTACTTAAGTTCAATTACAAATAAAATGATAGACAATAGGATGATTACGGCTACTGTTGTTGCAATGGAAACTGGCCTATGCAACTTACCGTACTAGGCTTGAAAAGGGTGAAAATGACCCTAAACTGCAGATGTTTTGGCAAATATCAGAGTTTTTTCTAGTCATGGTGCATTAGGAAGGGATGATTTGTATGTTTTAATGATGGTGCTATCAATTCAAAGTGAATTGACATGCATATTTCTCAGAAAAATTGCCCAAATTTTACTTTTTGGCCTCTGACCACCTAAATTGGCTTTGGATTGGACTTTTTATGTACTTTGCAAGCCATGCTTATATGAAAAAATACAGACTCCTTGCTCTCTTTTGACATTTTACTCCTTTATCAGGTCCAAATGAACGAGAAATATTCAAATAAATAGATGTATCTTGCTTTATTTAGATAAAATGATTGTTTGCTTTTTGAAAGTTGATTTTACCTTAAGGTCTCGTTATACAGTTTTTTCATTGTGAACGGGGGCCAAAGAGTTCACACTTCAGATAGCAAATAGAGGTCTGACAGTGTTTTACCCTGAAAGAAAAGTTATTTGAGGTATTAGAATAAGTCTTTCTTTCAGAATTTGCTAATATACTTGGCTGTCAGCATGCAACAGTCATGTATTGCTATGCCAAATGCGGAAGGTCAAGCGACCCACTCAATGAAAGCTGTTCGGTCGCTTCCGGGTCAAAAATCCCAAGAAATTCAATTAGAAGATAAATAGTTGCGTTTGTAAAATTTCCGGGATTCATTGTTATTCAACACCCGCAAATTTAGTTTAAAACCGACGGCGTCAGCCGGAGGTTTTAAACGCTTAAATTTGCGGGTGTTGAATAACAATGAATCCCGGAAATTTTACAAACGCAACTATTTATCGATATTGTAACATGACCGTTAGTTATACGCATTTTTAGAGCGAACTCTATTTTTGCGTAGGGAACTCTGAGTTGAAAGGATGTAACGACTGATCCATTATTGTTATAGGTGTTCGCAGCTATAAAGAAGAAGGAATTCCCAGTGTTATAGACATTAAAATAGTGTTATTATATTGCAAATGAGTTGCACTCATGAAGATGAGATCTTATAGTTATCACTGTGAAAATACAGAGATAGAAAACAATTATATAATTCATGAACCAACAGGAACAAACCCGACTGAACAAATGTCTTTAACTCGCCCAGACCATTGTGACGGTGACGCGATCATTATGACGTCATAACCGTTGGCCTTTGTGACGTCGTGCCATGGGAACGGCATTCGAAAGAAACCGGCCGCATGGCACAAGGCGGCAAATTAGGAGAAACTTAGCCAATTAAGAAAGTTTAGTTACATAAAACTAAAGCAAATAGAAAAGTATTTTTGGCATCGACGATAATGCGCAAGTTAGAAAATGACAACAACAACAGTAAAATGTGAATCGGGCAGGAATATTGGGAGAATCAGAACATTTTAATGTTGAGGCAGACCAAATAATGTATCCTTTCGCGGTGATTCGCCCGAGCCAATTTGCGGGTGTTCATTGCCATTTAACACTGGGAAATCCTTCAAATCAACCAATCAGAAACGAGTATTTTCCGAAGTCATGTAACAATGTGTGAATTTCATATGGTCAATTTTCAAATAGCTGTAGCAAAAAAGTAGCAAGGACAACCTATAGTATTTCATTAATTTTTCAATCAGAAGTATGCATATCTTACTGCTGCTAGTGGTTATTAGTGATCTATTTCATTTGCAAGGGAGTGACAAGCCAATGACCGGTGGCAATTTAACATTGGAGTCTATGGGAAAGAAAACTGTATAACGAGACCTTAATTAAGGGAGATGACAAAAAATTACATTTTCTGACTTTTGTGAAAAATTTTATACTCTTTTGCTACCATGAATTGAGTTTTTGCACTACTTATGTTCAATTACAAATAAAATGATAGACAATAGGATGATTACGGCTACTGTTGTTGCAATGGAAACTGGCCTATGCAACTTACTAGGCTTGAAAAGGGTGAAAATGACCCTAAACTGCAGAGTTTTTGGCAAATATCAGAGTTTTTTCTAGTCATGGTGCATTAGGAAGGGATGATTTGTATGTTTTAATGATGGTGCTATAAATTTACAGTGAATTGACATGCATATTTCTCAGAAAAATTGCCCAAATTTTACTTTTTGGCCTCTGACCACCTAAATTGGCTTTGGATTGGACTTTTTATGTACTTTGCAAGCCATGCTTATATGAAAAAATACAGACTCCTTGCTCTCTTTTGACATTTTACTCCTTTATCAGGTCCAAATGAACGAGAAATATTCAAATAAATAGATGTACCTTGCTTTATTTAGATAAAGTGATTGTTTGCTTTTTGAAAGTTGATTTTACCTTAAGGTCTCGTTATACAGTTTTTTCATTGTGAACGGGGGCCAAAGAGTTCACACTTCAGATAGCAAATAGAGGTCTGACAGTGTTTTACCCTGAAAGAAAAGTTATTTGAGGTATTAGAATAAGTCTTTCTTTCAGAATTTGCTAATATACTTGGCTGTCAGCATGCAACAGTCATGTATTGCTATGCCAAATGCGGAAGGTCAAGCAACCCACTCAATGAAAGCTGTTCGGTCGCTTCCGGGTCAAAAATCCCAAGAAATTCAATGTGTGAATTTCATATGGTCAATTTTCAAATAGCTGTAGCAAAAAAGTAGCATGGACAACCTATAGTATTTCATTAATCTTTCAATCAGAAGTATGCATATCTTACTGCTGCTAGTGGTTATTAGTGATCTATTTCATTTGCAAGGGAGTGACAAGCCAATGACCGGTGGCAATTTAACATTGGAGTCTATGGGAAAGAAAACTGTATAACGAGACCTTAATTAAGGGAGATGACAAAAAATTAAATTTTCTGACTTTTGTGAAAAATTTTATACTCTTTTGCTACCATGAATTGAGTTTTTGCACTACTTAAGTTCAATTACAAATAAAATGATAGACAATAGGATGATTACGGCTACTGTTGTTGCAATGGAAACTGGCCTATGCAACTTACTAGGCTTGAAAAGGGTGAAAATGACCCTAAACTGCAGATGTTTTGGCAAATATCAGAGTTTTTTCTAGTCATGGTGCATTAGGAAGGGATGATTTGTATGATTTAATGATGGTGCTATCAATTCAAAGTGAATTGACATGCATATTTCTCAGAAAAATTGCCCAAATTTTACTTTTTGGCCTCTGACCACCTAAATTGGCTTTGGATTGGACTTTTTATGTACTTTGCAAGCCATGCTTATATGAAAAAATACAGACTCCTTGCTCTCTTTTGACATTTTACTCCTTTATCAGGTCCAAATGAACGAGAAATATTCAAATAAATAGATGTACTTTGCTTTATTTAGATAAAGTGATTGTTTGCTTTTTGAAAGCTGATTTTACCTTAAGGTCTCGTTATACAGTTTTTTCATTGTGAACGGGGGCCAAAGAGTTCACACTTCAGATAGCAAATAGAGGTCTGACAGTGTTTTACCCTGAAAGAAAAGTTATTTGAGGTATTAGAATAAGTCTTTCTTTCAGAATTTGCTAATATACTTGGCTGTCAGCATGCAACAGTCATGTATTGCTATGCCAAATGCGGAAGGTCAAGCAACCCACTCAATGAAAGCTGTTCGGTCGCTTCCGGGTCAAAAATCCCAAGAAATTCAATGTGTGAATTTCATATGGTCAATTTTCAAATAGCTGTAGCAAAAAAGTAGCATGGACAACCTATAGTATTTCATTAATCTTTCAATCAGAAGTATGCATATCTTACTGCTGCTAGTGGTTATTAGTGATCTATTTCATTTGCAAGGGAGTGACAAGCCAATGACCGGTGGCAATTTAACATTGGAGTCTATGGGAAAGAAAACTGTATAACGAGACCTTAATTAAGGGAGATGACAAAAAATTACATTTTCTGACTTTTGTGAAAAATTTTATACTCTTTTGCTACCATGAATTGAGTTTTTGCACTACTTATGTTCAATTACAAATAAAATGATAGACAATAGGATGATTACGGCTACTGTTGTTGCAATGGAAACTGGCCTATGCAACTTACTAGGCTTGAAAAGGGTGAAAATGACCCTAAACTGCAGAGTTTTTGGCAAATATCAGAGTTTTTTCTAGTCATGGTGCATTAGGAAGGGATGATTTGTATGTTTTAATGATGGTGCTATCAATTCAAAGTGAATTGACATGCATATTTCTCAGAAAAATTGCCCAAATTTTACTTTTTGGCCTCTGACCACCTAAATTGGCTTTGGATTGGACTTTTTATGTACTTTGCAAGCCATGCTTATATGAAAAAATACAGACTCCTTGCTCTCTTTTGACATTTTACTCCTTTATCAGGTCCAAATGAACGAGAAATATTCAAATAAATAGATGTATCTTGCTTTATTTAGATAAAGTGATTGTTTGCTTTTTGAAAGTTGATTTTACCTTAAGGTCTCGTTATACAGTTTTTTCATTGTGAACGGGGGCCAAAGAGTTCACACTTCAGATAGCAAATAGAGGTCTGACAGTGTTTTACCCTGAAAGAAAAGTTATTTGAGGTATTAGAATAAGTCTTTCTTTCAGAATTTGCTAATATACTTGGCTGTCAGCATGCAACAGTCATGTATTGCTATGCCAAATGCGGAAGGTCAAGCGACCCACTCAATGAAAGCTGTTCGGTCGCTTCCGGGTCAAAAATCCCAAGAAATTCAATGTGTGAATTTCATATGGTCAATTTTCAAATAGCTGTAGCAAAAAAGTAGCAAGGACAACCTATAGTATTTCATTAATTTTTCAATCAGAAGTATGCATATCTTACTGCTGCTAGTGGTTATTAGTGATCTATTTCATTTGCAAGGGAGTGACAAGCCAATGACCGGTGGCAATTTAACATTGGAGTCTATGGGAAAGAAAACTGTATAACGAGACCTTAATTAAGGGAGATGACAAAAAATTACATTTTCTGACTTTTGTGAAAATTTTTATACTCTTTTGCTACCATGAATTGAGTTTTTGCACTACTTATGTTCAATTACAAATAAAATGATAGACAACAGGATGATTACGGCTACTGTTGTTGCAATGGAAACTGGCCTATGCAACTTACTAGGCTTGAAAAGGGTGAAAATGACCCTAAACTGCAGAGTTTTTGGCAAATATCAGAGTTTTTTCTAGTCATGGTGCATTAGGAAGGGATGATTTGTATGTTTTAATGATGGTGCTATAAATTTACAGTGAATTGACATGCATATTTCTCAGAAAAATTGCCCAAATTTTACTTTTTGGCCTCTGACCACCTAAATTGGCTTTGGATTGGACTTTTTATGTACTTTGCAAGCCATGCTTATATGAAAAAATACAGACTCCTTGCTCTCTTTTGACATTTTACTCCTTTATCAGGTCCAAATGAACGAGAAATATTCAAATAAATAGATGTACCTTGCTTTATTTAGATAAAGTGATTGTTTGCTTTTTGAAAGTTGATTTTACCTTAAGGTCTCGTTATACAGTTTTTTCATTGTGAACGGGGGCCAAAGAGTTCACACTTCAGATAGCAAATAGAGGTCTGACAGTGTTTTACCCTGAAAGAAAAGTTATTTGAGGTATTAGAATAAGTCTTTCTTTCAGAATTTGCTAATATACTTGGCTGTCAGCATGCAACAGTCATGTATTGCTATGCCAAATGCGGAAGGTCAAGCAACCCACTCAATGAAAGCTGTTCGGTCGCTTCCGGGTCAAAAATCCCAAGAAATTCAATGTGTGAATTTCATATGGTCAATTTTCAAATAGCTGTAGCAAAAAAGTAGCATGGACAACCTATAGTATTTCATTAATCTTTCAATCAGAAGTATGCATATCTTACTGCTGCTAGTGGTTATTAGTGATCTATTTCATTTGCAAGGGAGTGACAAGCCAATGACCGGTGGCAATTTAACATTGGAGTCTATGGGAAAGAAAACTGTATAACGAGACCTTAATTAAGGGAGATGACAAAAAATTACATTTTCTGACTTTTGTGAAAAATTTTATACTCTTATACCATGAATTGAGTTTTTGCACTACTTAAGTTCAATTACAAATAAAATGATAGACAATAGGATGATTACGGCTACTGTTGTTGCAATGGAAACTGGCCTATGCAATTACTAGGCTTGAAAAGGGTGAAAATGACCCTAAACTGCAGATGTTTTGGCAAATATCAGAGTTTTTTCTAGTCATGGTGCATTAGGAAGGGATGATTTGTATGATTTAATGATGGTGCTATCAATTCAAAGTGAATTGACATGCATATTTCTCAGAAAAATTGTCCAAATTTTACTTTTTGGCCTCTGACCACCTAAATTGGCTTTGGATTGGACTTTTTATGTACTTTGCAAGCCATGCTTATATGAAAAAATACAGACTCCTTGCTCTCTTTTGACATTTTACTCCTTTATCAGGTCCAAATGAACGAGAAATATTCAAATAAATAGATGTACCTTGCTTTATTTAGATAAAGTGATTGTTTGCTTTTTGAAAGCTGATTTTACCTTAAGGTCTCGTTATACAGTTTTTTCATTGTGAACGGGGGCCAAAGAGTTCACACTTCAGATAGCAAATAGAGGTCTGACAGTGTTTTACCCTGAAAGAAAAGTTATTTGAGGTATTAGAATAAGTCTTTCTTTCAAAATTTGCTAATATACTTGGCTGTCAGCATGCAACAGTCATGTATTGCTATGCCAAATGCGGAAGGTCAAGCAACCCACTCAATGAAAGCTGTTCGGTCGCTTCCGGGTCAAAAATCCCAAGAAATTCAATGTGTGAATTTCATATGGTCAATTTTCAAATAGCTGTAGCAAAAAAGTAGCATGGACAACCTATAGTATTTCATTAATCTTTCAATCAGAAGTATGCATATCTTACTGCTGCTAGTGGTTATTAGTGATCTATTTCATTTGCAAGGGAGTGACAAGCCAATGACCGGTGGCAATTTAACATTGGAGTCTATGGGAAAGAAAACTGTATAACGAGACCTTAATTAAGGGAGATGACAAAAAATTAAATTTTCTGACTTTTGTGAAAAATTTTATACTCTTTTGCTACCATGAATTGAGTTTTTGCACTACTTAAGTTCAATTACAAATAAAATGATAGACAATAGGATGATTACGGCTACTGTTGTTGCAATGGAAACTGGCCTATGCAACTTACTAGGCTTGAAAAGGGTGAAAATGACCCTAAACTGCAGATGTTTTGGCAAATATCAGAGTTTTTTCTAGTCATGGTGCATTAGGAAGGGATGATTTGTATGATTTAATGATGGTGCTATCAATTCAAAGTGAATTGACATGCATATTTCTCAGAAAAATTGCCCAAATTTTACTTTTTGGCCTCTGACCACCTAAATTGGCTTTGGATTGGACTTTTTATGTACTTTGCAAGCCATGCTTATATGAAAAAATACAGACTCCTTGCTCTCTTTTGACATTTTACTCCTTTATCAGGTCCAAATGAACGAGAAATATTCAAATAAATAGATGTACCTTGCTTTATTTAGATAAAGTGATTGTTTGCTTTTTGAAAGTTGATTTTACCTTAAGGTCTCGTTATACAGTTTTTTCATTGTGAACGGGGGCCAAAGAGTTCACACTTCAGATAGCAAATAGAGGTCTGACAGTGTTTTACCCTGAAAGAAAAGTTATTTGAGGTATAAGAATAAGTCTTTCTTTCAGAATTTGCTAATATACTTGGCTGTCGGCATGCAACAGTCATGTATTGCTATGCCAAATGCGGAAGGTCAAGCAACCCACTCAATGAAAGCTGTTCGGTCGCTTCCGGGTCAAAAATCCCAAGAAATTCAATGTGTGAATTTCATATGGTCAATTTTCAAATAGCTGTAGCAAAAAAGTAGCATGGACAACCTATAGTATTTCATTAATCTTTCAATCAGAAGTATGCATATCTTACTGCTGCTAGTGGTTATTAGTGATCTATTTCATTTGCAAGGGAGTGACAAGCCAATGACCGGTGGCAATTTAACATTGGAGTCTATGGGAAAGAAAACTGTATAACGAGACCTTAATTAAGGGAGATGACAAAAAATTACATTTTCTGACTTTTGTGAAAAATTTTATACTCTTTTGCTACCATGAATTGAGTTTTTGCACTACTTAAGTTCAATTACAAATAAAATGATAGACAATAGGATGATTACGGCTACTGTTGTTGCAATGGAAACTGGCCTATGCAACTTACTAGGCTTGAAAAGGGTGAAAATGACCCTAAACTGCAGATGTTTTGGCAAATATCAGAGTTTTTTCTAGTCATGGTGCATTAGGAAGGGATGATTTGTATGATTTAATGATGGTGCTATCAATTCAAAGTGAATTGACATGCATATTTCTCAGAAAAATTGCCCAAATTTTACTTTTTGGCCTCTGACCACCTAAATTGGCTTTGGATTGGACTTTTTATGTACTTTGCAAGCCATGCTTTTATGAAAAAATACAGACTCCTTGCTCTCTTTTGACATTTTACTCCTTTATCAGGTCCAAATGAACGAGAAATATTCAAATAAATAGATGTACCTTGCTTTATTTAGATAAAGTGATTGTTTGCTTTTTGAAAGCTGATTTTACCTTAAGGTCTCGTTATACAGTTTTTTCATTGTGAACGGGGGCCAAAGAGTTCACACTTCAGATAGCAAATAGAGGTCTGACAGTGTTTTACCCTGAAAGAAAAGTTATTTGAGGTATTAGAATAAGTCTTTCTTTCAGAATTTGCTAATATACTTGGCTGTCAGCATGCAACAGTCATGTATTGCTATGCCAAATGCGGAAGGTCAAGCAACCCACTCAATGAAAGCTGTTCGGTCGCTTCCAGGTCAAAAATCCCAAGAAATTCAATGTGTGAATTTCATATGGTCAATTTTCAAATAGCTGTAGCAAAAAAGTAGCATGGACAACCTATAGTATTTCATTAATTTTTCAATCAGAAGTATGCATATCTTACTGCTGCTAGTGGTTATTAGTGATCTATTTCATTTGCAAGGGAGTGACAAGCCAATGACCGGTGGCAATTTAACATTGGAGTCTATGGGAAAGAAAACTGTATAACGAGACCTTAATTAAGGGAGATGACAAAAAATTACATTTTCTGACTTTTGTGAAAATTTTTATACTCTTTTGCTACCATGAATTGAGTTTTTGCACTACTTATGTTCAATTACAAATAAAATGATAGACAATAGGATGATTACGGCTACTGTTGTTGCAATGTAAACTGGCCTATGCAACTTACTAGGCTTGAAAAGGGTGAAAATGACCCTAAACTGCAGATGTTTTGGCAAATATCAGAGTTTTTTCTAGTCATGGTGCATTAGGAAGGGATGATTTGTATGTTTTAATGATGGTGCTATCAATTCAAAGTGAATTGACATGCATATTTCTCAGAAAAATTGCCCAAATTGTACTTTTTGGCCTCTGACCACCTAAATTGGCTTTGGATTGGACTTTTTATGTACTTTGCAAGCCATGCTTATATGAAATAAAAGTACCGAGGGTACAGAAGCTCACCTTAAAATGAATGATGTGGTAAAATAGTTTAATTATACATGTAACCATCTTTTATATAATTGATTATGGATGCCATCATGATTTTTTTATCTTTTAAAATATTAGTCTTCTTTTGGAAACGACTTGAGCTTGAACAAACATTAATACACGATTGATTTAATCATGATAAGTTAACAAGCAGTAGGTTTTTGTATAACTTTTTTGTATATCTATGGCTGAATTGGTGACCATCTTGTACTTTTTAATCTTCAAAATGCTACTTTTATGTGGGCATCCGTATTAATTTCATTATGATATCTTGATTGGTTTAGGTGTATCCATTTAAATGTCATTCATTACTTATAGGATGGTGGGCACTTACATTTGTTTTGTAGTGAATCATTAATATGATTTCAAGAATATTTCACTGATGGTTATGCTGCATGGGATATTGAGAATCCCAAAAGTACAGATTTTTCAAGGATAATGAATGACTGATTGAGAGGAAAGTCATAAACACAGCAATGCATAAGACACGTTTATTTTGTTCACATAATATTTACATGTCGACCATGAGATGTCTTTCATTAAAGTATCAATTTGTTTAACACTCATACAGTACTATAATGGTAAACATTTTTGCATTGTCAAATCAACAGAGAGATATGACAAATCAAATTTCCTTACTTTTCTTACTAAACCCTTTTCGATTTTCATCTGCATATTTATTCCACATCAACTTATCATGTAGATTGCTAAACACAAAGCTTATTGTAGACAAGTTTTGTGTAAGTTGTTATTCTTAGAAAGAACATATCACTGTCATGAGAATACAAGTCCAAAACTTTTATTGCATACACATGGGCCATGGCCATATAACATAATGCTCTACCATATCAATTGGGTCAGGTTGATTATGCAACAGACTAGCAGCTGACACTGTGATGCTAGCAGCCTGCCTTGGGATGTGTATTAGACAGCATAGTGGAATATCTGAACTCTGGTTGACCCCTTATGTGTGGTATTTAAAGGAATATAAGGGAGATACCATTGTTTAAAATTTAACATGTTTAATGTGATTTGGTTTTTGCAGCTAGTTGCCATAAAAAAAGATTTTAAACAAATTAATCAATTATGTTCGTTTTTCATCTTAATTCTTTTTAGAAAAACTTAAAAATATAGACCAACTTGCATGACAATCTTAAATATTCCATATTTAAGATAATATTATGATTAGTAAGTTCAAATTAGAGAATTTATATGGTGCCAGTGATCACTTGATGAAAGCTTAAAATTTAATAATAATGATGTGTCATCTGCAGCTGAAAATTCAATATGGCTGCTATTGCGGCCATCTTGGATTCTAAAAACTGAAACGTCTACCTTTCTGTGAGGAATCACCATTGGTATAACATAATACAATTTCAGAATGATATCTGTATTCGTTTAGAAGGAGTAGTCTTTTTCATGAAATCTAATTGAAAATTCAATATGGCTGTAATGGCGGCCATCTTGGATTCTCAAAACTGAAACGTCTACCTTTCTGTGGGGAATCACCATGGGTATAACATACTACAATTTCAGAATGATATCTGAATTCGTTTAGGAGGAGTAGTCTTTTTCGTGAAAGTTTACGGACGGACGGACGGACGGACGGACGGACGGACAGACGGACAGACAGACGGACGACGAACGAAGCGCCATGACATAAGCTCACATTTACTTTGTAAAGGTGAGCTAAAAATAGAGCCATTGGCTCTGTAGCTCATCAGGCTGTATATATTTGGTTTTGCTTTAGGGTGTGGCCAATGTGGTTCCACCCTTAGTAGGGTCTACAGGGCCACCAAAGCTACAATTATTAATCTTCACTTCATAGAGTCTGTACACAAGGTTTAAAGCTTTCTAGGCCTTATGCTTCTGGAGAAGAAGATGAAAATAGGTTTTAAGGGCTTGACCCCTGTGGCCCTTATTAGGGGCCACAGGGCAAGTATAGCTACAATTTATAATCCTCACTAGTCAAGGAGTCTATATTCAAAGTTTCAGCTTTCTATGGCTTATCCTTCTGGAGGAGAAGATGAAAATAGGTTTTTAGGGTGTGGCCCCTGTGTTCCTCATTAGGGGCCACAGGTCCACCAAAGCTACAATTTTTAATCCTCACTAGTCAAGGAGTCTGTACACCAAGTTTAAAGTGACACAGAGTATCTTTCTTAAATTTTTATTTGGTTTTGATAAGCTACAAAATATGTAATATGCTGATTGTAGTTCATATCTCATCACTGGACATGCAAATATATCCATTTATGCATAATATCTCTAAAATGCTTGATTTTATGGAATAAAAGTACCGAGGGTACAGAAGCTCACCTTAAAATGAATGATGTGGTAAAATGGTTTAATTATACATGTAACCATCTTTTATATAATTGATTATGGCTGCCATCATGATTTTTTTATCTTTTAAAATACTAGTCTTCTTTTGGAAACGACTAGAGCTTGAACAAACATTAATACACGAATGATATAATCATGATAAGTTAACAAGCAGTAGGTTTTTTGTATAACTTTTTTGTATATCTATGGCTGAATTGGTGACCATCTTGTACTTCTTAATCTTCAAAATGCTACTTTTATGTGGGCATCCGTATTAATTTCATTATGATATCTTGATTGGTTTAGGTGTATCCATTTAAATGTCATTCATTACTTACAGGATGGTGGCCACTTACATTTGTTTTGTAGTAAAATTATTAAATTGATTTCAAGATTATTTCACTGATGGTTATGCTGCATGGGATATTGAGAATCCCAAAAGTACAGATTTTTCAAGGAAAATGAATGACTGATTGAGAGGAAAGTCATAAACACAGCAATGCATAAGACATGTTTATTTTGTTCACATAATATTTACATGTCAAGTGACCATGAGATGTCTTTCATTAAAGTATCAATTTCTTTAACACTCATACAGTACTATAATGGTAAACATTTTTGCATTGTCAAATCAACAGAGAGATATGACAAATCAAATTTCCTTACTTTTCTTACTAAACCCTTTTCGATTTTCATCTGCATATTTATTCCACATCAACTTATCATGTAGATTGCTTAACACAAAGCTTATTGTAGACAAGTTTTGTGTAAGTTGTTATTCTTAGAAAGAACATATCACTGTCATGAGAATACAAGTCCATAACTTTTATTGCATACACATGGGCCATGGCCATATTATGGCATATAGCATAATGCTCTACCATATCAATTGGGTCAGGTTGATTATGCAACAGACTAGCAGCTGACACTGTGATGCAAGCAGCCTGCCTTGGGATGTGTATTAGACAGCATAGTGGAATATCTGAACTCTGGTTGACCCCTTATGTGTGGTATTTAAAGGAATATAAGGGAGATACCATTGTTTAAAATTTAACATGTTTAATGTGATTTGGTTTTTGCAGCTAGTTGCCATAAAAAAAGATTTTAAACAAATTAATCAATTATGTTCGTTTTTCATCTTAATTTTTTTAGAAACACTTAAAAATATAGAACAACTTGCACGACAATCTTAAATATTCCATATTTAAGATAATATTATGATTAGTAAGTTCAAATTAGAGAATTTATATGGTGCCAGTGATCACTTGATGAAAGCTTAAAATTTAATAATAATGATGTGTCATCTGCAGCTGAAAAGTCAATATGGCTGCTATTGCGGCCATCTTGGATTCTCAAAACTGAAACGTCTACCTTTCTGTGCGGAATCACTATAGATATAACATACTACAATATAATAAAAGTACCGAGGGTACAGAAGCTCACCTTAAAATGAATGATGTGGTAAAATTATTTAATTATACATGTAACCATCTTTTATATAATTGATTATGGCTGCCATCATGATTTTTTTTATCTTTTAAAATACTAGTCTTCTTTTGGAAACCACTAGAGCTTGAACAAACATTAATACACGATTGATATAATCATGATAAGTTAACAAGCAGTAGGTTTTTGTATAACTTTTTTGTATATCTATGGCTGAATTGGTGACCATCTTGTATATTTTAATCTTCAAAATGCTACTTTTATGTGGGCATCCGTATTAATTTCATTATGATATCTTGATTGGTTTAGGTGTATCCATTTAAATGTCATTCATTACTTACAGGATGGTGGCCACTTACAATTGTTTTGTAGTGAATCATTAATATGATTTCAAGATTATTTCACTGATGGTTATGCTGCATGGGATATTGAGAATCCCAAAAGTACAGATTTTTCAAGGAAAATGAATGACTGATTGAGAGGAAAGTCATAAACACAGCAATGCATAAGACACGTTTATTTGTTCACATAATATTTACATGTCAAGTGACCATGAGATGTCTTTCATTAAAGTATCAATTTATTTAACACTCATACAGTACTATAATGGTAAACATTTTTGCATTGTCAAATCAACAGAGAGATATGACAAATCAAATTTCCTTACTTTTCTTACTTAACCCTTTTCGATTTTTTTCATATTTATTCCACATCAACTTATCATGTAGATTGCTTAATACAAGGCTTATTGTAGACAAGTTTTGTGTAAGTTGTTATTCTTAGAAAGACCATATCACTGTCATGAGAGTACAAGTCCATAACTTTTATTGCATACACATGGGCCATGACCATATAGCATAATGCTCTACCATATCAATTGGGTCAGGTTGATTATGCAACAGACTAGCAGCTAACACTGTGATGCTAGCAGCCTGCCTTGGGATGTGTATTAGACAGCATAGTGGAATATCTGAACTCTGGTTGACCCCTTATGTGTGGTATTTAAAGGAATATAAGGGAGATACCATTGTTTAAAATTTAACATGTTTAATGTGATTTGGTTTTTGCAGCTAGTTGCCATAAAGATTTTAAACAAATTAATCAATTATGTTTGTCTTTCATCTTAATTTTTTTTAGAAACACTTAAAAATATAGAACAACTTGCACGACAATCTTAAATATTCCATATTTAAGATAATATTATGATTAGTAAGTTCAAATTAGAGAATTTATATGGTGCCAGTGATCACTTGATGAAAGCTTAAAATTTAATAATAATGATGTGTCATCTGCAGCTGAAAAGTCAATATGGCTGCTATTACGGCCATCTTGGATTCTCAAAACTGAAACGTCTACCTTTCTGTGAGGAATCACTATAGGTATAACATACTACAATATAAAAATGATATCTAGATTGGTTTAGAAGAAATAGTCTTTGTCATGAAATCTAATTGAAAATTCAATATGGCTGCCATGGCGGCCATATTGGATTCTCAAAACTTAAACTTCTACCTTTCTGTGCGGAATCACCATAGGTATAACATACTACAATTTCAGAATGATATCTGGATTCGTTTAGAAGGAGTAGTCTTTTTCATGAAATCTAATTGAAAATTCAATATGGCTGTCATGGCGGCCATCTTGGATTCTCAAAACTGAAACGTCTACCTTTCTGTGAGGAATCACCATGGGTATTTATAACATAATACAATTTCAAAATGATATCTGTATTCGTTTAGAAGGAGTAGTCTTTTTCATGAAATCTAATTGAAAATTCAATATGGCTGTCATGGCGGCCATCTTGGATTCTCAAAACTGAAACATCTACCTTTCTCTGAGGAATCACCATGGGTATAACATACTACAATTTCAGAATGATATCTGAATTCGTTTAGGAGGAGTAGTCTTTTTCGTGAAAGTTTACGGACGGACAGACGGACGGACGGACAGACGGACAGACGGACAGACAGACGGACGACGGACGAAGCGCCATGACATAAGCTCACATTTACTTTGTAAAGGTGAGCTAAAAATGATATCTAGATTGGTTTAGGAGAAATAGTCTTTGTCATGAAATCTAATTGAAAATTCAATATGGCTGCCATGGCGGCCATATTGGATTCTCAAAACTTTAATGTCTACCTTTCTGTGCGGAATCACCATAGGTATAACATACTACAATTTCAGAATGATATCTGTATTCGTTTAGAAGGAGTAGTCTTTTTCATGAAATCTAATTGAAAATTCAATATGGCTGTCATGGCGGCCATCTTGGATTCTAAAAACTGAAACGTCTACCTTTCTGTGAGGAATCACCATGGGTATAACATACTACAATTTCAGAATGATATCTGTATTCGTTTAGAAGGAGTAGTCTTTTTCATGAAATCTTATTGAAAATTCAATATGGCTGTCATGGCGGCCATCTTGGATTCTCAAAACTGAAACGTCTACCTTTCTGTGAGGAATCACCATGGGTATAACATACTACAATTTCAGAATGATATCTGTATTCGTTTAGAAGAAGTTGTCTTTTTCATGAAATCTAATTGAAAATTCAATATGGCTGTCATGGCGGCCATCTTGGATTCTCAAAACTGAAACGTCTACCTTTCTGTGGGGAATGACCATGGGTATAACATACTACAATTTCAGAATGATATCTGAATTGGTTTAGGAGGAGTAGTCTTTTTCGTGAAAGTTTACGGACGGACGGACGGACGGACGGACAGACGGACGGACGGACGGACAGACAGACGGACGACGGACGAAGCGCCATGACATAAGCTCACATTTACTTTGTAAAGGTGAGCTAAAAACCAATAAAACATCACAAATACGTTTAAAATTCGAAATTATGCATCCAAATAATCTACCTATTAGTTAAAATACCTTATAAACACTATCGATTCCAATATATCTTCCTGTCAGCTTATGACAAGGTTTAAAAATTACGTTTGGCGAATTTGCGCGCGCCACTCAGACCACATTGTCCGGTTTTTACGATCAAAATCCCGACTTTGAATGGCCGTATTTTCGCTCTAATGTACTGATTGACCTTTAACTTGTTATTTTCAGTAACAGTTAGTGGTTCCCGATGTAATAACATCGATTTCAAAATTTGACATATGTGATCCTATCAACATACTCTGTGTCTCTTTAAGCTTTCTAGGCCTTATGGTTCTGGAGAAGAAGTCGAAATTCCACAAAGTTTACGGATGGACGGACGGACGCCGGACACCATGCCATGCCATAAGCCCATCGCGCCTTACAGGCCAGATGAGCTAAAAATACAGACTCCTTGCTCTCTTTTGACATTTTACTCCTTTATCAGGTCCAAATGAATGAGAAATATTCAAATAAATAGATGTACCTTGCTTTTGTGGGGGTTAAACAACCAAACAGGTGATATTTTGTTAAGAAAATGGAGAAAATATATACATGAGTTGTGTATACTGGTGAGGGATTATTTTTATAATAAAACAGGCTTCATGTACAATGTTACGATAATAGAATGAGCAATGTTGATTCGATGAAGAAGTCAGCTGGATGATTTACAATGATTTTATCACCTATCCCTGTGTGGTTTTCAATGTTTGTAATATCGTTTTAACGAATGTTGTTCTTGATTTACAAATATTTTCAAATGATATGTCTCGTCTTCGGTAGCACATCCCAGTTCAAAAGAGTTAGTTCAGCACATCCCAGTTCAAAAGAGTTAATTCAAGAAGTGGTTACAACATTTCCCTAAGACTTTTCTGGATAGAAAAATCATTGCTTTAGCATTTAAGAACTTATCGTTTAGCGTTTTTCATGTTGGCAATGGCTATCTGTCTTAACGATGGATTGAAATGCTTTATGGCAACTTTCGGGATTCAGGATTATTAGACGTCAATTTCATGTTTTGAAATATTGGGTAAAGAAGTACTGATACATGTATGTGAAACCTGCATCGGCCCGTTTAATGTGATTGAACAGGCCAAATCGTTAACCTTAGCAAACTCTTACTAGAATTTTGTTTTAACCCAAGATACTTGTTAGCAGTTCTACTAACGTGTTAACCATCGTTAGCATCCATATGTTTCGAAATATTCCGTCAAATCTTCATTAATTAATTCAATTTGGCACCCTAAATCTTTGAGCTTAGCCAAGTTCTATATATAATTCTCTATTAACCCAAGAGACTTGTTGTACTGTATTACTGATGAAAGGGAAAAGTCAGTCATTGTTACCAGCCATCAGTATATTAACCACAACAAGGGGGGTCTTAGTAGGGAAAGGTCAACATCGTATACACGCAGTTTGTTGGCATAGTTGGTTAAATAAGAATATATATTTTCGAAATATGTCAGGGTATTCAATTATGTAATGAAAATGTAATGTCATTGTATGTCATATGCACTATGTAACTTCTTATGATTTCAGCTTTGAGAGAAATGTTACAGAATTTGCTTAGTCTGCTTAAAGGGGCAGTAGCACGTTTTTTGATAATTTTATATTTCAAATATTTCACTGATAATTGTAAGTAAATGCTAAATGTATGACATTGACAGTGTCAAAAATCTCATTACACAAGCCAATCATCCATAGTCAGAGGACAAAGTATTAAGATTTACATTAAATCCATTGGCGGCCATTTTTGTGTGAACACCTTTAATTCATTTTGTGTAAGAAAAAGGAATCGCATGGCTAAACTTTACGTTATATGTTTGAATTATTACTGCTCAATTTAGTTTCAATACACAGTCTTTCAACTGGAACCATTTATTTTCATTTTCCTGACATCACCTTATATTCCCCCTAAAAACGTGCTACTGCCCCTTTAAATCCTGATAACAATAATTGCCCGACCCGGAGGGAGATGGTTCCAATACTAAAATGGAATTCTGCTTAAAAGAACACGAATTTGTACAATTGGACAAAAAAAGATGGTTTGCAAATTAGCTGTTTATTTTGTATGTACATAAGCATACGCGCTTTTGAATATGCAAGCACTTCACGAAGGATATATATTTCCATAGGTAAACGGTTGTCAGAGCTTCTCCTTGTTGGCATTTCTGTCTTGTCTGGGTATTTGGTCTTTCATACTCACTATTATTGTCTACAAAAAGACAACTCACATTTCTTGTTATAAACATCTTCACTCATTTATTTACAAAGAAGTACCGGTACATATCTTGCACAATTTTAAAACTTTACAATATTTCCAAATATATCATACTTTAAAATTAAAATATATCACTCTTGGATAAGAATAAAGGAACATAATAACTATTTACAGAAATTCATAACATTTCTTTGTGAAGATTCCCTTTCATATTATTAAAATTAAGGAAAACAAAGAAAGAGGTTGACTTGAAATATCAAGAATACATTATTCACTATGTATGTCATATTCTTGAAATGTCATTTTCATGTTTTCGTAACAAGGAATAATTTGACTTATATATATTTGATAAAACAGATTTTATTCTGATGCAGATACAAAGGTAACTGAGTATTTTGATAACATGATCACCGGCTAAGAAAATAAGCAGACAAATATAACTTTTGCACATCAACTGAAACTTCATAATCAAAAACTGAACATTGCAAAAACGTTTTTTTGAATAAAAAATAACAATTCATCAAAATGCTTTGGTCTTTTCTTGGAATGTCTGCAAAACATTAAGAGGAATTCAATTCCTTTTACTTTTAATGAGTCAAGATAGTAACAAAGTATTTGAATTAGCCTCCAAACGTAAACCTTGACATAACATTATTTAATAAAATCATCAAACTTTATAATGTAATAGCTCTACTTCTATACCTAAAACAGGAAGTTAACTTAAAAAATCACTTGTTTTGTAAATACTTTTCATAAAACAAACAAAAAAGCCCTATAATATAGCAAACATCTTAAATAGAACCATAAACCAAGAGTTAACAAACATATGACAACTTTTAAATCTTTGCTAAATATAGATAAAGAACAAACATGCATAGCACTAAAAAGCGCAAATAATCAACAAAAGCAAGAGTAACGTTACACAACAAAATAACGAAAAAATGCTGGATAATAAATGCACCAAAGATTTAAACAAATAAAAGATTAAATAAATAAGCAACAATTGATATAGTTTTTAAACAATCAAATAAAATAAGTACTTGTCTATATCATTTTGATCTGCAAATTGTACGTATGTTACAGTACTTGAGATAACTTTGTAAGTGCACTGAGTCATGATTTAGTAACAGAAAGAAAGATATTTACAGTAATTATACATTTTTTGGTTATATGGTATGACCATTTCTAAACAATTGCATCAATTTATGTCATTTTAGTATTTGTATTTAAGACGTTTTTTATCAATAGAATTTGTATGCACATAAAGCAACCTGAAAACCTACAAATGCAGATATATGTTAAGCATAACATTATGAAATGGATACAAGTATGAGCAAGAAAAACAAATACTTGAGCCCTTGGATACATTATATACACATTAGTAACACACTAAAATATAATTAGTGTAACTGAATGTCATTAAAAGTTAACTTCACACTTGATTGACTTTAGGTAGAAAAAATATGACCAACATTTCTTATATTTCATGGCTTTCTTTTCTTGGTATTTTTTAGCTTGGTGAAAAAAAGCAATGTTACTGACTTAACCAACACCAAAGTAAGAATTATTTTTAAGCTGACATTTCACCAAATTCCCAATACAAAATGAACATTCAGGCAATGATTCAACAAGCTTTCTCTGTAAAGAACCGTAAAAAGAAAACAAACATTATCATAATAGAATGGTATGTACAATACTAGAGAATTGGCTTATGTTATTTAGTTGAAGTCCTAGTGCTGCAAGAGTTTTGAAAACATAGGTTCAGATAAACAACGTTAAACATTTTCATTTCTAGCTCAAAAGATTTTATGAACATTTTGATCAGAATGAACAGAGATATCAAAACAACTTTCAAATACAATCTGACACCTAAATTCATCACCAGATTGATAAACCAAGAATAATAAAGAATTCTTTCATGAGCAAACATATATATACTAATGAACACCAAAATGAAGGTGGAAAGAAAATAATCATATGCAAATCATATGCATACTAGTCGTTATTAATGCTGACAGAATATCACAATTACCCATGTGTAATATGCGGTTTAAAAGTTATATGCGGTATTGATGTAATATGCAAATGTTGTTAGACACATCTTGTAGAAGAAGTGAATAATTAAGATCGGCGAGTAAACAAGCCTTTCATGTAAGATCAGGTTGCAGAGTTCAAGAGAAATATTGTATGTATCAATAAGTGCTCATTTGCATATGGTTTTACGCAGTAGCATTATAGCTCTATAGTGGAGACATCAATTCCATTGTTTTTTAGAAATTGTTTTAGTGTTAAAATAATGTTCAAACCGGGTTCAAATTCCCTTTAATTTAGACAAACAATTCTATACAAATTCACACAAAAATCCACATTTTTTATTTTTAACATTTTGCAGTGTTGTTCTAATGTGATGAGCGGAGGGGGTCATTTTGGCCTATTTTGAGCAATTGGGACCCTCTTCTCCTATCCTACTTCTCAAAATCTTAGGGAAACCATGCCAAAAGGGTGGGCATATTTCCCCAGGGACCCCTCTAGGAACAAAACTGTTATAATTGTATTAATGTAAAGGTCACATGAAGTGTGAAGTTTCAATTTCTTGAGCATTGCAAAATCATCCATTCACCAACATGCAAACTTTGATTCTAACATAAACCAGTCATTCAGAAAAATTATCTAATTGACTATTATCTTTGGTGTCGTTTTCCCATAACTGCATACTTATTTACAAGAAAAATGTTAACAAATGGTTAATTTGTTAGAAAACAACAGCTTTCTATCGATAACATATTTGTACAAGGAACTTAAGTACTCTTAGATAGAAAGCTGCTTCTGGTTGAAAGCTGCATGCACGATCCCTGTTTGGTTGAGAAAATGACGGTTTCTCAGTGAAATCTGAAAAAAAAAATCAAAATTGGAACATCAAGGGTATTTTATTTGAAATCAAGTATCAGCATATCAATCAGTTTATTAATTCAGTTTATCTTATTCAACATTTGAATATTTATTTCTCTATTTAAAATTGATTATTTTGACAAATATTTTTAGACACCATGGACACTTAACATTTTTTGTTTATAATAATTAAGTTGAAAATTCTTACATAAAAGAAGCAAGACTTTCTTGATAACAACTTGATGAGGGATTAAGCATGCTAAAATATCACAAATCATAAAATTATAGAAAACGGAGAGTATTCATCAAGAGCTTCAGAAGCATTGTTTTTTATGGTTTTATGGTTGCTTGGCATAGTTCAACAGCTTCATTTGAAAATTTACAAATGCTCATCTTACAAACTTCAAACAGTCATAACCCTGGTTTCAACTGAGTTTTTCCCCGAAAACCTGAATATTTAACATGAGCATTCAACTTACATCATTCCAAGTAATATCTGCTCATCTTATACAATACAATAGCAGAGAGTCTGACGATTTGACTATCTTTGGAAAGAGATTGTTAGGTCTGGTGATAGCATCTACGTCACCTTTTTGGAATAAACTGGTTTAAAATGCATAGAACTCTTCTTTATCAAGAAGGACTGGTGACTCCACAATGGATATTTTACGAGAGCTTCATTGCTGGTTTTTTTAAACCAGTAACAAATACATTTAGAAGCCTAAGGGATCAAAGCACTTATCCCATCATCCAGTGAGTTTAGCAGTGTTTTTTCCTGTGTCAACACGCATCTATAATGAGTAACAGACAATCCCAAGCAATACAAGACCCCTGAACTTCATTGAATCTTTTACAAGCAATATATTCAAGACTTATCCCTGCCCCAGGCTAATGGAAAGCAAGTGACATTTCTGAAAGCCTAGGTTAATCACAGGGCCTGTAGGGTGAGAGGACCAAGCACTACGACTGACCTTCTCCAACGACTAGTTGTACTCCACCGTGACTGCTTTTGTCTTCAGATACTCATTCAGGGCTTCTTGGCCTGCAAGAAAGGGTAAAGAGGTTACGATCATCCATCCATTAAATGAGATTTTTTATTAAACAAGTTAAAGATTTGTATAAAACCAGCAAAAGCAAACTGATGCAACAAAATAGTCTAAAATGGAAGGGGAAGTTTAGTTATCTGTTTATTTCTCACCAACACAATCAAGCAGTTGTCTACAGTAAAACAAACATTGCTGATATGTTGTCAAGCAGATTATGTTATTTTTTAAATCCAAAATATAAGAAATACAATTAATGTTTTTTATTTCTGCTCTGGAAACAAAATGACAACAACTACGTACGAATGGATGGACAAAGAGATGTCAATATTCAACGGAATGGCATACAGCCTTTATCACAAGTACAGGTAATAGATAGATAGAATCATAAAAAGATGAAAGCTTGCTGTAGTAGGACAATCCTCTATATAAGACCTAATTTATCCCTGCAAGTGCTTTGCTCAAAATGCATGACACAATAGAGCTGACATGTCATTTCAACAAACTGAACTATCGGTTCACCTACCCAGATCTTTGCCGAAGCCAGACTGTTTGAAACCTCCGAAGGGAGCGGCCACATCAGTCTTGTTGTACGTGTTGACGAACACGGTCCCCGCCTGGATACTGTCAGCCACATGAAGCGCTTTGTTGATGTCTTTGGTGAACACACCGGATGCTAAGCCAAACTCAGTGTCGTTGGCACGTCGAATTACGCCTTCTACGTCACTGAATATGCAAGATTAAATACTAATAGCAACACAAATATAGAGCTTACAAATGTTTTAATTGATGAAAACATACTAATTTCTTTCATTGAGGAAGTAAAAATATGTCTTGTATCGAACAAATACATAATCAAAAGTACAAATTTATAGTGTGGCAAAAAAATGAATTAATTTCATAATAACTTTTTACCCAAAATCCTTGGATGTCTGATTCTTTATTTAGAACAATACAAGGAGCTCAAAAGAAAGAGGACGACGTCAATGCTATTACATTACATTTTTCATAGAATCTGAGAATTGTAAAGTCTTAATTGAAAACAAAAGGGTAAACAGGATTTTTCACGATATAAACTTAGTAAATATATCCATGTAACAAAGGAGAGCTACGCACCCATCCATGAACGTTGAGATGATCATGATGGGACCGAAAGATTCCTCCTTCGCTATAAACATGTGGTCCTCCACCTCCGTGAACACTGTCGGCTCTAGGAACAGGCCTGGAATACACAAATATTTGATGATGAAACTTTCATTTGCTAGCATGGAATTTGGAACACATTGTTGTTGCAGATTATTCATTTACAAACAGGGAACATAGGGCAAAAAAAAATTACCAAATGTAGATAAACAAGATCTATCTTTGGTAATAGTGAAGAGAAACATAAGGATAACAAATTCTTACTCATGGTATCCAGATTATATTATCATGATATACACATTTTTCTCTTCATTTCTACTTGTAAAACGCCCCTCTATGAAGGTATCTGAGGTAATCTTACTATTCCTACATTTGCCTCAGCTTAATCACTTTAGCTTATATGATATAATGTCCTATGACTATATGTGGGCTACAGGGTTTAGAATTCCTTTTCATTGGATCCACAACTCATCTGGTGACTGCATCTCATTGCTGAGGGTGAAGCCTTTCATGTTAAAACACAAGCCATTGCAATTTATAATTTCTCTAAAATTAATCTCCCAATCACTTCTGAAAAATGTCAAAAACCTCTTGTCAGCTTAATCACATCAGCTCCAGGGTTCCAAATTATTCTGAAAAATATCTAACAATAACTTCTGATATGTCTAAAAGCTCCCTACCTGGTCTGTCAACCCGCTTGCCCCCGTACACGAGTTTGGCTCCCTCCTTGACTCCAGTGTCGATGTACTCCAGCAGCTTGTTGAAGTGGTTCTTGTGGTTCTGGGGTCCGTGGTCTGTCGATCTGCTCAGAGGGTCTCCGATCTTCATCTTCTTTATCTCACCGATCTACAATATTTGATTTTTAATATCATCAAAATTAATGTTCTTCATGTTAAGTTCTAGAGGAGAGACAAGCAGAAGTTGATCACCCCTTTTCATTACCGCCTCTCCTCCAGTATTCAAGAATCAAAGTGTCAACATATAAGGAATATGGTACATAGTCGGATTCTGATGAAAAACAACCTCTTGTGTCCTCCTAATGGCATCCCCAGATATTAAGTGTAAAGACTTTTATGTTGTCTGTCCTAAAGGCATCAGTCACTAAGTTTTGAAATTTGCCTTTTAAAAAAATGAATCGGCAGTTCTCAAAACTCTCGAGGCCCTGTAAAATATTTAGCCAAAGCACAGAATGATCACACTATCCTTACTGACTTGTTCCGACCTGGATTCTTTTATAACTGAACCATTCAAGAACGAGTAGCAAGCAATTGGCTGAGGCAGGCAGATACGAGTCAAATAAGAAGTTACAATTCCAAGGAATAAAACATCCCTGTGCAAGTGAAAAATACATTTTGATTGGCAATACACACTCACCATTCTCTCGACATACTCATCATGTACCGACTCCTCCACGAAGAGTCGTCCGGCTGCGATACAGTTCTCTCCCTTGTTGAAGAACACGGAACTCAGGCCCTGCAAACACATGCAACGATGTCATAATAATTAACAATATTTTAACTAAGTGAGGTTGTTCCAATGATTTGTTGACCTTGGACACATTATATTCACCAAGGCATCAATTGAAACATCATTGGATCAACCCAAACTGAGGTCTATGATAGTTTATTTTATATGAACATTTGGTCTTCAAATACTTTTCCTCTTTGAATAAAAGGGACATAACTCAGCCACTCAGTTCAGCCACAAAGACAAATATTGCTTTATTTACAGTATTACAGACCATGTACAGAGTTAGTGACTGTAAATTCTCACATCTATTGCCAGCCACCCAAGATGCTTTGATTGTTATATCAACCTCTCGCCTCTCACAGGTTGACATTGCTTTACATCTGTGCTGTCATGTGACTAAGTAGGCCAATCAGAAAGACTAACAAAAAGCCCCAGTAAAAAAAAGGAGCTAATTAATGACTAATGACTTATTTTAGTTTTTTATTTCAAATAAAATAAAGTCCAGAAGAATTGTTTTTTTGGGATTGCAATGGAGTGTTGAAAATGAGCTGAAATTGGCTGATCAGCTGTAAATTGTCAACTTTGTTTATTTCAGTCTAAAAGCTGAGGCAACAGGACTTTTAAACATTTTCTAGATTTCGGAAAGCATAAGGGTCCAGATAAGAAATTAAAACCATTCCATACATAATGTGACAACACGTAACTGCCTACCATTCTGACAGCCTTGTCGAGATCACAGTCCTTGAATATGATAAGAGGAGACTTCCCTCCCAGTTCCAGAGAAACCTTCTTCAGGTTGGCGTTGGCACAGCTGCAACATGTACAGTTGCTCTAGACAATATACTAATAACAGTAAGGATACATACATACATTATCAATTACGTGGATATATGGAGTTGGGAGGGTGAGAAGGTTGGTGTGTGTTTGGTGGGAGGGAGGGAGGGAGGGAGGAGCGAGCGAGCGAGCGAGTGAGGGAGGGAGTGAGGGAGGGAGGGAGGGAGGGAGTGAGTGAATGGGAGTTTCAGCCATCAATAGCGTCGAAGGCGCAAGATGTAGTATTTACTAAAATATATAGTTCCTTACCTGGCCATGATGGTTTTGCCGATAGGAGTTGATCCAGTGAACCCGAGCTTCCTCACATCAGGGTGGTCTGACATGGCCTGGCCTACCAGAGAACCTGGGGGGAAATGGGACGTTATGTTGAATAAGGTTCAGGTTCTTCACATTGCCTCATTGCATTATATTGTGTAAAATCAAATGCACCACAAAGGGTTTTGCTTTTTGTTCCTATATTCAGTAAGATTATTGTTTGTCAGGTACCACAGCTCCACAACCACTTGCATGAGGAGCTAATAACAGGACATTGTAATATCCCTCCACTCCCAAACAGCCGCAGACATCTCTCTGTCTGCACTGTCCCGTTGAATAATGGAGGATTGTTTAAGAAAATTTCCGTTTAAATTGATGGGATGGAAACCTAAAGTTCAACCCATCATTTTAACACATGGAAATATTTTATAAATTTAAACAACTGAGTGTACATGATTTTTCCCAGGATGTTTAAAAGGGATGTCATGATAGCCTGATGCTCGATGCATTGTCATCATTCAGTTTAAAAAGATAATAAATATTTTGATGAATATTGGTCAAACTTTTAAGTGAATATAGAATCCAGAAATCCAAAGTTTGTGAAAATCCTTGTTAACATAGGATTTCTGTTAATGTTAAAGTTGAAGAAAAATAAAGATAATTCAAATAAAATTTTCATAAAGAAGATGGCTTGTTCTTGTTTTAAATATTGAATTAAGATCAGTGAAACAGAATGTCTCTAAGTAATAATGTTGCTTTTACTGAATTGTTATACATCTCATATCATGACCTTGGTAACACATAACAACATCCCTAATATCGCGTATCCTTCCATGAGGTACCTGTATCATGACATCCCTAATATTCAAATTAGAAAGCTTAAAGGCTAATGAACAACCTGCTCCAGGTACAATGTTGATGACACCTGGCGGGAACCCGGCCTTCACAACAAGCTCAGCGAACTTGAGAGCTGTCAGCGGCGTCACCTGGTGGTGATAGAGAGGGGTGATATACTAATGATTAAATTCCCCCGAGTCAATATTCTATTTGAAGTCACAGCATAACATAATTGTTTGTAACAACTGAGGTAAGATAGAGAGATTATTGTCCCTACTTATTTTCAACCACATGGGTTATAATACCTTTTCAGGCCTAAAATAAAATACATTTTCCAAGACATGTACTTAAACAAATATCACTGTTAAATTGGATGACAATTTACCTGTGCAGGTTTAAGTACGACAGTGTTTCCAGCGGCGAGACAGGCCGCCATCTTCCAGGCCAACATCATGAGTGGATAGTTCCATGGGACCACGATACCACACACTCTGTGAAGGGACAAACATCATACACCATGTATCGTAAATCCTTAATTAGATGCCAGGCTTCTATTCATTTTAAACTGTCTAAACCCTGGTGTTTATTCATATAATTATATAATCTTATAATTAGGTCTAGCCAACAGATTATTTTACAAAAGTGAGATTTTTCAACAAACAAAGATGTGATAATATATTTTAACTGTTAATCACAACAGCACTCTTGTCCACTTCAAACATTGAATGAAAAACTTCCATTCTTACCCCATAGGTTCTCTCTTGGTGTAGGTAAGGTTTTTGCTTGGCCTTGCATGGTTAATTGGAATTGTCAAACCCTAAAACAAACAAGTCAGTGAAAAAATTATTGATAAGAGGCACTTGGTTCTTGTCAAATTAATTTTTCTTTTCATAAAATGGTTACAAACTAAGGAGTTTAAAGAAACTTGTAGTAAACAATGTGACACTTATTTCATTTTTCTTTTCATAAAAAATAACAAAACTAGACCAGATAAGTAAGGACTTAAGCAACATTGAGACTTTAATGCTGGCAAACATTCATTCTTTGTCTGACTTCAATCCTTAAGTGTCCTCTTCCAAATATGATATTAAATCAGTACACTTGCAAATTTAGCCTACTTACATATACATTAAACAGTAGTCTGGTTCTGGCTTTATGTCTCAGAATTATCTACACATGAGAATCCTAGTTCTAGCAAATAACTTGAATATCAGTTACCTGAATCTTGTCACACCAGCCGGCAAAATATCTGAAGGTCTGTATGGACATGCCGACGTGGGTCTTGAGAGCGAGAGTGTAGACGGCCCCCGAGTCCATACTCTCGATGGTGGCCAGCTCTTCCTCGTGTTGTTCCATCAGGTCCGCTAGTCTGTAATAATAATAACAACAACACTTTATTTTCCTAAGTACAAGTACATCAGGCAGCCACAGTGCAGCTCAAGCTTATGCGTTGTTCTGCCTTTACACTAAAATGTGAACTAAAAAACAAGTGACTTTTGGAGATTACAAGAGCATCAGTTAGCACTTTTTCAAATGTTGTCTTAGATACTCTTTGATACAGTTATTCCGATTATTAGACGATAATAGATAGAATATGAAATCACAAAATATCTTATAAAACTTTTGATGAAACAATATTCTTTTAATGTATAAACTAGATTTGATGTATTGACTAGTGTGAAAGTGTGCATGAGTAGGCTAAATAGAGGATACTAAACGACCTTCCATTTAATACTATTTTTATTAAACGAGTTAATGATTTTGTATAAAACGAGCGAAAGCGAGTTTGATACCAAATCATTCACGAGTTTAATAAAAATAGTATGAAATGGAAGGGAGTTTAGTATTCTGTTTATTACTTGCCCTAAAAATCAAACATAATTGCGGATAAGTTGCCGAAACTAACATTTTCGCGACTCAGCAACCATTGTGACGGCGCGCTTACACTGTGACGTCACAACAACACTCTTCTATGACGTCATCCTTGCATTGTGTTATTACACTAGTTTAATATTGTCGTATAAATATTACACTGCGGTATCTTACACGGGCGAGTAATAATAACTACTAATAACCATGTGATAAAACAAGCACCTGTTGATATCACCCACCTGAACATGAGAGTTCCTCGGTCTCTCGCACTCATCTTGCCCCATTCTCCCTCCTCAAATGCTTCCTGTACACAAATACATCACACTGAGATCAAAAACAATTTTAAAATAAGTGTTGGGATTCGGCAAGTTGCATTTAGGACAAACATTGCTACTCTAGTTTCACAGACATCTTTTCGCAGACATCTTATTCAACAACAAAAATTAAATTAGTATACTACTTCACCTTATTCGGTCTGCAAATGGTAAATTCGAGTTTGGGTTAATGAAAGTGTAGGCTTGCAATTACAAAATTAATCTCTACAGAATAACTTTTTCCTCCAAAAATAAATACAAATCATTTTAAGACTTCCACCTACTCTTTTCTATCAACAAAATGTGTGTAACTGTAAAAGTGTCTGTAAATATGGGTCTGTGGTTTATTTAGACCCAAATTCTAGCAGGGCAAAGGTTAAGGTTGACTATTATCATTTATCAGGAACTATGGACTAAATGGACGACATTACATTAAAGCCAAATCCACTGCTTTGATTTTAAGCTAGCACAGGAACAGCCACCCTATTACCTGTTCAATACCATGTCAGATAGCTCATTGTTTAGTGGACAGAGTGAACTGTGTGTGAACTGCAGCGAGCATTGTTGACTTGAGTAGACAACATTCTAGTCAGTCATCCATGTCCTTCTTTGTTGAATATTTTATCATTGTTATATGTATACATAGCATGAATGTTTGAGCTTGGTAGAATAACTTGATTCCTAATTTATTGTCACCTGATCATTGTTGATGTTTTGCATGCAGAGCGTGAAAAAGGATAAGTCACATGAAATACAAAATGATCTATCACAAGAATGAATCGTGATCAGTGATCACACAACAAATCATTCGTGAACGTGCTCCTTGTAGGGGCACATAAGCTTGACAGGTCTACGGGTAGAAGCCAGAAATTTGGGTAATTCTAAACATGCATTCCATCTCTTACTATGCCTTTCTTTCCGTCCCTTCCCCATCTTTTTCTCCTAGATCCGACTCTTTTAAGATACTGCTGACAATAGTTGTAACCCCAAATCACTCACTCACCAGATTTCTGTGACATGTCAGGGCTCCTTTTTATTACTACCTTCATAAAGGAAAAGTAAGCCTTGAAGACTTTGTGAGTAAATAAACATAGAATTTGCCATCAATAAGATCTTTTGCACTGCTTGTAAATGCCGAGGTAGAATTCCCCCACTTCTGTAGTATTACTGCTAAATGTTGAGGGTGAGTTCCCCTATATCTGTAGCAATCTCACCTTGGCTGCTTCTACAGCTCTGTTCACATCTTCTTTGGTGGATAAAGAAACCTTGCATATCACCTGTAATCACATAATCATTTGTTTCAATGTACATTGTATAACAAACAAACAGAAAGAAAAGATTAGGTTTATGATTTTGTTTTTTTACAGTGCATTTTAGAACTTTGAGGTATTACAATTGATCTTAAACGTTTGCTTTTAGGGAAGTGCAGACCTAACCATGTTTCAAACCAAAACTTTATTCATGTTGGTACACACTTACATCAGTGAAACAAAGCAATATGTTTAACATTCAATAGTTAAGGCAACTTTAACTTTCAACCAAAAGTACCTCAGGCATAACACAACCAAATGCATCTCATCTACCCCAACCCTCGGAAAATTAAAACACTAAATTACATATAGTGAGGTTGTTATGTGAAATACAATGACTCTCAGACCCGACTCCCTCATCCTGTGGACTTTGTAAGGTCAGACCGCCTAGGGAGTAGCTCTCGAGTCCTTGTATTTAATATAGTGATCACATGAGTAATCTAGTGTTTTGATGTGCCAATTTTCAATGTCTTCTAGGTGTTTTAAGTGTGTAATAAAACTCACAGATTCATCTGAGGGGTTGATGGAATCGTACGTCTTCCCGCTGGAGGAGTCAACGAACTCGTTGTCTATGAACACCTGGTGTGGCATCGTGATGTCCATGTTGTTCACGTGCTTCTCAACCTGAACACGAGGAAATGTTTCGATTTTCAGTCTGATTAAAATCGGCCTCGTTCTGAGGAATTATATTTCCAAGATTAACTCTATAGACTTTGAAGAGATCCTCTACTCTAGGTCTGACTGTAGCCCCCTCGATTAAGTGATTTTCTACTAGTTCAGTGCAGGAATAAACCTAGTCATTAGCCGACCAATCATATCATGGCGTTTATAAGTCACATGTTTAGCACAAGTTACTTGCCCCTTGAATACAGGATTCGCTGGACAACTTAGAGATTGCTAAGCTGAGTTTAAGTCCGAACATGAAATCTATAGGGCTGCGGTCACACCTATTGGAGAGGAAACCCCTGGAAAAAGTTTGTTTATCAATATAGTTAATATTTTGAAACTTTTGTGACACACTTTACAGATTTTTCAACAAGCCTAAAATGATTCAAACAGCCCCATAATCTTAATGCCCCTGCATCTTAACTGCATTCAACTCTTTCAGCAAATTTATTACAGATGACGGGCATGAAGACTATCCAAATATCGTGAACTCACTGCATCAAATACGAAGGGTTCCTTGTCCTCGATGCCGCGACCACGTTTGATGACGCAGTTGAGGAAGTCTTCGAACACGGTGTTCATGTAGACGTCCTCAGGCTGGAGACGGATTCCGTTGCACTGCTCTCTCACCTCCTCAACCAGTCTGTAGGGATGATTGAGAAACTATGTTTATAGCAATGGGACCATGGACTTGGTTTTGGTAATAATTTTGGTATTGACACTTGATTGGCCAATGACTGATGATTGGCTAACCCTGAAAACCGGCCTGGTAGTTCTGCCAATTGTAATTTCTCATTTTCCTAAATGGCAAGTTACTGATTTTTATCTTTTTTTTAATTTATTTTGTAGATCTTGGTATGTCAGTAAAATTGGACTTTAAGGTTTCATTGCCCCAGGGATCGGGAAAGACAAGGACCATTTTGCACACTGGATGAAAACAAACGACAAATAACCCACCTGACCACATCCATGGATCCAGCCCCAGATTTGAAGAAGTCAGTCTGGTCTTCTATAGCGATGTTCAGGATACCATTCCACACATCCTACACAGGACAACAGTCAGTCAGACATAACAAGTCTTTTTCACAGACATACAGATGTGATATCAATTTTAAAGAGACCTTAGTAACCTTTTAAGATTTCAAGCGCTTATCAAGTTACAAATATAAGGTCAAGGTGCACACATGAACCTGCAAGAATTTTGCATGTACCTACAAAATTATTTGTTCTGACGTTTGGAATGCCAAACTTTATTTGACAAGATACCACTTTTTCCAAAGACATTTAGAAGTGGAATACATAAAAACATCAATATTCTTTGAAAACTTATTCCTTATTGTGTAAATCACAACTTCTTTTACATGTTTACTCCTTGACCTTGACCTTTTATAACAAGATTGACCCTTAGAGATGTGTCTGATAATATCTTGAATAAAATTGAAGTGAAATTCTTACCCTCAGTTATGAATGTGAATTTTCACTTGTTTCGTAAAATCATATGACACCCTTCCTTGAGTAATAATCTATATCAGTACAAGAATAAAGTAGTAACGAGACTGACCTTGAGGGCGGTGCCCATGTTGATCTCCTCCTGTGTGAGCTCCAGTTTCTCCGTCGACTTGTCCTCCTTCCCGAACTTGCCGGCCGGGATCATCTTGCCGCTCTCGAGCTGTACCTGGCTCACGTTCACCTGCACAGGTGAGACAAGTCGTTAGCGATATGGGGATTGGGGAGGATTCTCATCATATTGGAGAACGGGAACTACAGAAGTAATTACAGAGGAAAGAATGCAACTCAAAATGTATATCAGTTAATGCAATGATTTTATAATAGGAGGGGTTTGTTTTGGATTTGGAGAGGATTCTCATTTACATTTATAAGAATAGAAGTGCTTTCAAAGGAAAGGATGCAACATAAATGTGTATCAGTCTATGCCATTATTTTTAATGAGGTGTTGATAGAAAGAGGGAATAAAATGGTAGTTTTTTAAAATGTGAATGGATCAAGGGTACTATCATACAGAAGGTACCCCTGGAGAATATCAAGTACGGAAAAGGTAAGCTGAAATCTTGGTCTCACCATCTGTCCATTTAGGTTAATAATATAAGATCAGAGAAGAATATCAAGTACGGAAATGGTCAGGCTAAGGCATAGTCTGACTAACCATCTGTCCATCAGAGCCGAAGATGATCATGCCCTTCTTGTGGACGATGCCTGGTTTACTGGCTCCGGCTACTTCAACCGGTGTACCTCTCGGCTCCATCTTCCTCCACACCCGCGAACCGTACACCGTCACTTTCTGAAGTATAGTTATACAAGTGCTTTGAGACATTATTTCTAAGGATTCTTGCACTAAAAAGAAGGTACTGCATCTTATTAGATTGATATTGAAGGATATTAACATCAGGGGAAGCTTCTTTTGCGCCTTTTTGGATTTGAATTTAATCTGTTACTTTGAATCAAGAAAATGATTGTTAATGTTAAAAGACTATCAGATCCCTGTCTTTATACTTTTGCTGTATACTTTTATCACAAATGGAAAATAAGACTATAAAACATTTATAATATTTGAAACTGTCTTGGAAGGGGTTTGCACCCCAATCTCATCGAAATACAATATTCTAATATAAGAAAAGGGAGTTAATCAATGATTTGATTTAAATAAGATTGGTGCACATCCCCACAACCCCTTCTGGATCCTCCATTACAGAACCACAAGATGTCTCCTCCACCCACCTCTCCGTTGATGGTACACCAGGCCCCGGGCACCTTGTCGTTGCCTCGGATATAGTTGTGGAGTTCTACCCCAGTCAGCTCTCCTACCTTCATCTTCAAGGAAATTAAAAAAGTTAAACAACTGGAAATAATATTTCCATTTTTTTACAGTTTATATATTAACAAATAGATTGATTAATATTCATAATAGCCTCACTATCTTGGCAAATTCCAATGGTTAATCAACATGAATTTAACATGATATTTTAGGGATTTCTAAATCTTATGGTAAATAGATTAATTCATCAGTGTTCTAATGACCAAATTGAGTTGAAAAACAATACACCATTAATATAAATTTACAAATAGATAAATGTATAATGGCAGGTCTTCAATTTGTAATATTAGAAATATCAGAGCTCTAAGAATCGATACCTCGACTTTGTCCTTTTTGATCATTGCATCGTAGGTGGCTCCCTCTTCTGTTTGAGTTATTTTTGGTGCCTTACCATCTACAATCAGCTGCACCGCCTCTCCCTGTAAAGATCATAGACAATGAATAAACAATGTCTAACCACATACTGATATCAAAATTTCATGTCATAAAACATATAGAGCTAATTATAATCACTACTGTTGTTACTTATCTTATCTCAGAATATCATTACATTTTTGTCGTTTTTCAAAACATTCTATAGTTTTACCATTATGCTTGTTAATAGTCCAATGCTCTTATGAATGTATCTCAAATTTCCCTCGAGGATAATAAAGTTTAATTTATCTTATCTTATCTTATTAAATATTAACATTGTTGTGTTTGGAAACAAATTCACTATAACAGCACTAATTTTGGAACTATTTTTGACAAGATTCTTGTAGTATTCTACCCTCATTCAATAAATGTCAAAACAGCCATTCTACAAAGACCAAAGTAAAAGTAAATAGATTCATAACAGTTTGTTAACAGATATCAGCTTGCTCTTAACCAACTCAGAGATTCAACCCCTTCCTATCTTATGTGAATCTTAAATTCATCATGCATCTACAATAATCAGACTAGAACATATTTGATACTGGTTACTTAGAGTGTTTAACAACTGTTCACAAACACCTACCATAGCTTTGACGCCTTCAGGGAACAGGAAGCGGTTGTAGATGGAGTCGATGGTGTCGTTCTCCTCCACGTATGTTTGCTTCTGGAGCAGGATTGGTCCGGTGTCTAGTCCATCATCGGCCCAGAACACTGTGAACCCTGCACGTTTGTCTCCACACATCAGTGTCCTGCGATGAGTGTCGAGAGTGTCATGCACTGTCATCCTTCATATACTATGCATGTGCAAGATATAAGTTGCATCTACAACCCATTGACGCATTGAGACGTACACACATAATAACTCCTGCCACCCAGTACCGCTAACAAGCCCATTGTCAAAGATGTATTTCTAAATCCCTGATAACCAAAGCTCATATTCACCAGCTGATAGCATAAGCCGCTATATGCCTGGTCAGGATTGATGGATGGTAAATGTGGGACTGTTATTTTATAATATCTTTAGACTATTTTTCAGTTACAGTATCTGCAATGAAACTGCCTCTACGAATTACATGGATAGGCTTTTTGGAAACTGATGCATAAATTTAACAAATCCTCACCAATTGATAGCTGAGGCGCCTCTGTGCCTGGGCAGGATGGAAGGATGGTAGATGATGGACTGGTTCTTGGGGAAGTTGATGACGTCCATGGGGATGAACTGGGAGCAGAACGGCAGAACGTTCAGCTCGGCGCCAACGGACTTGTACTCCTCCAAGACTTCTGGGATTGCTTGCTTCTTCAGCTGCCAGCGCTTGAACTTGAACACAGGGATACCAGCCTCCTCTGCCGCGATAGCTGGGGGAGGGAGAAGTCAAAATCTTGAAAGCAACTCCTCGTTTTAATTTAATAAAGATTTTTGTTTGAACTGATTATTGGTTATCATGCTCTCAAATTTAAGTTAACAGGTTACCTGCATAAAGGGATATTAGCCTTGTCGGCCTCAATAGCTAGGGGAGGGAAAGACTAGTCGAAATCTAACAGCAAATCCTTCTATATATTTTAAAAATCAAATCAACAGAATGACCTGATAAGCTGCACACAAATTTAAACTTGAACACAGGGATACCTGCTCATCCGGCGAATCAGCTGGTGGGATACAAAGACAAGAAGAAAAGTTTAAATGTCACTCCTTGTTTCAATAAATATTTTATGGGACCTGGACATTTCCAAAACGTCATATTATAGATTGAACATTATTGAATGGTGTATATAACTGGATCAACAGAATGAGCCACAACAAGCACCAACCGAGAGGATCAGGCTTGCCCTTGACATCAGGGACAGTGAAGACCCCGACGATCTTGTGGCCATCTTTCTGCAGCAGTCGGAACACCTCCGCCCCGAACAGAGACTGGCCAATCACAGCAATCTTCATGTTGCTAAGCACAGACTGAAACACAAACATCATTCTTTCATTCCATAACCTTACGTGATAATAACTTCAGAAATATTTGAAAAAATTATGCTGTTTACTATTATGTTTATAGTCCTAAAGGGGTATATTAAACAATATGCTAATGCTAAATCATTTGAACTCTACAATTGTAATATCCTTTCGGTAATAATCACTTAGTGAGTCTAGTCAAACCCACAAACTTTTATTCTTTACTTCCCCAGTGGAAGGCAGGGGCCATGGGCCATTTTTCACATTGAAAAAAATTGGCCCATTAAATTTTGTAATTTACTATTGATATAATGGCCCATTGACATTCAGAACATTGCAAAAAAAACGGACATGGCCCTTTGTCAAAGACATCTTTCCCAATCCCTGCTTCACCCAAGCCCATCCTATATTTCTTAGGTTTATCATTTGCTATTTACATACCGGCAACAAAATAATAATTCGAAGTTATTGTTTTCAGAAACAGGGTAGAACAACATATTTAACAAATAAAACAAATCTACGCTGTCAATCTAACATGTAATTAGGTTGCATTAATTAAAATAATGTAAATACTCTACTGTCTGTTTTGACGAGTTCAATGAGAGTAATATGGTATGACAGCTGGTCTGTGTGTTATCAAAATGAACATCAAACATATTTCCTTCTACTTGAAAGTGCGGAACCTATTCAGATAACTTTATTATGACCTATCACGGCCATACCAACAGTGACATGGCAAAATTTAAGTTTTCCCAATTTGAGTGATAAATGTTAAAGCTATACTCTAATCCTATGACATAAGAATTGAAGGAAAATTAATTAAATATTATTAATCATCTGTTGCTGTAGAAGAAATATTAGGTATCAAGTAAAAACTCCTGGCCCCATTATTGTGTCAACACTTTTTAACATTATCAAGGTAACTAACTTCATGTCATACCTTATCAAACATAGTACATTCATTTTAGAACTGCTACCTTTGATTTAAAAAATGTTGTTTTACAATTGGTTATGTTTTGTGTTGATAAGACACCTCGAAAAAAGCTTGTTACTACCCCTTTAATGAATTGCAAAGATGGTCATGTGTGAAACAAGATTAGCGACCATCTCACAATAGTGAAAGGAAATGAATGAAATCAACTCTTATCTATGTTTCATGTAGGTTATCAGCATCATTAATATTTATGTTGTCCTTGGGTTCTCAGCGACTATCTGTCACCCTTATACTAACCACCGAGATCCATGCACCCTACATTTTCTTTTTGTAGTGATCTTGGGTGGTCACAGTGATGCGTCTTCCATAAGACAACTTTTATTTTCCAAATAGCATGATTGAGTAGTTTTATAATCAGTTATTGCAAAACATGGCCCATTTGTTTTCTGATATGCAGCAATCTAGTTAAAACTAGCTGTAACAAGAAATGCCCATAAGTCCTATGTTACATCTAGCGACTTACCCACTAGGTCTGTGTCGAGCATGCCCAGAAATCAGCCAATGAAAAATGAATTGGCTGATTTTTAGTTTTAATTGTCCGATTCTAAGAGTTGAGTCAGTGTTTTTTTATCGGTTGATTTCTGCGCATGCTCGACACGGACCTGGTGGGTAAGTGGCTAGATGAAACGTAGGACTTATGGGACGTATACGTTACAGCTATTTAAAACTAGATTTGATATCAACCATGAGGCATGAGCATAATGCAAGGTGCACGCTGCATACAGTTATTTACTGATCTTGGGGGGTCACAACACTGTGTCTTTTATATTAAAATTACCTTAAGTTTTCAGATTGCATGATTGATTTGAGTAGTTTTATAATCAGTTATTGCGAATCTTTAGTTTGTCACTTTAACCCTCTATAATATAAGCACTGATCACCCTTATACAAACCCTTGAGATGATGTAATGAGAACCACACTGCACCAGCTAAATGCAGCACTACTGAAGTAGTTCACATTATCTTCATTCTGATAAGTGTTCAGAAAGTATGATTGAGTAGTCTTATAATCAGATATTGCAATACATGGTCCATATTTGTTATATGAACCCTCTGTCACCCTTATACCAACCCTTGAGCAGGATGTAATACAGAACCGCAATACACCAGCTAAATGCAGTGCGTTTGGAGAGGTTGACAGTGTTGTGTGTATCAAATGATTATAATAAGTGGTCCGATAATATGTTTGAGTAGTTTTATAATCAGATATTGCAAAACTTGGTCCATTTGTTTTGTCTCTTTGGCCTCTATATACAGTCTTCTTAAAGCAGTTGACACGTGTTTAATAACTGAAATATTGTTCGAAACATGTTAAACACCAACTCACTCACTCACTTAAAACAGTTGACATGGCTGTGCCTTTACATAACCGGTATCTTTATTCATTGGTCAGTTTACACAATTGAGTGAATCAGATATTGTCAATTTGACTCAAACCTGTTCCTTTTGTTTCATGACTTTAGATTTGGACATGCTAAAATGTTTGTTTTCTTGCATGTCATAGAGTTCCATACAAAGTCAATTTTAAGTATGTCATCTAAAAGCAAATACTAAGTTTAGACCTACCTGTGAACACGCCCACGTCAGAGAAAGTGTACCCTACCTTGATGTCTACCTACATACATGTATCCTTTCAAATATGAGATTCCTTGAACATCAACCAAAATAACCACCTACCCCTCCACCCAAAGATCCGAAAGTGGAAAATTAGAAAGTAAAGTAACTTGGTGTCTACCTATTCTGTTGGGCAATCATACGAGTTGGAGTGATGTGCTGTGTACGAGCATTTATGTCACTGTTCAAGTTTTTGACACAGGCGACAGTGACAGGCTTACAGGCACATACCAGATAAATCCTGCTCTGTGACCCATTGTCATTGCAACGGTCTGTATGATGAACAGTTATTTAGTGTTAACATACACTAGCGCATGGCGAGTGCAAAGGATGCTGGGCTATTAAAGTGCAACGACTGGTAGTCCAAAGGACTAGTTGAATTTAAAGAAAATATTATTGTATTGGTGTATTTGGCTAGTCAGAATGTCTTTGGGCTACAGGAATGCACTAGTCCAAAGGGCTAGTACCCCAATAGAATTAATTTTGACCCCTGATAGTGACAAATTTTAAATGTAATATCCAGTGCAAGCACTGCTCATTGGCTGTACATTATTACCTAGCCCGAGTTTCCTACTGGATGTATAGCTGAACATGAGCTACTTTTCATATTGACATGTTCGCATTACAAACATGTCAATATCAAAAGTAGCTCATGTACAGCCAGTAAGAAACTTGGGCTAATTATTACCCTAAAGGAATTGCACTTTCAAAGCCGCTTTGCGCAACCACATAGGTCTGTACTTCCCGTATTCAGGTACCCAATTCTACAGCTGGGTGGATTGAGTGCAATGTGGATAAAGTGCCTTAACCAAGGACACAACACAGTGTAAAGCCCAGGTCACAAATCTTTGCTGTCTCCACCTGGATTCGAACCTGGGTCTTTGAGTGACAGGCCAGCACACTAACAACTACACCACCGCGCTTCACAGATGAGAAACACAGAACAAATATAGTCAACCTTCAGTGTAACACACTTGTAAATAGGCTAATGACGATTGCAAGTAAATCTACATGATTTATAGTCATACTGAGGCAGATAGTTTATAATCTGCTGTCATATGTATTAAGACTATGTTGTAAACTTAGATAAAAAAGGTGTCAGATGTAGTAATTTGTCGCCTTGAAAAGAATTCAGGCGGCCCAGATAATGACTTTGATGGGTTATCACTGTACACACACAAAAAATCCCATTTACGATGGACTGGATTTCGGACTAAATTTCAACACATTAGGCGATGCCTTGACATTCTGGACACAGCCTATCCCCATCGTAAATCACGATTGTCTAGGTCCCAAATGTAAACTACTGCACTCACCTATCAAACTAATCTGAAGAATAAAAGTTTTCCTGAGATGTTGTTCCGGGACTACCGTTCTAACCCTGACTATTCTGCTTCGGTCCAGATTCTTGATTGCACGCTTTTTAGGTTGGGCTATACCATTATTGGTCAAGGGTAGATGGGATGCAACCGTAAACAATAACAGTTGTTATGACTTGACAGATTCTATTTTCAAGTGACAATCGTTTCAGTTGTTTTTATAAGTTTTATTTAAATATACTTTTAATACAGAAGTTGAGAGTATTTTGGATACAGCGATCTGGCTATTTCAGTACAATAAACAGTACTGTTCCACATACTATCCAATCAGAATGCCGATACCGACCAACACCCCCTTCTCGTGGCCTTGACCTGTATTTTTGACATAGTGTTGACATGTCCAACAATGTTAAACAAGTACAAACAATGACAGGAGTCATTTTAACCGTAATGATTGATATCCTCTTATCTGGGTAATATAAGTTAAAATAGCATGAGATAAGGTTCGTTATTTGAATTAATATTTTTTTAATTCTATGGAGTTATATGTTAGACTTCATATCAGTGCAGTATCAGACTTATCAGTGCGAAAAACTATACATTATACTGCAGTAGTGTTGTAGAGAATTAGCAAATTCCAAATAAATAATTGATTAATAGAATAAATAATAAATATAAAAAAATTCAATGATTATGGTTTATTTTGTTAGTATAATTTTGTTATCAGTAGTTTCACCTATAAAGAATAAGGTACATTTTAAAAACTCTTGCTAACATTTTTTTGTTAAATTACATTTTTTTTATCTTCGTATAACTATTTTTAAATCAGTGTACTGTATATAATGGGAGGTCCAAAAGATGATTATATTTTTAACGAGGTTTCAGACTAAGAGTAATTTCAAACCCATTATCAAAACAATCATTGCGGGTTCTTTTGAAAATCATGAAGAATATTTTGGAAGGCCAATGCAGACAGAAATGTTCTCATAAAGATGAATATTGCATCAGATGCAGCAGTTAAAATCCTCTACGTGGACACGTTTCGTCATCAGAATCACGGAAACAGCTGATTCCCCGAAAACAACAAAATCAAAATTAAAATCAAAAGTAAACAACTTTTCTAAACGTGCAAAATACACTGCTTCATCCAAACCGCAAATATCACTTGTTATTACGTATCATTGACAACAATGTGTAACATATAAAACACATGTTTCACTTCGGACCGCGGATTGATAAGCAGAGATAGGTGTGTGAGAGGGATCCAGCGCGTGCCGGCTCATTAATCTCTCACCTGTAATCTAGCTGACCTACCTGTGAAGTGCTGAAACATCGGACAAGTCGGCTCACTCCAAACATTACATGAATTATCAGTCGCAGGTCGGGCGTAATCTGGACCGAGCAGGCGACGATATACCGAGTTTCCCTACCAAGGTCAAGGTCGCATTACGTGGAGGCGTTCACAACGCGGCAGTTTTGAATACAGGGTTTTTATCGTGCCTTACACGTGGTCACTGATTAGTTTGACGTTTCCTCTAGAAAAGGTTATATAGGCTCTTGAAACTCAATTTGATTAACAAAAAGGCTTGATTTTGTAGATTTAGATTACAAGGGACAAAACACTTATTTAAACCAAAATCTGCTTGACGTTCCTTTTGATATTGATGGTCAAAACAGGGCAATAAAAAAAGTCTGATTTCTGACTGTCATTTTAGTTACCGTAAATCCTACATTGAAAAATCGCAGGGTCGCAGCCCCCTTTGTAATAAATAATCGTCTGCCTTTGATATTTAATCACTGGTTTTTATTTAAAAATGCAAACCAACTTGTCAATATTGCCTTATTTCATACTTCATATATATGTATAAGTTGTAGTTTTTAACATTAATTCATATGAAATGCCTGATTTTAGTTACCGGAAAATATTTCCTGCAGTGATATTTTGTTGAATATTTCAATACTTCATTGATCACATCATGGATCTGAAAAAAATAGTCGCCTGCCTCAAAGCCTCCCTTGAATAATCACCCGGTCAAAACGTCGTTTGAAACTAACACTCGCCGGCTATTATTCAAGAATTTACAATAATTTGAGGTAAAGGGGATATATTTAAGTGAAAGGACGTTGAAAATCGTTATCCTCTCACGTTATCCTATTCCCTTCCCACCATTCTCTCCCCACAGAGGCAGATCAAGTCATGAAATGTTGATCCAGCCTCTAGCTGTTATATTACGCCGAATTTGTGGGATTGAATGGGAGATGCCTGATTTGAGGGCAATCAGAGTTAGTTGTGCAATCAGCGACGCTGTTCATTTTGGCTACTGAAACATGGCAAAAGCATTGCGATATGAACCACCCTTTCCATGCGAGAAGCGTTGCCATTTCAGGGATTTGAAGAAGAATTCAAATGGATTGTGGTGCAATTTTTATCTGCCAGAGGAACAGAGGAAACTGTCGGAACCTACGGATTTCGGAGTACTAGAACAGAGGCTGTATCAACATTTCATGACTTGATCTGTCTCTGTTGGGAGAGAATAGTGCTTCCAATATGCTCATCGAGGACATTGGATCTATTCTAATTTTATAGTAGCGGTATCTCTATATAACAATAAAAATATTGGATCCATTCTTGAATAAGCTTTTACTAAATAATCTAACAACCTTTAGTTAGATCTACATTATTGCCCATGAGAAATACGATTTTCAAGATGAATATGGATTATTATGTGAAACCAACATCATTGTTTAACATTTTTGTAACTTTGTCACAAATGCTATAGGATAGTTCAACATTATGATAACATTGTACAAACTTGTTTGATTTTCGGATAAATTATTGTGACGTTTCGACCGACTTACAGGAAAATAATGATAAGTGACACCATTATGATATTGTACAAATATAATATGTGTTTAATCAGGGAATTTATGAATTTCTTAAATTGGAAGTCCCCGATGCAAGGTTCTTTTACTTACAATAGAGTCTATCATTGTGGGAATAAGGTTTAACATGATTGTTAAAGATGCAACCTAATATACTGAATATTTGATATATTAGTTAATATCTTTGGCTGTAAATAATCCTAACATTCAAATGTATTCAATTATATATATTTCCTGGATCTCTTTTCACGACATGTTGAAAGTATTTTACGAACGCTTCGTATTAGAACTACTTGCTCCACAAGCTTGTGAACTTTGAACTGAGGTCATGTGATCAACAAAATGGCGGCCTCCACATGTCGTCTTGTTTTGACAGTAATAGGGACCTTGTTTTTGCTACTTGCAGCAATTGTAATTATTCGAACATTCACGCTATCCGTCAGGACAGACAATGTGCAGTATTGTGACCCTAGTGACGATGATTTTATCAAAGCAAATGATGAAATTATTGGAAGATTTCAAATCGCTTTGCAGTTCAAAACGATATCAGAAGATGTCGGTGTTTACGATACAGAAGAGCTTTTGAAATTCAAACAGTTTATAATATCAGGTATGCTATATCTGTACACCACATGCATTCGTCAAAATGCACGACAGTACGCTCAGTAGGTGTAGTGAATAAGGTAATGTCAGCACTCTGAAGGGCTACTTGGAATTTAGGCTACCATATTTCCTCTAATAAGTGCCGGGGCTCCAATAAGTGCCGGGGGATCATTGGTGGTTGAGAAAATAAGCGCCGACCTCTTATAAGCGCCGGGTCTCTAATAAGCGCCGGACCCCTAATAAGCGCCGGGCCCTGACTGTTGTGTATGTAAGTTGTAACCACTGATCACAACTATCGTAAGGAGTTATCTCCCTTACACCGAGCATGTCATGTAACTTACCGTACCTGCCACCCGAGTGTTCGGACGTCTTTTGTGTTAAGCTGAGTATATCTAATAATTATGTGTATGAACCTAGCCTTGGTACACTAAACTAACCACTAGATAAATGCTCCCTCAGTAAACATTTTACAGGTATTCATTGTTTTTAAGAAACACACGCCGGGTCTTGTACCGTATTTCCTCTAATAAACTCAGGTCTCAAATATAAGTGCTGGGCCTATTAACACGCTTGGGATCAGGGGTATTTGTTAAAGCACCTGAGAGCTTATCGGAAGAAATTCGGTTTCCATTTGACATAAAATCCACTGACCTAGAGGTTCTACAACAGACTGGTCAACTGAGGCAGCATCTGTATTGCCTCAATGATACATGCATATTGGACTCCTAGTTTAAATTTGGTTCAAATCTTTAACCTTTGAAAAATAATTAAACAATGACTGATGAGCTGCAGAGCCAATGGCTCTTCCTTTAGAAACAATGATAAGAGACAATATCTTTTTGTCATAATACATCTATAGGATTAATTGAGTGAGTGAGTTTTTGTTTTACGCCGCTTGGGCAATATTTCATCCATTAGCAGCAGAGGAATAATTGAAATATCAAATCAATTATAAATAATATCCTGCAATTTAAGTTTTTTTTTTTTTTTTTTAGCATATTCAACCATTCATTTCTCGCCTCTTGTTGAATATGGAGTCATCAATAACTACAAATACTCATCTGTATATATTAAAAACCATGTTTAATATGTCATAACACATCTATGAGAATCATTGAAATACAGAATCAATAATTTAATATCCTGAAAAAAAATGTTTAATTAATTTAATCATCTCTCATTTCAGCATATCCAACCATTCATTCCTCACCCCTAGTCGAATTTGAAATCATCAATAAATACAGCCTTTTGTATTCGGTAAAGGGAGCTAACTCCTCCCTCACACCCTACTTCCTGGCCAGCCATCTAGATGTGGTCCCTGTTGAGGAGAAGCGATGGGAGGTTGATCCTTTCTCCGGCAAAATCAAAGATGGATTTATTTACGGACGAGGTGCTCTCGACGACAAGCATGGTGTTATGGTATGAGTATTTTTTCAATTATTGTTTTTAAAATCGTCATGATCTTTCCCATTGAATTCATAACACTTTCGGACATAAATCATAAACTGTCATATTCACATTCATAAGTAACTAGTTTATTCCAAAGGTTCAATGTCATTTTCATATTTTCATGATGAAAATCATCAAATTCTATTTGCATACACCAATAACTTAATCAGTTCCTTTTTTTCTTGTTTTCTAGATTTTCATGGCAAAAATATTTTTCTTTATCATTTGGACTAAGTTAATATAAGAAATTACTCTGTCCCTTGTACTATTTCAAAAACATTTTCTACATTTTGACAAGATATATTAAGGAAGCATTGTTTTTAGGGAATACTTGAAGCAACAGAGTACTTGCTCAAGAACGGATTTCAGCCTCAAAGAGGATTCTTCATCGGATTCGGACATGATGAAGAGGTGAGAGCTGTTTTAGAACCTTGATAATGGTTTCATAATGGATAATTCTATATATCAATAGTGTACTCATATTACCCCATTTATGTTTATAGGTCGGTTAATTAATGCATCATGATTGTTATTTAACTGCCTATTTCGAGGATCAACTGTATATTAATAGGGTACTCATATTGCCCCATTTATGTTTATATCTCTGTTAATTAATGCATCATGATTGTCGTTTAACTGCCTATTTCGAGGATCAACTCTACATCAACAGTTTACTCACATTACCCCATTTATGTTTATATGTCTCTTATTTTACAAGACAATGATATTGATGTCTACTTCTTTATCTATTTCACATGACGTTTCTGGGCTAGTTTTTGCCCCTTCTTCAGGTGAGGGGGCAAGAACAAGCCCAGAAAGAACTAGCAAGAACTAGGGTTGTATGAAATAAATAAATAAATTGACATCCATATCATTGTCTTGTATTACTACCCAACTTCTAAATGCCCTTGAAGAATGTCTCTTATTAGTTATTTAACTGCTTTTAATGAGTGTACCGCCGCTAATGGCTTAAATATTGCCTTATAAGCATTAACTCACTCACTTTAATTTGTGTAGATTCTGCATCAGTAGAACATTCTATTACTTTTATTATGTTAGTGATTTACTTTTAATGTTCATACACCCCACCAGGTGACAGGTCTAGACGGGGCGGCCCAAATCGCGGATCGACTGAGACAGAAAGGTGTGACCAAGCTTGAGTTTCTCTCAGACGAAGGACTCACAGTCATCGATGGAATTGTGCCTGGTCTCAGTAAACCTGCAGCCTTGTAAGTTCTGCATCTGTGATAATCCGAGATAAATGTTCTGATAATTATTCTCTAATAACTTTAAAGATAATGACTTTGTCATTGACCATATTGTACCCTGTATACAGTAACACTTTGTTTGCAATGGACATCTTGCCTTAATTCTAGTGTCTATTAGGGAACATCCAAAGAAATTTATGGAACATTGTAAGTTCTGTCTCTTGACACTTGAGCTGTTGAAATATTCGAAGGCAAACTTTCAGAACAGGAGGCTCCAACTAAGGCACAGATACAGGTCTGTAAGTCCCGTCATATTTGAAGTAAATAATTTTATGAAGAAGCAAGTGACATACTCTGTTGAGATTTGTGGACATATCAATGGTTAAATCTGGTTAGCGAATGGCCTAAGATTTTATAAACCCTGAAAAAAGTAGTGACTGCAAGATCACAAATCATAAATCTTTCTGTTTTTAGTGAACTTAATTTTTATTTTCTTGTTTGTTTCTGCAGCAACTTTTTTCATGAAAGCATGTTTCCCTCTTCTTGACAGGATAGGTACCTCAGAGAAAGGTCAGGTGATTCTGAGGTTAAAGGTCAAAGGTGACGCAAGCCACTCCTCCATGCCTCCTAGAGAAAGTACAATCAGTATTCTCGCCAAGGCTGTGCACAGGTACCACTTGATTGTTACTTTATCTTATTCCTACCATCCTGTTTATATTCTTTATGATATTTCCGGGCATTTTGTGCTCCACTAATAGCTGAAATATTGCCAAAGCGGCGTAAGACAATAACTCACTATGTCCAGGCATTTTGTAATGGGTGTTTGTAAACAATGGTAAGGCTGCCACTCAGATGATTTATTCTGAGTGTCATCTCCCGACTACCCCAGATATTCCTTCAGATCCATATTTATAAAATACCCAGACATCGAAAATGTTATTTAATATGGTTTTCTATAAACATTGACTTATGAAAAGGTTACATACAATAAATACACATGGCTTTCACTGAATTACCAGATATAGACTGAAGGAATTTGTTTTGTTGTCAGGTTAGAGACGATGGGTCATCCCAGTATGTTTGGACATGGACCGGAGAAAGACATGTTTGAACATATCGCCCATGAGGTAATACATTTGTTGATTTCATTTCTAAATTCTAACGTCCAGTTAGGTCATGAAGTTAATTTGCCTTGATTTGTTCTCTTTCGAGGGAGAACTTTATAGGTTTGATTATATAATTCAAAATCTCAAAAAGATCAACCACATAATATTTTGCTGAGGTCACAAATTCAAATCACTTTTAAATTCAACCAAGTGCCAAAAGTTGTTTTTCCGATGATTATACCATTGTTTAAAATTAATGATTAAAAAAAAAAAAAATTGCAAATCATAATTATCTCAACTGCAGTTTTCAACTTAAGTTATCTTCATATTGGCAACGTTGCCAATATTACGTGGTCAACTACAAGGACAATTCATTAAAATTACAAATGTTCTTGATATTTATCTTACATTTTAACCATAGTGAGCACACTACGCGATCAAACTGAAAATACTTTTCTAAAAATCTTTTGAAAATGTAAGGGTTGAATTAGAGAAATTATGGTACAGTAGAACTCGGATATAATGAATTCCAAGGGACCAAAGAATTTAGTTCGCTATATCCGGTGTTCGGTATATGCATATAATTTTAATGATATTATATTGGGACAGGACTTGAAAATTTGTTCGCTATATCCGAGTGTGCGCTATAACCGTGTTCGCTATATCCGTGTTCTACTGTATGTGAATTAGGTTTGAGGGTATTCTTATTTCATACCAATATTCATTACCTTCTGCTTTTTTCATGTCTTTGCTCTTTCAGCAAACGTTTGTGTATGATTATAACTATCAATGAATGCCTTAATTATTGTATTTAAATTTGGCTAGTAGCTAGTCAATAGGACCAGTGGAATCTCTCCACCTGTATCAAATTCTCTTGATGAAGTTGTTGTTTTCCTACACTTGTAGCTCAGTTTTCCACATCGTGTTGTGATGTCAAACTTATGGCTCTTCAAACCAGTTGTATCATGGTGAGTTCATTAATATGTGTATGTTACTGTCCTAATTTGAAAACACTATTCATATGTATAGATAATGGACAAAACTATGTCTCCTCCCCTCCTCCAAGTCCTGCATCAAATATTCACAAAATTTGGAAAGCACCCATACAAATTTAAGTTGCGAGTCACAGGATGTAAGTTTATTTCAAGGTACTATTGCTTAATGGTGGACTCATTTAAGAAAGGGTTGAAAGAGATTAAAAATTCAATCATAGAAATGTTTTAGAAAATCTTTTGAAGGTCAAATTAATTGAGCAATTATTGTGAGCCATTATGACAATAACACGCTCATACCAGTGCTGTATCATGGTTGTTGGGTTTTTGTCAAGAGAAAAATTTTAAATCACCTTTCCAAAATGCAGGATTTTGTCACGGAAGCCATCTACGAATGCCATCTTGCGAACCGTCACCTCGGTAACCAGATTCAATGGTGGAGTGAAGGTAGGGGTTTCAGAGAGGGATCTTATTGAATAATAGTGATGACATTATATTATAATAATAGATAAAAGTAGGTAAGTCTCTATCTAATGAAATTTTAATCTTTTTGGATCAAATTTGGAGTCAAGAATTTCACATGATGAAAACATGGTTGAGAGATTTTTGTATTCATAAACAGCACAGAATCTGTTTGAACAGACTGACCTACTTTGTTTGGAAATTATGAATGATATTGCAATAGCTTAAGATTTATATGGCAATCCATTTTTGTTGGTTAAGTAAATCAAAATTCACAACCTAAATTACCAAGCATTCTTTTTTATCAGATTTCATAAGAATTATTTTCTTATTAGAATTTGTTTAAAGCGCTTAATTTCCTGCAATATGTTTTGTGCCACAGATAACCAGACAGCTATATAGACCAAATGTTTTCTTTCAGGATAACGTAGTGCCACCAGAAGCCGAGGCTGTTGTCAACCATCGAATTCATCCAGCCCAGTCTGTACAAGAGGTAAATACTGGATACTGGAATTCCTTCAACAAAACACCAAGCTTCTTCCATTAATGATGGGCTCTCAATCTTTCTAAATCATGAGGGGTGTTTTATCCAATTTATGAACCAAATCAGATACCTCTTTGGACCATAATGTGAACCACCTTGAAATTGAAGTAAGAGGAAAAAAAACCCTTCCATTTAATTGTTTAAATGATTTGTCATCAATTTATTTGCAAATTAAGTAGCATAATATATTAGAAGTTTAATCAATCAAAAAAGCAAACATTATATACCGTATTTGACGTAATAAGCGCCCTGATCCAATAAGCGTCCCCAAAGGGTTTGTAATTATAGGTCTGATAACCGCCCATGTACCAGCGGTACTAAAATTATTCATTCAACGTATTCACTTTGTTTCAAGAGAAATTAAAGGAAACAACAGCGGCAATATATATTACTTTCTACTCAATAGTGTGTAAGTATGTTTTGAACGTCTGTTTCAGTTATCAAAGACAATGTAAAAACAGTTCAATTTGAGTAGTCTTTATGTTTCAGTCAACATTCACACTACTTTTATAAGCGCCACTCAAGTCAATTTTTAAGCGCCCTGGGCGCTTATTACGTCGAATACAGTATCAATCGTTAGGCATTTTGATACATTTTGTGACAGTGGTACTTACTATTTGATGGCAGAACTGTCACAAACTCATATGACCTCACACATTGGCAGTTTAAAGGGGCAGTAGCACGTTTTTAGGGGAATATTAGGTGATGTCAGGAAAATGAAAATTAATGGTTCCAATTGAAAGACAATGTATTTAAACTAAATGGAGCAGTAGTAATTCAAATATATAACGTAAAGCTTAACCATGAGATTCCTTTTTCTTACACAAAATGAATTAAAGGTGTTCACACAAAAATGGCCGCCAATGGATTTTGTGTAAATCTTCATACTTAGTCCTCTGACTATGGATGATTGGCTTGTGTAATGCAATTTTTGACACTGTCAAAGTAATACCTTGAGCATTAACTTACAATTATCAGTGAAAAAATAAAAATATAAAATTGTCAAAAAACGTGCTACTGCCCCTTTAAACAGGTTGTATTAATCTATGAATCTCATGCAGCAGTATTTAAATGTGCAAGATAAAGCAGTTGTTACCTCATTAGGAGTTTTGAAAACTAAAACAATTGAGGATGTCCATAAAGTTTATCTTTCATAATTTGAACTTTGTTTGCAGAGTGTGAAATATTGGTCATTCCTAGCTAAAGCAGGAAATGCTAGAGTTCTTCTTTGAATTGAATTGAAAGTTTGTGAGATATGCGAGGAACCGGTTTAATAGCTTTGCCACTTCCCAATTTTATTGTAAGGGTACATAACATTCTCTATCTATGTCCCTGTAGGTAATAGAGTACGACCGGATGCTGATCAACGATGATCGTGTGGAGATCGAAGTGAAGAGCGCCACAGAACCTCTCCCTCTCTCTCCCTACGGACCAGAAGACTTCGGCTACCAGACCATCAAGAACAGCATCAGACAGGTCTGGAGGAACTCAGTCGTAGCACCAGGTAAACATTCGTTAGGACATTATGGAATCTCACCTACAGAGCTCAGTCGTAGCACCAGGTAAACATTCGTTAGGACATTATGGAATCTCACCTACAGAACTCAGTCGTAGCACCAGGTAAACATTCATTAGGACATTATGGAATCTCACCTACAGAACTCAGTCGTAGCACCAGGTAAACATTCGTTAGGACATTATGGAATCTCACCTACAGAACTCACCTACAGAACTCAGTCGTAGCAAGGAATCTTGAATAATTTCAAATATCCAAATATATAACCCCCCTGCAAAAGTTCTTTCATCTATTTAAGCAACAGTTGACAAAGGGAAACATGGTGTAAGAACATTCTGAACGTTGAACAAACTAATAAGAAGAGTTTACCAGTTTTGATAACTTTTTAAAGATGCATTTATCTATCATCAACACATTGCCTTTATCAAAGATTTCAGGCAAATGGATTTAAGTTCTTATTAAAAAAATATAACAGAGATATTTTGTTGTAGGGGTGATGATCGGAAACACAGACACACGTCACTACATCAACTTCACGAGGAACATCTACAGGTTCGCTCCCACTTACATGTATCCTGAAGATCTCGCCCGTTTCCATGGAAACAACGAGCGTCTGTCAATCAAAAACTACGAGCAGGCTGTCAACTTCTACTATCATCTCATCAAGAACGCAGATAAGCCGGGTCTGAGTCCCGTCCATAAACATGGAGAAGAACTCTGAATCTGAAATGTAATTTTATCTAGTTCTTGCTGATTCTCAATTGAATTGTTATTGACAACATTTGTGAATCAATTTACTGTAAGTGCATTTTCTGCATTTTATAATGAATTGTCATGTTCTGAGGTTTTCATTATTTTAGAAATTATCTGCAACTATTCTTAATATATTTGTTCTAATGCTTAATTAAAATCTTTATGAATTTATCTAAAATCTTTGTGCATCAATTTGCTATAAAAGTGAATTTTCTGCAACTTCAAACAAGGTGTCATTAGTGGGGTTTTTTTTTGTTGTGAATATCTGAAATTATCTGCAAAGATCAAATGTTATGGTTCAGTCTGTTGTTACCAGAAATTGGTATCATTCCTCATTTATGTTTTGTGATACATTACATTATAGAAAAGCATATTGCAAAACGTATTGTGATAAATTTTTATTTTCCCACAGATTTTCCATGATTTTTTGCAGACTAACAGCAAATGAAACACCTATTTGTTGTAATTTATGACTATTTGGCAACGATCAATATTCAAATGATTGTAATGAATTTGAACATATTTGTGCTATTTTCACTTTGAAATTTTTGCATTTTATTTACACAATTTGTTATATTGTTTTTATTTTCATGCATGTTTGACAGAAATGTCTGTCTTTGATAGTTTCAGAAATGTGTATAAAGTATGTATCATGCTGTTTCTGTATTGAAATATATGTTATATTTTGTTCAGCCTAAAATATGCTTTATACTCCGATTATATTTCATTACTTATTACAGAGTTCTTCAACAGCACTATAATCAGTCATCTAGGGAAATAATTGTTCTCAAAAGGTGCTTATCAATTTAAACCAAATTTAATTTTTCAAATTGCTTTGAGACCATTGATATTAACCTGTTGCATTGATAAGCATTTGAGTAATGTTGTATTATGAATGTGTATATTACAATGATAAGTTTTATTTACTTGAATGTTATGTGCATATTTGCCCTTCCACCCCAAAGAAACCAGTATCAATTATGTCATTATTCAGAAAAGTGTATAAAGTATGTATTGAAATATATATGTTAAATGTTGTTCAGCCTAAAATATGTATTATACCCTACTCAGATTTTATTCCATTACTTATTACAGGGTTCTCCTATTGCAATATAATCAGTCAACTTACTGAGGAACAGTCATTCTCAGGTGGTGCTTATCTATTTTAATCAAAGTAAATATTATCAATTATTCAAAAATGTTGTATGATCATTGATTTTTGATCTTTTGCAATGATAAGCATTTAATTTCTTTTTTGTTCTATTATGAATTTGTATATTACAATTATAAGTTTAATTTACCTTTATTATTTTATTATGTGTATGATGATGTAGATGGGTATCAACATATTCAACTCCTTAGAAACCAAAAGCAAAAATGTTGAGCCTGGTTGTAGACAGGAAAGGGTTAAATGTCTGCGGATGTGATAAAGATGAAAATCCTACAGATAATGTCTGATTTGTAAGAAATTGTGAGTGAGTGAGTTAATGTTTAACGCCATTTTGGCAATATTTCAGCCATTAGAAGCTGTGTATCAATTTGTGAAATCTCAGGAAGATCTTAGTAAATATTACAGTGTTGTTCCTTAGTGTTCCATCAGCTAAGGGGGTAATTTTGCATATCCAGAGCATATGGGAGCCTTTGTAATGGTTAAAGGGGCAGTAGCACGTTTTTAGGGGGAATATAAGGTGATGCCAGGAAAATGAAAATTAATTGTTCCAATTGAAAGGCAATGTATTCAAACCAAATGGGGCAGTAATAATTCAAATATATAATGTTAAGTTAAGCCATGCGATTCCTTTTCTTACTCAAAATGAATTAAAGGTGTTCACAAAAAAATGGTCGCCAAGGGATTTTAGGTGAATCTTCATACTTTGTTCTTTGACTATGAATGATTGGCTTGTGTAATGAAATTTTGGACACTATCAAAGTAATACATTTAGCGTTAACATACAATTATCAGTGAAAATTTTTAAATATAAAATTCTCAAAAAACGTGCTACTGTCCCTTTAAAGTATCCTTCTATTCTAAATTTAAGGGACACCAAACCAAATGTAGAACATTTTCAAGGACCCTAAGGAAGAACACTGATCTTCAAGATATGCTTATCACTTTCCTTCATCATTCCATCATACATTTTTCACTGTGTATTTCATTTCATAAATTTCCACTAGTAACTTCATACACTACGATATTTATGCAGCACCTTTCATTACAGATAGTGTTTACATATATATTTTCGTTACATTTGAACAAATAGTATCCGAGTTATCAGCGGAAAAAAATTGACTCCCTCAACAATCACTTCATCAACAAAGAAGTTGAAAATCTAAATAATAATGAGGGCATCTGACCGAAATATACAAGACTATTTTACATTATATTCCTTCTCACACAGGCACTGGGGGTACAAGAGCATCAGTTATTGACTCACACAGGCACTGGGGGTACAAAAGCATCAGTTATTGACTCACACAGGCACTGGGGGTACAAGAGCATCAGTTATTGACTCACACAGGCACTGGGGGTACAAGAGCATCAGTTATTGACTCACACAGGCACTGGGGGTACAAAAGCATCAGTTATTGACTCACACAGGCACTGGGGGTACAAAAGCATCAGTTATTGACAGGTTACTCCCAGTGCTGGTGTGCGCATGCAAGCAGTGAGTAGGCAATTAGTGTGAAAAAATGTAATATGTCTTAGACTGAAACATATAAAAGTTAATCTATATAGTTTGTCACTCATAAGCTCATGTACTACGATATATTTGCAGCACCGTTTCATTTTCCAACAATTCAATATTTGGGTATAACATCTTAAGAAATAACTTGTTAAAGGGATGTACTTATGATGAAACATATTTAACAACATGCCATGGAAATCACAGTTTCTATTCTAGGTACCTAATTCTGGCTGAAATGAAACAATTTGGTTCCCAAACTTAATTGTACTCATTTGTTTTTTGTTGATAATTACTTTAAAACAGTACTTAGTATTTAGTTTCGATATACTTGGCAATAAAAGAACTGAATACTTTATCAAGTCTTATCCTTCATACTCATTTCAATGCATTTTCTCACATTTTCTATTTTATTAAAATATAATAAAATGTATTTATTTGACTATTCAGTATTTGTTGTGATTGTATTTACAAGTTATAAGGACCTCAGGAAATGTTTTCTCATAATAGTTAAACAAGTCACTATCAATTGAAAAGAGTATCATAAACTACAATAAGTTACAATTAGTTTAGAGGCATCAAACAACCAAGATTTCCTGGATTGCAACTTCTTTATTGTGAAAATCATTTATGAGTTTTATCCAGAAAACTCACGCATACCACTTCAAAGTGCCTTTCAAAGATTTGAGTTAGTTGTTTAGCTGCTTGGTTAATATTAACATTTCAGATCAAAGGGTTGAGGCATCAGATGTTCATAAGGTCTTAAGAAGTAGAAAAAACAAGTTGGTAATGTATTTAGTCCACAACATCATACTTACCTCTGGATGATAGACACATCACCCTATGAACAGAAGACAATCTGTGAAGTAGATCCCAGCTCGGTCTGTAAAGCCGGCTTCAACTGGACTGGTTGTCTTCAAATTAGATTAGGTGAGATGAGGTGATGTGGGGTCGCCATGATAATGCCCACATGACCTGAGGGCATTATTTAAAACTATGCCCACCTCCCTCTTGAAATGCCCATGGCCTTTACCTGTGGGCATCGGGCATACTTTTCAATAATGATCACAGGTCATGTTTTATCCTACACATTCTAACACACCTTAAATAATTTAGTGATAATAGAAATGATCAGTCAAAAAAAGAAAAACACCATAATTTTCTGGTACTATTTTAATAAGTGTTGACATGTTTCACATATTTTACTATTAAAAAAATTCATTCAACACATTTTGACTTCCATATTATGCATTAATGATTACAAAATACATTTTTCAAACTGTGCAATAGTTAAACATTTTAGAAATTCATGTGCATGAATTATCAATATAAGAACAAAGAGTTAACAAGCAAATAGTTTTTATTATATTTTTTTTTTATCAAATCAATAATTATTTTCATAAAGAATATATGAAAAGGGTGCTCATGACAGTATTTAAAAAAATAAATATCTGTGATTTCTATTACAAACACTCTAATTATTTGAGTAAATAAATGGAATGTATTAACAATATGTACAAACACATTGTTCCTCAGAAACATTTTATATACAAAGTTTGATCTCAAAGATCTTATTGTCAAACAAAATCAACAAAAATAAATGTTCGGCAATTAAAAGTCACCTATTAAAAGAATAACAAAGAGAGATTCTAACCAAAGACAAAATTTGTGTTTGTTGGTTGATATGAAAGTTCTAGAAAATAAATGCTCTTTTTCTTTCGCTTTTGTGAAAAATTTGACCTTAGTTTCGGGTATTCTTTTTCGTAAATTATAACAGTTTCATTTTGTAAGTGTTTTGGCTACTTATAAGAATGTCTATGAAATGACTAGAACTTCATTTGTAAGAAAGTATCATTGAAAACCAACATTTGAGATGGCTAATTTGGAATGTTATTTTTCTGTAATTTTCTCAATAGAGAGATGTTCAGCAATGGAATCACACAAGGGATACATTCACTGGGTGTAATGATTAACGCGCAGGACAATTTGTTACCGAGCGTAACGAGAAATTTAAGCTATGGAGATCACAGGAATGGTGAGTACAGTAAGTGCACTATTTTATCTCCTCTCGGTTTTAAAAAAGACCAAATAAAAAAATAATTCATAATTAATTCTGGAGTTCAAGTTCAAATGGATGTGAAAAAGTTAATATCATTATAAAGTTATTGAGTTTAAAGCAAACCCCCATTAAGTTTTCCAGGGCTGTAGTACAGATTTATCTAAACCAAAGCGCTGGATTATTGAGGACATGGAGTAACTGTTGCAAACTCCCGCCGTATAAAATAACTTCACGCTTCAAGGCTCAATTTGTATTATTAAACATAGTTAATCCAGATATAACAATATCACTATCTAAATGTTATCAGTAAGGTAGTGAGAGTTGAACCCTGCCGGCCCATCAGTCCTTGGTGTTGTAGAGGGGGTTGTCGAAGTTTACGTTGTCGGGCTGCGTGAAGGCGTCGCTGTCATCATCGCTCTGCTGGGCCTGGAGACGAGTAAACGATAAGCTGCTGTCCGAACCCTAGGGAGGGACGGAGGGACGCAATGAGAGTATGTGAGTGACGTGACGTGGGGTGACAGTGAGAGGGAGAGGGAGAGTGACAAGAAGAGTGGTGAATGTTGATGAAATTGGTAATCAGTGACAATACAAAAGAAGGGGGTTCAACCACCCCTTTAAAATTTTTCAGATAAATTACAAGAAAGTAGATTAAACTGAGGGAGGCAATCCCTACCTAACATTGATGAGAAGCATACCTAGTTATGGATCAAAGAAGGGGTGCTTCAGCTTTTAATTCACCTCTTTTTATAAGTTTCAGAGGGGTAAAATAAAGCTGGAGGATGGCAGTCCCCCATTCAATACTTCTTTGTTATTTTTCTTTCAGAATTATACAGAAAATGACGCAATTCTCTTGCGACGACCGGCCATAGTGATGTCAAGAACAATGGGTTTAGCATAGTCAAAAATATCTGAATTCTCATAACAATTGTTGTAAGGCAAAAGTGATATGTGCAAATGTTCTCATTTTAAAAATGTCACAACTGGACGAGTTGGATTAAAACTATAGATACTGTTTATCCCCTAAACGTACCAATAGACCTTCCAGTGTAAGCATGCCAAGTCAGAATGAAGGAGATCCACACGGAACTAGACTCACCTTCCTGATCCTTCTCCACACATCCATGAAGCCCGTGACCTTTGACCTCCTCCACATAACGATGACGACCACAACCACTCCAATTAACAAAACTGCCAATATTAGCATCCCAATGATGAACCCTACATTGGAACCTGCCTGTAATGTTCAGAAAAGAAACAGTTGCACTAGTTTGGGACAACAATAGAATCTTAGAGAGAGAGAGAGATTATTTTATTATTGCGTCACATAAATGTTGACATGTTATATACATAAAAATTGGCACCAGATACATAAAACAACATCTGCCCGGCCAATACAGGCCTATGAGACACATAAAATCGATAAAATCTTAGACAATGATTCGACATTTTGGGTCATAAAGTTACAAGCGAGGACATTAAGTAAGCTTGTATCTACAAAACTCTTTGGGTTTAATATTCTTGATACAATGACACTTGCTAATTCAAAATTTTTGTAAAATTAAAGAAGAATATCAATCAATCTTGTATTTAATTATATGTCTTGCTTTGGAAGCAAGGCTTTTAGGGAAAAGCTTACCTTAGCAACACTTTTACCGACGGTTGATATCCACAGCGGACTCTGTATAAGATGAATGTATCCATTCAGGGCTCTGATATTAGCTTGAACAATGGTCACTCCGTTCACTAGAAACTGGAATAAACATCATTGTTCAATAGAGGGGTATTGTTTAAGTCATAATGATTCAATCATTTCCGAAATATTAAAATCTTGATGATGGAAGTTACAAAACACTTCACCCTTATATGATATTTAAAGAAAACAACAAGTATTTGTCACAAAGGTGACAAGATCCCCCCCCCCCCCCCCCCCCCACAAACTGATGTTTACAAAAAGAATGGTAATGTACCCCCCCCACAAACTGATGTTTACAAAAAGAATGGTAATGTATTCATAGAAATTCTTTTCATAGAAAATCGACTGATCCCTGTATCTTCCAAATAAGAAGTTCTTAACATATCAGCCTTATAAGCTTTAAATGCATGTTGGCTTCACTGTGACCTTGAAAAAAATGTGAAGGTCACCAAAATCAAATTGGCCCTGGTGTCTTCCTTAAATGGTTTCATAAAAAGAATCCAGTTAATGACTCTTCAGATATCACACTGAAAATCTTAACATAATAATGCTGATAAATCAAAAGTTCTGCTGTGACCTTGCAAATAATGTAAAGCGCTCAAAATCTACTTGGCCCCGTGTCTTCCCTATAAGATGCTATGTGTAAATTATGAAGAGAATCGAGCGAATAGTTCTTGAGATATCCCGCTGACAAGCCTAAAATGTAGCTTTCAATGCTTAAATTTTCAAAGCCTGTGACCTTGAAAATAATGTGAAGGTCACCAAAATAGACTTGGCCCAGCTGAGGGATGATATAGTGGAGAGCATCAGAACATTCAACTCTGAGTAACTGAAGATAATATAGAGCTTACTAATTCTAGACCTATTCCAAGACAACGCCCCTTGTGAGCAAGGGTTCACATACAATGGTTATGACACTGGTAATGTTTAATCATACACACCCGTGACCTGTTCCTAGTGATGACGAGAGGCATGTTGTCGAGGGAGGTGAGAGTGAGAGGGAGAGACATAGACAGGTTCAGATACACCTGGCTGTTGTTATTGATACCACTAATAAAGATGCTACTAACCCGTGACCTGTTCCTAGTGATGACGAGGGGCATGTTGTTGAGGGAGGTGAGAGTGAGAGGACAGGTTCAGATACACCTGGCTGTTGCTATTGATACCACTTATAAAGATGCTACACACCCGTGACCTGTTCCTAGTGATGACGAGGGGCATGTTGTCGAGGGAGGTGAGAGTGAGAGGACAGGTTCAGATACACCTGGCTGTTATTGATACCACTAATAAAGATGCTACTAACCCGTGACCTGTTCCTAGTGATGACGAGGGGCATGTTGTCGAGGGAGGTGAGAGTGAGAGGACAGGTTCAGATACACCTGGCTGTTTCTATTGATACCACTTATAAAGATGCTACTAACCCGTGACCTGTTCCTAGTGATGACGAGGGGCATGTTGTCGAGAGAGGTGAGAGTGAGAGGGAGAGACATAGACAGGTTCAGATACACCTGGCTGTTGTTATTGATACCACTAATAAAGATGGTACTAACCCGTGACCTGTTCCTAGTGATGACGAGGGGCATGTTGTCGAGAGAGGTGAGAGTGAGAGGGAGAGACATAGACAGGTTCAGATACACCTGGCTGTTGTTATTGATACCACTTATAAAGATGCTACTAACCCGTGACCTGTTCCTAGTGATGACGAGGGGCATGTTGTCGAGAGAGGTGAGAGTGAGAGGACAGGTTCAGATACACCTGGCTGTTATTGATACCACTAATAAAGATGCTACTAACCCGTGACCTGTTCCTAGTGATGACGAGAGGCATGTTGTCGAGAGAGGTGAGAGTGAGAGGACAGGTTCAGATACACCTGGCTGTTATTGATACCACTAATAAAGATGCTACTAACCCGTGACCTGTTCCTAGTGATGACGAGAGGCATGTTGTCGAGAGAGGTGAGAGTGAGAGGACAGGTTCAGATACACCTGGCTGTTATTGATACCACTAATAAAGATGCTACTAACCCGTGACCTGTTCCTAGTGATGACGAGGGGCATGTTGTCGAGGGAGGTGAGAGTGAGAGTGAGAGGACAGGTTCAGATACACCTGGCTGTTGCTATTGATACCACTTATAAAGATGCTACACACCCGTGACCTGTTCCTAGTGATGACGAGGGGCATGTTGTCGAGGGAGGTGAGAGTGAGAGTGAGAGGACAGGTTCAGATACACCTGGCTGTTGCTATTGATACCACTTATAAAGATGCTACACACCCGTGACCTGTTCCTAGTGATGACGAGGGGCATGTTGTCGAGGGAGGTGAGAGTGAGAGGACAGGTTCAGATACACCTGGCTGTTATTGATACCACTAATAAAGATGCTACTAACCCGTGACCTGTTCCTAGTGATGACGAGGGGCATGTTGTCGAGGGAGGTGAGAGTGAGAGGACAGGTTCAGATACACCTGGCTGTTTCTATTGATACCACTTATAAAGATGCTACTAACCCGTGACCTGTTCCTAGTGATGACGAGGGGCATGTTGTCGAGAGAGGTGAGAGTGAGAGGGAGAGACATAGACAGGTTCAGATACACCTGGCTGTTGTTATTGATACCACTAATAAAGATGGTACTAACCCGTGACCTGTTCCTAGTGATGACGAGGGGCATGTTGTCGAGAGAGGTGAGAGTGAGAGGGAGAGACATAGACTGGTTCAGATACACCTGGCTGTTGTTATTGATACCACTAATAAAGATGCTACTAACCCGTGACCTGTTCCTAGTGATGACGAGGGGCATGTTGTCGAGAGAGGTGAGAGTGAGAGGACAGGTTCAGATACACCTGGCTGTTATTGATACCACTAATAAAGATGCTACTAACCCGTGACCTGTTCCTAGTGATGACGAGAGGCATGTTGTCGAGAGAGGTGAGAGTGAGAGGACAGGTTCAGATACACCTGGCTGTTATTGATACCACTAATAAAGATGCTACTAACCCGTGACCTGTTCCTAGTGATGACGAGAGGCATGTTGTCGAGAGAGGTGAGAGTGAGAGGACAGGTTCAGATACACCTGGCTGTTATTGATACCACTAATAAAGATGCTACTAACCCGTGACCTGTTCCTAGTGATGACGAGGGGCATGTTGTCGAGGGAGGTGAGAGTGAGAGTGAGAGGACAGGTTCAGATACACCTGGCTGTTGCTATTGATACCACTTATAAAGATGCTACACACCCGTGACCTGTTCCTAGTGATGACGAGGGGCATGTTGTCGAGGGAGGTGAGAGTGAGAGTGAGAGGACAGGTTCAGATACACCTGGCTGTTGCTATTGATACCACTTATAAAGATGCTACACACCCGTGACCTGTTCCTAGTGATGACGAGGGGCATGTTGTCGAGGGAGGTGAGAGTGAGAGGACAGGTTCAGATACACCTGGCTGTTATTGATACCACTAATAAAGATGCTACTAACCCGTGACCTGTTCCTAGTGATGACGAGGGGCATGTTGTCGAGGGAGGTGAGAGTGAGAGGACAGGTTCAGATACACCTGGCTGTTTCTATTGATACCACTTATAAAGATGCTACTAACCCGTGACCTGTTCCTAGTGATGACGAGGGGCATGTTGTCGAGAGAGGTGAGAGTGAGAGGGAGAGACATAGACAGGTTCAGATACACCTGGCTGTTGTTATTGATACCACTAATAAAGATGGTACTAACCCGTGACCTGTTCCTAGTGATGACGAGGGGCATGTTGTCGAGAGAGGTGAGAGTGAGAGGGAGAGACATAGACAGGTTCAGATACACCTGGCTGTTGTTATTGATACCACTTATAAAGATGGTACTAACCCGTGACCTGTTCCTAGTGATGACGAGGGGCATGTTGTCGAGAGAGGTGAGAGTGAGAGGACAGGTTCAGATACACCTGGCTGTTATTGATACCACTAATAAAGATGCTACTAACCCGTGACCTGTTCCTAGTGATGACGAGAGGCATGTTGTCGAGAGAGGTGAGAGTGAGAGGACAGGTTCAGATACACCTGGCTGTTATTGATACCACTAATAAAGATGCTACTAACCCGTGACCTGTTCCTAGTGATGACGAGAGGCATGTTGTCGAGAGAGGTGAGAGTGAGAGGACAGGTTCAGATACACCTGGCTGTTATTGATACCACTAATAAAGATGCTACTAACCCGTGACCTGTTCCTAGTGATGACGAGAGGCATGTTGTCGAGAGAGGTGAGAGTGAGAGGACAGGTTCAGATACACCTGGCTGTTATTGATACCACTAATAAAGATGCTACTAACCCGTGACCTGTTCCTAGTGATGACGAGAGGCATGTTGTCGAGAGAGGTGAGAGTGAGAGGGAGAGACATAGACAGGTTCAGATACACCTGGCTGTTATTGATACCACTAATAAAGATGCTACTAACCCGTGACCTGTTCCTAGTGATGACGAGGGGCATGTTGTCGAGAGAGGTGAGAGTGAGAGGGAGAGACATAGACAGGTTCAGATACACCTGGCTGTTGTTATTGATACCACTAATAAAGATGCTACTAACCCGTGACCTGTTCCTAGTGATGACGAGAGGCATGTTGTCGAGAGAGGTGAGAGTGAGAGGACAGGTTCAGATACACCTGGCTGTTATTGATACCACTAATAAAGATGCTACTAACCCGTGACCTGTTCCTAGTGATGACGAGAGGCATGTTGTCGAGAGAGGTGAGAGTGAGAGGACAGGTTCAGATACACCTGGCTGTTATTGATACCACTAATAAAGATGCTACTAACCCGTGACCTGTTCCTAGTGATGACGAGAGGCATGTTGTCGAGGGAGGTGAGAGTGAGAGGACAGGTTCAGATACACCTGGCTGTTATTGATACCACTAATAAAGATGCTACTAACCCGTGACCTGTTCCTAGTGATGACGAGAGGCATGTTGTCGAGAGAGGTGAGAGTGAGAGGACAGGTTCAGATACACCTGGCTGTTATTGATACCACTAATAAAGATGCTACTAACCCGTGACCTGTTCCTAGTGATGACGAGAGGCATGTTGTCGAGGGAGGTGAGAGTGAGAGGGAGAGACATAGACAGGTTCAGATACACCTGGTTGTTATTGATACCACTAATAAAGATGCTACTAACCCGTGACCTGTTCCTAGTGATGACGAGAGCCATGTTGTCGAGAGAGGTGAGAGTGAGAGGACAGGTTCAGATACACCTGGCTGTTATTGATACCACTAATAAAGATGCTACTAACCCGTGACCTGTTCCTAGTGATGACGAGGGGCATGTTGTCGAGAGAGGTGAGAGTGAGAGGGAGAGACATAGACAGGTTCAGATACACCTGGCTGTTGTTATTGATACCACTTATAAAGATGCTACTAACCCGTGACCTGTTCCTAGTGATGACGAGAGGCATGTTGTCGAGAGAGGTGAGAGTGAGAGGACAGGTTCAGATACACCTGGCTGTTATTGATACCACTAATAAAGATGCTACTAACCCGTGACCTGTTCCTAGTGATGACGAGAGGCATGTTGTCGAGAGAGGTGAGAGTGAGAGGACAGGTTCAGATACACCTGGCTGTTATTGATACCACTAATAAAGATGCTACTAACCCGTGACCTGTTCCTAGTGATGACGAGAGGCATGTTGTCGAGAGAGGTGAGAGTGAGAGGGAGAGACATAGACAGGTTCAGATACACCTGGCTGTTATTGATACCACTTATAAAGATGCTACTAACATGTTACCTGTTCCTAGTGATGACGAGAGGCATGTTGTCGAGAGAGGTGAGAGTGAGAGGACAGGTTCAGATACACCTGGCTGTTATTGATACCACTAATAAAGATGCTACTAACCCGTGACCTGTTCCTAGTGATGACGAGAGGCATGTTGTCGAGAGAGGTGAGAGTGAGAGGACAGGTTCAGATACACCTGGCTGTTATTGATACCACTTATAAAGATGGTACTAACCCGTGACCTGTTCCTAGTGATGACGAGGGGCATGTTGTCGAGAGAGGTGAGAGTGAGAGGACAGGTTCAGATACACCTGGCTGTTGTTGATACCACTAATAAAGATGGTACTAACCCGTGACCTGTTCCTAGTGATGACGAGAGGCATGTTGTCGAGAGAGGTGAGAGTGAGAGGACAGGTTCAGATACACCTGGCTGTTATTGATACCACTAATAAAGATGGTACTAACCCATGACCTGTTCCTAGTGATGACGAGGGGCATGTTGTCGAGAGAGGTGAGAGTGAGAGGGAGAGACATGGACAGCTTCAGATACACCTGGCTGTTATTGATACCACTTATAAAGATGCTACTAACCCGTGACCTGTTCCTAGTGATGACGAAAGGCATGTTGTCGAGAGAGGTGAGAGTGAGAGGACAGGTTCAGATACACCTGGCTGTTATTGATACCACTTATAAAGATGGTACTAACCCGTGACCTGTTCCTAGTGATGACGAGGGGCATGTTGTCGAGAGAGGTGAGAGTGAGAGGGAGAGACATAGACAGGTTCAGATACACCTGGCTGTTATTGATACCACTAATAAAGATGCTACTAACCCGTGACCTGTTCCTAGTGATGACGAGGGGCATGTTGTCGAGAGAGGTGAGAGTGAGAGGACAGGTTCAGATACACCTGGCTGTTATTGATACCACTAATAAAGATGGTACTAACCCGTGACCTGTTCCTAGTGATGACGAGGGGCATGTTGTCGAGAGAGGTGAGAGTGAGAGGGAGAGACATGGACAGGTTCAGATACACCTGGCTGTTATTGATACCACTAATAAAGATGCTACTAACCCGTGACCTGTTCCTAGTGATGACGAGAGGCATGTTGTCGAGAGAGGTGAGAGTGAGAGGACAGGTTCAGATACACCTGGCTGTTATTGATACCACTAATAAAGATGGTACTAACCCGTGACCTGTTCCTAGTGATGACGAGGGGCATGTTGTCGAGAGAGGTGAGAGTGAGAGGGAGAGACATGGACAGGTTCAGATACACCTGGCTGTTATTGATACCACTTATAAAGATGCTACTAACCCGTGACCTGTTCCTAGTGATGACGAGAGGCATGTTGTCGAGAGAGGTGAGAGTGAGAGGACAGGTTCAGATACACCTGGCTGTTATTGATACCACTTATAAAGATGGTACTAACCCGTGACCTGTTCCTAGTGATGACGAGGGGCATGTTGTCGAGAGAGGTGAGAGTGAGAGGACAGGTTCAGATACACCTGGCTGTTATTGATACCACTTATAAAGATGGTACTAACCCGTGACCTGTTCCTAGTGATGACGAGGGGCATGTTGTCGAGAGAGGTGAGAGTGAGAGGGAGAGACATAGACAGGTTCAGATACACCTGGCTGTTATTGATACCACTAATAAAGATGCTACTAACCCGTGACCTGTTCCTAGTGATGACGAGAGCCATGTTGTCGAGAGAGGTGAGAGTGAGAGGGAGAGACATGGACAGGTTCAGATACACCTGGCTGTTGTTGATACCACTAATAAAGATGGTACTAACCCGTGACCTGTTCCTAGTGATGACGAGGGGCATGTTGTCGAGGGAGATGAGAGTGAGAGGACAGGTTCAGATACACCTGGCTGTTATTGATACCACTTATAAAGATGCTACTAACCCGTGACCTGTTCCTAGTGATGACGAGAGGCATGTTGTCGAGAGAGGTGAGAGTGAGAGGGAGAGACATAGACAGGTTCAGATACACCTGGCTGTTATTGATACCACTAATAAAGATGCTACTAACCCGTGACCTGTTCCTAGTGATGACGAGGGGCATGTTGTCGAGAGAGGTGAGAGTGAGAGGACAGGTTCAGATACACCTGGCTGTTATTGATACCACTAATAAAGATGCTACTAACCCGTGACCTGTTCCTAGTGATGACGAGAGGCATGTTGTCGAGGGAGGTGAGAGTGAGAGGGAGAGACATAGACAGGTTCAGATACACCTGACTGTTGTTCACCAGGTGGTTCTCCAGGGCTGGCAGGTTCATCAACTGAAACATATTGAAATAGATGAATATTGATATGAACCTTTTCCTGGTACTTATGCCTCTGCAAAGCACTACCTATATCATTACCCCAACGAATTGTACTTTCAAAGCACCCAACTGCGACAATGTATGTCTGTAGATCCTATTCATATGTTAACAGCTGGGGGGACTGAGTGCAATGTGAATGAAGTGCCTCGTTTAGGAACATTACTAAGTATGAGACTCATTTCACATATTTTTTTTGTCTCAACTAGGATATTAGCCAGCATTCCAATACCACAACAGTGATCAATTCAATTATACCAATTTGTTCGGAAACATTTAAATTTATTAAAAGTTGTTAATTTATTGTCAACTATGTTGTACTCCTGTTTTCAATCATGTACCAACTCATCTTCACTTACCGCAGAGAGACTGATATTTATCCTGTTAAAATATTAGCTCTTTCTGGCATAGAAATAGAATGTTGCAACAGAAATTACTTATGCAATCAGTAGAGTGTAGGTTTCGCATTAGAGAAATTATTCTAAAATAAAACATTCTGAAACCATTTAGAATGGAAATTACAAATCATTATCAAATGTTTTACAACATGCTCTCTTTGTTGAACTGCTAATGATGAAACAAAATAAAAGGAGTGATTTCTCACCGAAATGTCATCAATAGATTCGTCGACCGGTACGAAGACAGTGACGACCTGATCCTGGTCCTTGATGAGAGAGGTGAGGTTGTCACTGGCCGGCCGGGCGTAATCCAGGCTCTTGGGGATAAATTACAGGGTGAACAAAGGCACGGGCAACATAATAGAAACAAACAAAAGTAATTTTGTTGATAAGTTATAAGATATCTTCAAGTTTTATTGACCCTGAATTAATTTGATATTGAATATTGATATTGAATTGTAATGTTTTTTATAGTATTTATTCATACAGAGCTTTAATGCTCTTAGCATGTGTATGCAGGGTGAGTGAGATATTGTTTCGCGCTGCTTTTGCAATATTTCAGCCATTAGCTGTGGTCTATATACAGACAAAAGACAACTCACAAATTTTACATCAATGCAGACATATACATATCTACATCCCCCCAAAAAATCCCTTATACATAGCCTCACCTCGAAGAACCTGAGAGAGCGCGGTAGATACGAGAGGGCGCTGTAGATGTCCTTGTTACAGAGTCTCCCGTCCCCCACGTAGCCCTCCATACACACACACGTCACGCTCCCGTTGTGCAGGTCTCGCACTGGAAACAACAGATCATACTGATAGTTTCTACTCATTTTTTAAAAATTCTTGAAAGATGTGTGAAAGTTAAGCAGTTATGCAGAGTTGCAGGTCTTGCACAACAAGAAAAGAAAAGAAAAACTAAATTTTCTTGTTTAAAAAGTTAAACACATATTTGAAAGATTTGAACATTTTGTTACTTAAATTTTAACTAATATTCTACCTCTTCTTTTACCATTTCACTTTCTGGATAAGGATGTAAACGGCATCTTGTGACTTAAAATTCTGATTTAAAAAAATTCAAACAATATTCTATCTAAAAGAAAGAAGTTTTTTGGATGATGAAATTCATTATTGAAGACACTAGTGCAGTTTCCGTATTGACCCTTTTTTCAACCCCTTGTCTTTTGATATTTCCAACTTCTAAAATGCCTCTCAAACAACTAAATATTGTATCTTTTATCGCATGTCACATTCTGAATGAGGATGTGAAAACAATTTTGAGACTAAAATCTTGAATCAATTTTCTATCTTCTCATCTCACCTATGGTGAGACTCAGACCCTTAACCGACATCCTATCTCTTATCTGATCTCACCTGCAGGTGGAGTGAAGATACAGTGGGCGAAGGGGGAACATCCCCCGTTATCCTTGGCACACCTGTTGAAGGTCGAGATACAGGTGTGTCCGTCACCATGGTAACCAGAGTAGCAGGTGCAGTTGATGCTATTAGACTGAAATGTAGAGAAGGTTTCTTCAGAATTGATACTGCAATCTGATTAAAGATGTTTTGATACTTTCTTCTAGTCTAAAGTGAATAAACTGTTGCTCAGCACAGCTTGGGCAAAATTCACTCATTAGCAACATGTTTTGTCTAAAAATAAGTAACGATTGGTATGTTTTGCATGTATCAAAGTGGGAAGCACCTTTATAAACATTTAATTTAGCAAATCCAAAGACTGGAATGGATATGCAGTGAAAACACAGACCAGAATCATTACAAATTAAATATGAAACACAATCAAAAGAGTCAAAACACAAAAAACGCAAGCAACTTCAAAAAGAGAAAGGAAAATCCAAAAGAAAGACAATCCTATGCAACATCAAAAAGGAAGGACAATGCAAATACAGAGCAGTCGAGAAGAGTAAGTGAGTAGAAGGGTTTAACATGTTGTCAGCAATATTTCACCTTACTTGAGACAAAGAGGATGCAAAGAAAAGCATGATCAGGAGTATCTATCTCAAACTCACGCTGTAGTTGCAGAAGGCCTTCTCATGACATCCTCCATTGTCAGTGTTACAGGGAGAGTAACAGATACGTCCGTCTCCGATAAACCCGTCGTTACAGCGGCACGTCACCCTGTCTCCAGTCTTGGTACACTGGGCATTCACGCTGCAGTTGCCGTTCTTGTACTCACAGCTATTGATCGCTGGAACATTAACATAAACAGGTGAAATGGACTTGTTTCCAAGTTAAAGGATTGTTTTACATGTTTTGTGCCTCTATCAATGTATAGAGTAATGCAACAAATTGTATAAAATCACATAACAATACAAAAAAGTGAGCATGGCTCACTTATACCCCCGACTGTGCATCCCTGACCTACTAAAATACTGTTTACAACCCATCAGTTAGACATCTCATTATCTAGACCAATAGTAAACGTCTCTTGCACAGCATTTGACCAACCCCATTCCTCTCCCTAAAAACAAAGTAATACTGTTGATAGCTGGAACATTAACAGTTGAAAGGTCTTCTTACCAAGAAGTCAACCACCTTTATATACTTGAACAGTGTTTGGGGTAAAATATGACCCCAAGGCTGTATACACAAAATAAACAAAGGAAAGACACATTTTTAAAAGAGAATTTGCATATTTCAATAAAGCATTTTAAAACATATTTCTACAAAAATGCATAGACATTTTCTTAATGTGTTCACTTTATTGGATATTTGCAGAATTGTGTACAAATATGTAGCATGTTGTTTCTGTATTGTTATGCATCGTAAATACCAATACTGTACATCCTAAATGAATTTATTCTTTAATAATGATAATAACAAGTGTTTGTCACTGAGGTGACATAATCCCCCGCCGCAAATTATCAATCAATTATTGGCTGTGACCTCTTATTTGTTGTCAGAGGGTCACGAAATCTATAAACTGTGACCTTGAAAATAATTTGAAGGTCACCAAAATCAACTGGGCCCAGCGCCTTCCCAATAAGATGCTTTGTGTAAATTATGAAGAGAATCCAGTTAATGGTTCTTGAGATATCCTGCTGACAAGCCTAAAATGCAGGTTTCAATGCTGAAATTTTCAAAGTCTCGCTGTGACCTTGAAAATAATGTGAAGGTCACCAAAATCGACTGGACCCGGCGCCTTCCCAATAAGATGCATTGTGTAAGCTATGAAGAGAATCCAGTGAATGGTTCTTGAGATATCCCGCTGACAAGGGTAAATTGTCAAAGTCTCGTAATGACCTTGAAATGAAGGTCAAGGTCTTCCCCAGGGGAAGCTATATGTAAGATATGAAGAGAATCAGGTCAACAGTTCTTGAGATATTGCGCTAACATGGGTAAACATGCAAGTTCACATGTCCAAAAATTCAAAGTTCTGCTGTGACCTTGAGAATTATGTCAAGGTCACCAAAATCTAATCAGCCCATGGTCTTCCCCAGGGGAAGCTATATGTAAGATATGAAGAGAATCCAGTTAACAGTTCTTGAGATATCGCGCTAACAAGGGTAAACATGCAAGTTCACATGTCCAAAAATTCAAAGTCGTTCTGTGACCTTGAGAACAATGTCAAGGTCACCAAAATCTAATCAGCCCAAGGTCTTCATCAGGAGAAGCTATATGTAAGATATGAAGAGAATTCAGTAAACAGTTTTTGAGATATCGTGCCAACAAGGGTAAAATGACAAAGTGTCCTTGTGACCTTGAAATGAAGGTCAAGGTCACGAAACCCATTTGGACAATTACTCTCACTGAGGTGAACCTATATGCAAAATATGAGAAGGATGTATAGAATAGTACTTATGTTATTTCATTTCGTACGTACGTACGTACCGACGTACGGACGGACGCTGCCGAATACTATATCCCCCGCTTCGCGCTAATCTAAGTACAAGTACAAGGAAATTCGGGTTGTGTCTAAGCAGTCTTTATTAGTAAACCTAGCCTTAATATTATCCGTTTCACTCCTATACTGAGTCTAAAAAAGGCCTAGTAGAGGGTCGCGTCAGCCCATGTATCGAATGTGTCGAATTGACCAATCAGAACTCAGCTTACCAAGCCACAATAGTTTGCCTTCACACGTATAACATTAGAGGGTCATACACCCTCTACTAGACCTTTCTAGGCTCAGTATAGGATTGAAACGGATCATATTGAGGCTAGGTTTACTTATACTGGTGTCAAAGCATCTGGCAACCACTGTGTAGCGGCAGTTAATGCGTTATTCTGTCTTTACAATGCTGAGTGTCAAGCAAGACAGTAACAACTCCCATCTGTTAACGTCTTTTGGTATGACGCAAACAGGAGTCGAACCCCGGTTTTCCGATGACGAGCGGACACTCAACCACTGACCCATGTCCCCGGTTAAGTAGCTGTATGTTTGATAAGATGGAAGAAGAAGCATCAACTCACAGACGTTACATCCAGGTCCTGCAAGCCCTTCCACACAAGTTCCACAATCATCGCCACGGAAACCAGAGGAACAGATACACTCTCCGGTGCCTTCCAAACCGTCCCTGCAGATTCCACCACCGCTACAAGGGGTCTCGGGGCCACTGGGGCATTCTGGGTATAATTTATATTATGAGCTATATTGTAGTTTGGTAATTATGAAATGAAAAATAATACAAATAAGGTATTTAATTTTCGTTGAACTGAATTTTTTGAAAATAAGAGCATTCCATGATTAATGATGATCAACAAAGAGTTTTTATTTGATTTAAGCAATCATTAAAAGAAGAAAAATACTCAATTTCAGCTTACATTTGACCTGATCTATGTACTGGTACTACAGTAGAACACAAATATAGCGAACTCGGATATCGTGAACAATCGGATATAACGAAACAAAATTTAAGTCCCCTCAAAAGCTCTATGCATGGCGGCCAAACGTGAGTGGAACACCGGATATAGCAAACTAAATTCTTTGGTCCCTTGGAGTTCGTTATATCCGAGTTCTCCTGTATTTACCTACCTGTGCAGTTGGGTCCGTAATAGCCAGAACAGCAGGCAGGATGCTGAGATAGAAATTGTTTTTGTTTATTCATTTCATTAACAAAAGCTCAAAGAAAATGTTGAGAACAGAATGTTTGACAATTCCACTTTCCTCAACAATTTATTTTAAAACTGGTGATGTTAAGGACACAGTTGTTTTAAAGAAAATCTAAACTGATACTGATTCTAGTAACAGGATCAACAGAAAATTTAGTTATTGTATAGTTCGATGATTCCTTAAAACAGATTATTTTCCTTATACAGAACTTTTCTGATATAAGGGTAATGTCAATATACAGAACGTCATACGTGTGCATTTGGGTCGTTTGTATTGAACGAGTAGATGTCATGGACGCGGAGGAACAACGAGTTCGAAGAACGAGTTGTTTCTCCGCGTCCATGACATCTTCGAGTTCAATACAAACGACCCAAATGCACACGTATGACGTTCTGTATTTATTATATACTCTCTTTTAAACCTTTGTAAAAGTAATTATGAATTGCTTAAATAATCCGAGACGTCGCACTGCGCATTGATACATAATGCGAACAAGGCGACACCCATAACACGCTCGACTGATGATTTGATACCTCAACTATCTTTTTATTTTCTCTTTATTTTGCATAGTTAAACGTAGAAGGCAATTTTCTCAAGTGTGAAAACAAAATACAGTGATAAAAGTTTATCCTTAGTAATTATTTATGAAGTTCTGAATGTGATAAACGTAAGTTCAGGATTCCGAGCGACGGGATCCTTTCAAACGACGTCACCATGGAAATGACGTCATAATCGTTGAAGGCTATGACGTCATAAGGGCGTAGTGTCGCTGGAGATGTTCTCGGAGTTTTGTTTTGCAGTTTCTTTACTAACGATAACACTAGTTTCTCACTATTCTTCAATATCATATTAAAAAGTAAGTTTGTTACCAATGCATTGAGATACGTCAAATCCGATGTTCTTATAAGGAAAATGATTGTTACGTACGGAAAGTTACGAGAATTGCCGAAGCTTGAAAAAAGTAGAACCGGCAATCTTGCAATACGGAATTTACCGTGCAATACGGAATTTGAAGACTTATTCCGTATTGCACCCTTGTATTACTATCCTAAGATTACATGAGTATATAATAATACCATAGTGACAAAGGGTTTAAAGCAGAGCACCACATAATAAGGGAGGGATACACAGGGCCTTTCTGAGAATACGAGTCAGGTTTTATAAAAATAATTAAATACACAAAATTTCTCTATTAAATCGACACTAAAGTTCTCAAAAGATTTTAAACAATGTTATGTTATGTTATTTCAGCCATTACCTGCGTTTTTTTAAATCAAGAGAATAGAGAGTGTCTATAACCAGAACCTACCAACTGAGTGTTCTCACACATCCGGTAGCACCCCACAAGACTGGCGACCTCGCCCCCGGGCTGGGTGACGCTGTACGTACACTGATGCTCTATCGGTCCCATCCCGGACACCGTGGAGAACCCGGGGGGACACGTGAACCTCATCCTCAGGCAGTCCTCACAGGGACCCTGAACACAGTAATATTACAACGTTTAACTATTTGTCTACCTTGTGATCATAAAATGCCAGATCAAATTTGTCAGGTCAGGCCATCATCAGTATGATTAAACTTGGGCTTATTCCGAGGAACAAACTTTTAACCATATCAAGGATAGAACACAACCCTGTAGGTAGCATGTTATGACGAATGCTCAGCTCAGTTATCAAGTACAACCCTTTGATATAAGTAGCTAGGGGCAGGTAACTCCTGTTATTAACCATGCTCTCAGCATGGTCACTGCTAGCTGTCTTTTAGCGTGATTTTGTGATTGGTCTGTTAACAGTTTGGTTTGGGCTGCAGTTAACATATACTGAGACCTACAGGGCTGCGTTCAGACTTATACGAGAGGATCTCCAGAGAGTTAAAATTTTGAAATGTTATTTCTTGTAAAAGGATCGATTGTACTAACTCAGGCAGTGCATAAAAGAACGCTTGAACTTCCATGACCTTTTTGGTTTTCCATGACCCATATAAACCCTATTAGCACCTACCTTGGTGGTATTGTAGACCTTGATGTCACACCTGTTGAGCTGGGGGTGGAGCAGATCAGGTATCCCCTGTACGACCCCTCCGCTCGTCAGTCGGTCCGTCTCCGTTATCGGTACATTGTTCACATACACCTGGGGGATGGAAAACAATCTCACTGAGAACATAGCTCAAATCCGTGACTGAGATAGAAAATAATTACGACATATTTAAAAACATTTTAATGAAGCGAGTGAGTGGTTTTGTACTTAACGGGCGAAAGCAACTTAAGCATTTATGCCATTCACAAGTTTCATAACAATGTTATTAAACGGGACTAAGTTAAGTATTGCATATTAACTTGCTTAAATACATCGGCGCACTTGAAATTTTTGTTAGATTGAGCCTTCTGATCATTGAAATATCAACCAGTTATTATTGATTTCAGTATATTTTTAGCAAAAACTAAAACATGAAAGTAATGAGAAGTTTCGGGTTTAACACGTTTTGAACAGAGGTTTCTATTTAAGACATGACTCAAGTCAGTGGGGCTCCTGAAGTGAAAGGATGTTATGGAGAAGCGATCCCACACGCAAATAGCTTGTATTGTAGCAAGAGGTATGAACGTACCTAGCCAGAGGCTGCTTGGGGAGATGTAACTCAACTGGTTGAAGGGAACTTACCTTGCCGTCCCTGATGGTGAAGACGAGAGGATGATCCCTCCCTAACACAGTGCTCTCCCTTTGTCCGTCCTCCAGCACCGATGTGAAAACCACCTTGGGCAGGATGTAGTACTGGAGCAGTCTCACAGTCTAAAACATGGGCAGAGAGGTTCAGTTTACATGTGAGTGGGATGGCTTGTCAGTGAGGAAATGATCAGGTAATCTTTGCTTAAGTAACTGAGTGATTTGGTGGGTGAGGTTGAGAGCTAGTGATGATTGGCAGAATTTCAGCCATTGGCTGAATAAGGTAGTGAAACAGCAATGCATCATAATGAGGCTTTATCAACAAGGAGGGTCTGAGGGCAGCTTGGCTGAAGTAGCAAGATTGTACACAATGTATCAGGTAAGGAAAAACACTCATAACAGTTTCAATATCCACATTAAAATCATAATCTCTTCCCCATCACCCACCACCAAGATGTCTACTGTTAATCACTCATAAAGCCAAGAAAGAGAGTCATCATTATTTCTAATGAGTGAGTGAGCCTTTAAGACAATATTGATATGATTATTTCTTTTGAATATTAAAACTTTCTACTTGTATCATTGGGAGATACAGACCACGGTTCTGCGGAGGTTCTGCAGGGCTGCGTTGGAGGGAGCGAAGAGCGTGTACTGTCCCATGTCATCCTCCAGTGTGGACACCAGTCCGTAGTCCTGGCGCGGAGAGAACAGAGTTCTTCAGCACATTAATCATACACTCTCTCAAACAAGAGATAATTTCAGAAGTTAAATTAATGTTTGCTCACCATCATCCTATTGGAGGTTAGAAATCAAGTGTTAATAGCCATAGTAAAACCAATCTCATCAAAATGAAATACTGCTCCAATAAGCGCCCCCCAAAGGATTTTGTAATTATAGGTCTAATAACTGCCCATGTACCAGCCGTAGTAAAATTATAAATTCAACGTTTTCATTTTGTTTCAAGAGAAATTAAAGGATACAATAGCGGCAATATGTGTTATTTTCTACTCAATAATGTGTAAGTATGTTTTGAACGTCTGTATCAGTTATCAAAGACAATCTAAACACAGTTCCAGTTGAGTAGTCTTTATTTTCGTTCGTCATTCGCACAACTTTAATAAGCGCCCGCCTAAGTCAATTTTTTAAGCGCCCTGGGCGCTTATTACGTCGAATACGGTAATAACTTTCTTCACTACATTAGTCATTACACAGATTATAGATCTCACAAGGCCTCGTAAGTCAAGCCGCCAGAATATTTTGATTTCACTACTACAGTAAGAAAACAGCATATTAAATTCATACCCATGGCATACTATGTTTACAACAATCGTGCATTATGATCAGCATATCCCTCTTGGCACGGGAAGTACTTATATTCAGGCACTTGTGTCTTAACCATGGTATGTAACAGACACTCATATAATATCCTCTATTTGTACAATGATTTGGGGTCACTGTTTGTCAGTTTGTTCCAATTGTGCAGACAGTGAGTGTTCACCTGACCTTCATTACTGTCTGTGAATATTATAACAATGTCCACGTCCCCAATCCAGACTAACTATCAGCTCATGCTTGGGAAATACTAACACTTCGGCACTTCTGTCAATACATAATAGGTCATGGAAACTCCTATGAACTAAATACTCCAAGAATAAACTGCACCAGGCATTTAGTTGAATTAAAAGCAAACCAACAGGGGATATTTGACATTTCTCGTCAAATACCATGTATATATCTCATTCAGTGAAGAAACTTTTTAGTTTTTTGAGTGGCACAGCTACAAGTTTAGATATTAATTTCTACTTCACAAAATATACATGGTATTTGAAGAGATGTGTCAAATGTCATAATTATCATATTTCCAAAAACTACCACATAGTTCATGAATGACATTAATTTTATGAAAGAGGAATTCAGACAGCCATGGTGTTGTCATGACATCAATTGATTTTTTCATGGTGTCAATGATAATGTCATAAGTTGAATTTCACTTATTATTTAACTCACAGGTTTTATTTTCACAGTTAACTTGCTAATTCACCAAACAAGAAACATACTAAATAGAAGATATCTGTATTTTCTTGACATATTTATTTCATCGGCTAATTCATGTTGAGCGGTAAATTGAAAGAGCGGTAGCGGAGGTGATAGTGTGATGTCATATGAAAATTTGTTACATCAGACCATTGTTTCATGACGACGAACTTGAGTTTTGGTAAAGTTGATCTCCACTCCGTAGAATGACAATAAAGGTAATAGCTGCTGTAGCAAGATAGAGGGGTTGATCTCACTCAATCACATGATAAATGTAGAACTCACGTTAAGGTACTTGTAGAAGAGAGAGTATTCAGGTTTCTGAGAGAGGAATTCATCGAGGTCCGGCTGCTCAGAGTCCGGTATAAACGGTTCCAGCACCTGAAATAAGTTTCATAATATTGATTACACATTATCAAATTCCATTACAAAGTTAGAATAGTAAAATAAACAATAAGCTCCCATTCACAGAAAATGAGATGTTAAGTAAAAGCAAGTAATATAATTCATAAAACAATCTAGTTTTGAAGTCATCTGCTTATAAACATAGAGCAATAGTGTGCTACAGTCAAGCCTCTGTTGCTAAATTTTCCTGAACACACTTCGACAATGACTATGTGAATCCTTTTGGCACGGCATGGATAAATCTGCTACCCAAGCATGATGCAAATGTTTTGACATGGCATGGTATGTTTACAAGGTAAATGATTATTGCTTTAAAAAATCAACAAATGGTTGATATGTATTTGACATTTTATATGAGATTTTTATAACATTTAGTAAGTCGTCTAAACTATTAAAAAAATAGTCTTAACTTTGGGAGTCATTTCTCTTTAAATTCTCAGTGAACATGAGCAAATTAATATGCAATTAAAAAGGAATGGTTTCTCATGGAAAATATAAAAATAATACAAGAAAATGTTTTGAATGATATCTACAACCATACAAGATTGTAATAATTCCCAGCTGTATAATAATATCCTACCTTGTCCACCATATGTATGTAGCCATTCAAGGCAGGAATATCAGCTTTCTTTATCCTTGCTGTGGAAAACTGGGTGTTGAAGATCAAAATACTCTGAAACACAATGACACTAAGAATAAATAGACATTCAAAATTCCACTTTTATACAAACTTCTTGCAGGCATATTTTTGGAGGGCCATTACAAAGTTATTGTACAAAAATGTGATATTGGATAACCTTCTTCAATCATATAAACAAGAGCGACATTTGGGCATCAGTTCTGTAAAACAAAACATTACAGGAAATTCTATGGATGAACCTCCTTTATTTGACAGTCACAAGGTTTCGTAAAGATAACAGTTTTCATGCTTGAAAAGCCTATAATAATAGAAGGTAGTGTCAATAAAGAAGGTTCATTAAGTAGAACTTCCTTTGTCTTCTTCATACCACCAACTTCTAGAATGGCACTCGGGTTCAAAACATCACAGTGTAGAGAAAAACTACAGGAATATATTTATATATATGTCGTTTGAAAAGACTTATTAACAACTTGAAGTACAATTCATCCAGTCATTTAAATGATACCTCCAGCTAGTGTCATCTGTAGTGAGAAAGGCATTTAGCAACTGACTGTGAAATTGAAACTGAAAGAAGCACTATTAAAATCTTCCTATGATCTATCTTAAAGAACCTCCTATCTTACCTTGCAAATAGATTATTGGACACTTTGAAGGTCTAAATGAAGTGAAAAACATAAAAGAAATATTTCTTCTAGACATAAACTATGTGGAATAATATTACAAGAATGGAGAAGTATAAAAAGCATTTGTATACTAATTCAAAAACTTCATTTTCAAAAAGGAAAATAAATATTTCAGTCAAGTTGAATATATATTAAATATGATGAATGTAACATATATCATTTTAGAATTAAACATTCCATTTCCAGAATTGATGACATTGAAGACCATGTGATAAAACAACAAAATGATTATTCATTCGAGGAAAACATAATTAAAGAGTTGACCATCTTTATTTTTTTAGTTAAAATGCCTTCAAGGAAATTTCACCTCTTGCAAATGAAGAGAATATAGAAATAAAGCTTTAAATTGCCAGTTCACACAGAAGTAAAATGCAATAAAACAAAGGGATAAAGATTGAGAAAAAAATATCATTTAAGAAATTCTCTTTTTTTTTAAAATTTCTTTAGTTAGATTGTCTTTAAGGAACTTTAGAAATATTATAAATGAGAAACAGTAGAATATTGTTAATATAGAAATGAAGCTTACATTATTTGAGGAGTGAGTTAGTGCTTAAAGCTGCTTGGGAAATAATATAAATTATATATAATATCATAAATGAGAAACAATAGAGTATTTAGAATATAGAAATGAAGCTCACATCATTTGAGGAGACTATCCGGAGGGAGTACCCATCGTAGAAGGTATCGAACTTGTGCTCCACGTGGGACAGCTGCTTCAGGTTGTAGGTCGTGTAGGCATGCTCCACAGTGTGGAATCTGCAGTAGAGGGGTTGATATGAGTATGTAATATTTTCTTAGTTTAACATTGTACAACATTTTTGTGAGAATGTAATAGATTGTTAGTTTAACATTGTACAACATTTTTACAAGTATGTTATGATTTGTTAGTTTAACATATTGTATGACATTGTTGCATTTTTAAGTGGGTCGTGTTCTTAAGAGTGTGGAACCTGCAGTAGGGTAGTTATTTGTTAGTTTAACATTGTATAACATTTATGAGTATGTAGTAATTTCTTAGTTTTACATTGTATAACATTAACATTGTATAAGAATGTTATGAGTTTGTAATAAGTTTTAAGTTTCACATTGTGTAACATTACAGTGAGTTTGTAGTAATTCATTAGTTTAACATTGTTATGATTTTGTAATACCGGTAATTCATTTGTTTAACATTGCTAAACATTTAAAACTAATAAACCCAATTAACAGAAAATGATAGTGATGATGAAAAGGATAATGTTAGTTGATAATCATCAATTATCTTCATCACCATCATCCATCCTAATAGTTGACCTAAATTGCACAATATTTCTAAAATCAACCGATAATCAACCTGAATCACATGATGCAATCTCACTTCCACACCTACACAGCCACATGTTCTATGAACTCTCTCTCTCTCCTCAATCACGGCCACCGCAGTTCTACGGATAAGAGAGTAACGCGACACCCGAGAGTGTCCACACCCTGTCAGTAGTTATTATAGACCTCCAGGACGGAGGGCCTCCCACATTGTCTGCAAACACATTGCAACTTCACATGTTGCAAACCTTGCTTAAACTCCTCTAATTCATGCGTGTGATTGATAGAAATGAATACCCATGTCTCTCAACTATTTGTACAATTTAAATATGATGAGGGCTAGGACAATATTGCTTTAGCAGTTGACGCTGAAAAGGGAACAAGGTTTTGTTCAGTGGAAGTGCACCTGGTGAAACTAGACAAACCATGCGAGTTGTTTAGCTGCTGGCAGTGTTGCCTGACTCTGAGAGTGTGGGTTCGAATCCCGCATGAGACTTGGCCCGAAAAAGTACAAGAATCTGTACTATTCAAGAAAGTGTGATCCCAAATACAACATTGTTACATTTGTTTACTATCTAAATGGCATTTATCTCTAATACATTCAGTTTTGGGAGTTGTGCCAATGTACATCTAACAGAGGGGTAATGAATGTAACAACAGATTTACTACCGCCTGTTGGACCTCCATTTTTGTGGATGGTGAAATGGGCGAGTTTGTTAGCTGTTGGTATGGTCATTGCTGGTAGTGTTGCCTGACTCTGAGGGTGTGGGTTTGCATCCCGCATGGGACTCGGCCCGAAAAAGTACAAGAATCTGTACTATTTAAGTTAGTGTGATTCTAAATATAACAGCGTTATATTTGTTCACTATCTAAATGGCATTTATCTCTAATTAGGTAAATATATGCTCCGAATCAACAAATGACAACCAAGGAGAGAATGTTGTAAGCCAATAATCATTCATTCAAATGTTCTAGTATTTCCTAATTGTTGCTAGGTTAAATATCTCTTTGACAGCTGAAGGCAAGTCACATAACTTGTATTGAAATATTGTATACACACTGAAAATTGTTTTAACAACATGTCAAGAAGGATAATAATGTGATAATAGTGTGCTACTAATATGGTGATCTTCCACTTCTAACACATGCACAAAGCGCTACCTACATCATTACCCTGAAGGATTGTACCTCACTTAACCCTAATTGTGACCATGCAGGTCTGGATTGACTGAGTACAATGAGGATGAAGTGCCTTGCCAAAGGACACAGCACATGAGACCAAGGTATCTCTGGCACTGTGCTCAACAATCAATCAGCAATTAGTCTATGTAGCACCGTCAACCCAGGGTGAAGCAGCTATACAAGGTTGATGGGACGGATTTAACAAGTGCTTGCCTTTAATGGAATCTCTTCACCACATCTAACTTATCATTTGTTTGTTGATTATTCCCAGGAGAGAGACCATCGACCACCGAGTCCAACACTTTTCAAGGACATGCTGCATATCAGCACCACTACTCAAGCTATTTTAGGCACTCATGTCAAATTCAAATCTTTTTAAATTTGACAAAGGTAAATGCAGTCACTGCTAAATCAGCTAAAACTTCTTCTTCAACCAAAATTGGTTGGGTTAGTCTATTTCGGAGTTAATTGGTTCATGTGAACAATAGAACTATTTTGATGGGTGAACAACTTAAAATAGAATAGAACTTGAAATCGATTCTTAACAAATGATTGGATTGATAGCCCTTCCTTCTTATCATTATGTTAATTGCAAAATTAAACTTAGATTAAATCAAATGTAATATATTTTCCAATATATTGAAACAATTTAAAGCAGATGAATGAAGCTAAAAGCGGAATCTGATAGTGAGAGACACTCTAAATTGGCTGAATTTCTGTCTGGGGTGACCACAATTGAATTATTCATAATTATGGCCCTAATCATTTCTGCATGATTTCCTGCAAACTGCAATTTATTTGGATAAATTGCAACTAATGATGCCTGGTTAATTCTCCCATGGATATTCCCGATCATTTCTGACAGCTCACGAACCCAGAACATGGAGAGTATAAAAATGAGAGGAGTTCTTGATGAACAGAGGGATTAACCCTTCACCTGGCCAATATCCTTAGCTGTTGATTAACATACCATGTTCATTAATAAATAGATTACAATGGGTGTGATGATTGAATGAAATATTCCCTTTGTTAAAGGGACCATTCTATTGCCCTTGAGGGAATCTGCCATTTTGGTTAGGATTTTCATACCACATGTCAGTTATTCTATTACCGTAGATTAAATTGGGTGTGATGCAGAAATGAAAATATTATTTTTTTTCTATTATCCTTGTGGAATTCTGCCAATTTCTTAAGGATTTATAGCACATCTCAGTTATCAAATAAGATTACAATAAGCATGATGGTGAAATGAAATATTTAGATTTTAATGGAATAATTATCAAAAACTTCAAAAAAATACCAGCTGAACCAAAATTAATCAGGCACTAAGCTGGCAGTTGGTCTTTATTTAATGATATAACTAAACATTTTATTGTCCTCAGTTTTGCGACATGATGTTTACAACATCATTTGTTGGTATTCATCGCCTAACAAAGTTGGTTGGGATACTGAAACAAGCTCCATCTGTCCGTCCGTCCGTCCTGATTTTGTTTTCAGAAACATATTAAAAATACGGGAATTGCCTAGGCACCCGGCAGCCACAGCACAGCGCCAGTTACTGCTAAATGTCGAACAAGACAGCAACAACTCCCATCTTTGGTATGATGCATACCGGTACACTGTTATCATAATTAAAGGAAATCAACCATACCTGAGCAGGGAGAGGATGTTTTCCGTGTCCTCAAAGTAGTCCTCTGGTAGCGTTGCCGTGTAGTTGATCATGGCCTCGTCCGACGGAGCGAAGAAAGTGTAGTTCTCATGACCCTGCTGGAGGAAGTTGTCACCTGCATCCAGTTTCTGAGAAAAAACATATGATATAAGTAACTTTCAGAAACTAATCAGAAATTTAAAAGAAAAAGGTGTTTATAGTTTTTAGGTTATGGGTAAAGCAAAAACTTGCTTTGGCCCCTGTTGGGCCAGAACCCCAATCTATACCTATGAATCGGTTTCTAATGATTCTGTGGTGACAAATGGTCCTGAAAACAATGCAGTTGCTAGATATGTGTGAAGGTAAGAAATAATATGGATAAACTTAAATGGCACAATTTCCTTGCTGACAACATCATTAACCTGAGGGATTGCACTTTCACAGCTGCTTCCTAGCACTAATCCTCGTTGCCTATTCTTGAGAGTGTCCTAGCTAGGATACATCCTAGCTGTTTAGGACAGACGTTGGGATATCCTAGGGCTAGGATGCCTTCAAGAATAGGGGCACTGCATGACCACGTAGGTCAGTACACATGTAACAGAAGTGATTTTGATACCACCTCCATCAGGATTCGAACCCGGGACCTCAGGGTTGAGAGTTCTACACTCTACCTCTTCGGCCAAAGAAATATCCCTCTAGCCAAAGCCAGTAGGAATACTTATATCTCACCCTGTCACACACAGTTTTCAGGTTACCCATTTTAATAGCTGTGTGAACTGTATGCAATGTGAATGAAGTGCCAGGATGAGACCCAGGTCATAAATTGTGGTGTCTCCACCTGGAATCAATCCCAGATGTCTGATGTGAGAGGCCATCATGCCAACCAGTAACCACTATTTTCCATTTACCGGAGTGCTTCCCGTATCAAGTTCATTGAAAGCAGCATGTATCACACATTGAAATATTTGAACTTTCTAATCCATTTAACACATCTTATGTTTTTTAGCTCCATTTAAGACAAATCTCATTGGGATAATGTTTTGAAGGAACAAGCTAGATTTGTCTCCATATCTTGATTAAATATCCCCTGTCAGAACCAACATGACAGTTTTGCACATTTGTTAATTAACTTTATTATGTTGGAGCATTTCCATAATTTTTTCAATGTTGTTGTTGAATATTTTCTTAAGGTGAACCTGAAAGGAACAACCAAGCAAGTCAACTTTAATTTCAACTCAATAAGCAAACATTTCCAAATATTACAAAAATCAAAACCTTCTTACACCTCACAAGAAAATTCAGAAACTGACGCTATGTGTAATTGGACATGCAAACGGTTTCAACAAATATTGAATATTCACTCTGAATTACAGAAGTTGTGATAAACAGGTCTTGGATTATACAGGGTAATCTGTTGATCCCATGGCCAGAGGCTGATCCTATCAAAAACAATTAGGCATTTTCACAAACTTCTTAGGGCAGTGGAATCAATGAGTAGAAGGCAAGGTCAATGATTTTATTTATTAATATCAATTGCAGAACAGTTAAACTACCATCAACCTTATGATTTTATTTATCAATATTCACTGCAGAACAGTTAAACTACCATCAACCTTATGATTTTATTTATCAATATTCACTGCAGAACAGTTAAACTATCATCAACCTTATGATTTTATTTATCTATACTTACTGCAAAACACTTCACACTGTCAACAACAAAAAGTTTATGTTCTGTGATTCAACCACGGCTAAAAAATCATTAGTTTGCAAAAATAAAAAAAATTGCATTAATATTTATCATAACTGCAGTATTCCATTTAGTATATCTTCATATTGAAAAACATTGCCATATTATTATATACTCATGTAATCTTATGATAGTAATACAAGGGTGCAATACGGAATTCGTCTTCAAATTCCGTATTGCACTCCAGAATCCGTATTGCACGCCTGCCGGTTCTACTTTTTTTAAGCTTCGGCAATTCTCTGAATTTTCCGTACGTAACAATTTTTTTCCTAATTAGAACACCAGATTTGACGTATCTCAATGCATTGGTAACAAACCTACTTTTTAATATGATATTGAAGAATAATTGATGAGAAACTAGTGTTATCGTTAGTAAAGAAACTGCAAAACAATATAAACAAGGAAATCCTAAACAAAACTCCGAAAACATCGCCAGCGACACTTGGCCCTATGACGTCATAGCCTACAACGATTATGACGTCATTTCCATGGTGACGTCGTTTGAAAGAATCCCGTCGCTCGGAATCCTGAACTAACGTTTATCATATTCAGAACTTATAAATAATAACTAAGGATAAACTTTTATCACTGTATTTAGTTTTCACACTTGAGAAAACTGCCTCTTACGTTTCACTACGCAAAGTAATGAGAAAATAAACTGATAATTGAGGTATCAAATCATCAGTCGAGCGTGTCATAGGTAATCGCCTTCTTTGCATTATGTATCAATGCCTGTGCGACGTCTCGGATTATTTAAGCAATTCAAAATTACTTTTAAAAAGGTTAAAAAGAGAGTATATAATAAATACAGAACGTCATACGTGTGCATTTTGGTCGTTTGTATTGAACTCTTCGAACTCGTTGTTCCTCCGCATCCATGACATCTACTCGTTCAATACAAACGACCCAAATGCACACGTATGACGTTCTGTATATTTATCATATAGTCATCTATGAAATAAAATAAAAATACCCTCAGTAAGATTTTGATCTTTAAAACTTTTTATCAGTTTGTATCAATATATTTTATAACAAAAGAAGATTGGTTGACTCTCTACTTGTTGGTTCAAGACATATTGGAATTCTGATTTGTTGCAATCAAAATATGTTGCAGTCCTGCAATCACTGTTTATAGAACTTAAAGTGATGCAGAGTATCTTTCTTAAAATTTTATTTGGTTTTGATCATCTACAAAATATCTAATATGCTGATTGAAGTTCATATCTCATCACTGGACTTGCAAATATATCCATTTATGCATAATATCCCTTTAATGCTTGATTTTATGGAAAAATCAAGAAAACATCTCAAATACGTTTAATATTCGAAATTATGCATCCAATTAATCTACCTATTGGTTACAATACCTAATAAACACTATCGAATTGGTTATCTTCCTGTCAGCTTATGACAAGGTTTCAAAATTACGTTTGGCGATCAATTTCAAAATTTGACACATGTGATCCTATCAACATAGCCAAATGATCAAAACTATTTATCATATAAATTTTTTTAAATAATTTTAGAAATAATTAGAATGTATCAATAAGCATTCAACCACAAAAGTGAAATTTAGTTTGAAACATTCTACAATGCATATATTTAAAAAAAAATTATTTGAAGAATTTGAGTGTTATTTCACAATTTATCACAAAGATAGTAATACAAAATTATTACCAATATGATAACTTTGATATTTGGAATACATATGAGATGGATCAATTAAAAGTCTAAACAGATAAAAAGCTCTTTGCACTTTAACTGGTTCTGAAACAAGTTTATTAACCTTCCCATTTAATATCATGAGCTCATACAAAATCATTAAACAACTTCATATTTCATTTTCTACTCTAAAAGCATTAAGTCCAACTGTCAATATCTATTTCCAAGAACGAGGTAGAATTTCCAATTTTCCCAATAGATAACGGAAACTGATATAAAGGCAATTTCAGAAACAATATTAAAAAAGAATGAAACTTTATCAATTGCTTTCCCGAACAAAGCATATCAAATAAAGCAAATTCATTTCCTGTGTCTGAAATTGTTTAGATCATAACAAAACCGTTTCATAACATAATAGCATGAAAGAAATCTGCGATATAAATCTTCTTATGAAAATAGAGTAACTAAGTTAAAATATTCAGTCTTTATAATAAAACAAGCAGCTGATGGTCGAGCTATATCCCCCACAAATTGCACAACATGTATTGGGTTTCATTTTCATATTGCCGATTAATTTTTGTTGCACAAAATAACACAATTTTTCCAGTATATGAAGTAAACTGTTCCAATCAAAAACCAAATGATACCAACTTTATGTTCACTGTTGGGCATAATTTGAGTAAACTGACAAAATTAAAATCAAACAAATAAATTTATGTATTTGGATCTCCAAGATCAATTTGATCATATGTATTAACAAACATATTTTCAAAATTGTTCTTCGTGACACACCTTCAGATGATTATGTATCTTCATATCAAATTTGATCAAATGTGATGATTAGTTTAGAAGTTGTGAACTGAACGGGACTTGTAACAGATTTCTTACAAATTAACCACTTTTTCTCCAAAATCCTAATATTTTATGTAGATTTTCAGAAAATTGTTCCTCATGACACATTATTACATGTTTTTTCATTTCCATGACGAATTTGAATTGAAATGGTTGATTAGTTACAAAGTTATGAGCCGGACACAAAGTGTAACAGACCGATGGGACCCATTTTAATACCCCCCGCAACTTCGTTGTTGCGGGGGATAAAAACCCTGCAAAACCTATATTTATCAAATACAATATACCAACAGTGTTGGTATCCACACAAAACGTCAATAAAGAAGTTGACAAATCCATGCACATCCTCCTAAGGCAAACTTATAGTTTATATATGAAATGCCATAAATTAGCAAAATCTTACTTTCTGGCTGAGAACATTTCAGATTAATTTATTTTAACCTCAAGAAAATAGAAATCTTACAAAATTTCATTTCATCACTTTTTCTCTTTATGTTCAAATAGGTGCTGCGTCCTCAAACGTTTATTCATCTCTATATTTCATTCGGGAGAGTAACAAAACGTTGAATTCTCATAACTTTATTCATTTCCAAAAAAGAAAGACTTAAAACTGATTATTTCAGTGATTGATTTTATTTTAATTATAAATAAATGTAAAAATGCTTCAATTGGGAGAGTGACAAAAAGTCACCTCTAAAACAGTTTATTCTTCTCTACCTGAAGTAAGGAGTCAATTGGAGTTTTACCACGATTGGGCAGTATTTCACCCATTAGCAACAATTCTCTACATGAAAATGTAAAATACGTAACATGTAAATATATAAAATGATTATTTCAGAGTGACATGTCGTGACCTCAATAGGTAGATCAGGATGCCCAACAGTCACCAGAAACTGGAGGTGTGACTACAGCTTACATCGAGAGTCTGCCACGTCAAGTCTCCCAGTGACAAGTCAAGCTGCACGCTGTCCCCAGATAACTTAATCTCAACCAATCCAGATCGTCAGCTTCACAAACATGGACTGACCATTCTGCACTTGTAGATGTACGTGAGCTTGGAGCATGCTTTGGTCTTACAGTGAAATTAGGGAAGTTGTTATTGTATATGATCAACTAACAATCATTTAAAAAAGAAGATACAATCTTAAGTATGTTTGCCCTCCAATGAAGAAATCTGCAATCCATTACTATAGTAAACAAATATAGCATTCAGATGACTCTTATGCCTTAAACATTCTGCAACGAGACAATTTCTAAACTTGTTTGTCTCAATATTAATGATTGTTGATATTGATACACATAGTAATGGGGTAGACTGAACATAAAGTATGAACGTAGGCTCTTTGACGCATTTTGAAGTTTGAATGATAAGTAAGTGGGAATATTGATTACTTGCCTGGGTAAGATATAGCAGTGTAATATTCATATAGCAATATTAAACTAGTGTAATAACACAATTTGAAGTATGACGTCATTGAGGAAGCGTGCCGTCACAATGGCTGCAGAGTTGAGAAAAGTTAATTTCAGCAAACTATCGATGTTTTTGCTTGATTTTGAGGGCAAGTAATAAACAGAATACTAAACTCCCTTCCATTCAAAACTATTTTTATCAAACTCGTGAATGATTTGGTATCAAACTAAATTTTTCGCTTGTTTTATACACAATCATTTACTCGTTTAATAAAAATGGTATTACATGGAAGGTCATTTAGTATCCTCTATATAGATGACAACTTCTTTATTCACAGCGTGCACAGTTTCTTGTGGTGTTCTTTAGCAGGGGTAATCAAATAGCAAGCTATGAAGATATATAAATGCATGGTTATCTGCAATAGAAAACTTTCTTGTAGTTTTACAGGTTCAGACCCTTGGATAGAACCGAGTATCGCATCCTTAATCATATAAACAAAATAATCAGAAACCAATTCAACGTAGTAAAATAAATGTGCTCAATAACGGCATGAGATTATAAGTCATATTTGATTAATGTGTTAAATCACTTGTGTTTGAATCTATTATTTTATCGACTGCCCAATTAAGAGATGAAGACTTTGACAGTGACTGACTTTCTATAGTTTTGTAATTGCATGATGATACAGCAATTAAATTAAAGTTACAATAAACTAAACATTTAGAATCAACTGACAAATTATGGTTCACTGCTTGACGAGAGCAACAACGAGCCTAAAGGTCAGAACACGTTTTTACAATCCATTAAGACACATGGAGTTTTATCAGAGTAATTGATTGTTTACTTCAATCAAAATAATGTTATAATTAAGTGACATAAAGGTCAGATTTTAAGAAACTTCAAAAATTTCCTTTTGAAATTCAAGTTTGTAATTACTTGTCAATCATCAGCAAGCTGCATAAAGGAACCTTTTGATATTGTTCTTCAAACTTTGATAAAATCTGTAAACTTGTGTATTTTTAAAGAAGAATGCTAGAAGCAATAATCCATATGGTTAAAGCAACAAACATTTTATAGCCAAATAATTACAGTGATAAGGGCAACTCTTATTAACATGATAAAATACAACAGATACCCAAGGGTATCAGAAATGATTGGAAATGATGTCAAGAAATCCTAACAACATTATCTTGTAATAATAATCAAAAAAATTATTCATGGTTTTTGGTTAGAAATATGTTTTATGATATTTGTAACTGATTATGAAATGAAAATTTTAACAAGATGAGTTGAAGATGACATATCTCATCGGACCCCAATAAACAGAATATCTACCCTTAAATGATCTAAAATTAATAAGAGGACAAAGTCACCATTGAAATTCTTTGTTCCGTTTCCATGGAAACCTTCAAAATTAAAATCTGAAGAAGTTGAAAATCCAAAAAGGCACATCTACACATGCTGACTGATCCAAGTACAAAGTGTATATGAATTAGATCTAAAAGTTTTGGAATTATGCATGAATCTATTTGGTGAGTAGGGTAAGTTAGCTAATTGTTAGTGACTATATACTACTAAAAAGAATCTGAGGAACACTTGTATAGTGTCCCTTATATACCTAATACCTGGTATGGTGTTAGGAACATGGTGAAAAATGTATATTTTATTAAATAAACACTATTTTACTGACATATTGGAATCAAATTCTTCGTTGGATGCAGTTTCTGTTTTCCACTTTGATGTCAGAAACAAGGCAGGGTTGAAAAACATTGCGGTCTTGTCTTGAGTGACTTGATCGCTTTGAAAGGGATAATCCTGGTAGAGAAAAAGTTGATGGAGACATTCTTCTGAACAAATGTGATTAAAAATTCCAAATTTCCAAAATTAATCAAAATTTCAAACAATTCTTTAAAGTTACAAAATCTGCAGCCCAATGCCAGGTATGCATGTGGGTATGAACAAAACTTCAAACAAAAACCTTCTCTTTAAACTGCTGACATTTAAAGTTGGTGCAAATGATATTACTACTTGAGTGTTCGTCAACTTCTTTTGAGTAGTATACGAGTCGTACAAAAAAGTGTCAACAAAGAAATTGTGAAAGAAGAAATGAAAAAAGGAAGATTTTTATTTTGTATTTGTCTAATTGCTGATAGTGAGAGAATGATTTTAACCAAGGCAACACAAACTTCTTCTTTTCGAGGGTTTTCTCCCCTTAACCAAAGTGATCACCAGAGAGTTAGCAACAGAGAAACGAAGGAACAAAAAATCTCAAAGAAAAGTCTCTTCATCAATACCTGAAAACAGAATAAGCATTCCTCTTTGTCAAAGAACTTACAGTTTCAAACTGAAGTTAATAACAAGAAAACAACAAAAGGTTTCCTATCAGAAAAGCATGATAATATCCCCTTATCATCCCGCCCTTATACACATAATATATTGAGGGAAAAAACTCTTTGTTCAATACTTGGAAACAGAATAAGCATTCCCTGTTTATCTTTGAGATAACAGTTAAAAGCTGAAGGTACTGACAGACAAACAAAGAAAAATATCACACTAAATTAAATTAAGGAAAAAACAACCAAATCCATTCATTAAATACTTGAAAACAGAAAAGGCAATCCTCTCGACCAGAGAGATTACAGTTCATAGTTGAAACTAGTGACAAACCAAACAAATGATCTCTTGACACAACAATCATAAAGCCATCCCCCCTCTCTTCCCCTCCAAGAACACTCATGTCTCCCCCTCGCCCTCTTAATATCATGTCCCCTCTTCAATTGATCTCTTGACACAACAATCATAAAACCATGACCCCCTCCCCCTCTCCTTCCCTCCCCCCTTACCCTCTTAATATCATGTCCCCTCTTCAAGAGCTGTTTCTGCTCAATTAGCGAGCAATCAATTACCAATCAGGCCTCGCTTGCAACTCCTGGACTAACCCTCGCCCTCTCCAGCCCCGCCGAGCACAGACCAATTCCAGTCGTATTTACCTCGCAGGCGGGCGATAACGCTTGTACAAGCTCCAGCCAGTCAATATAACTATAGCAGGGTTCTGTGAGACAGGTGGAGCCAGTCTATGGAAGACTGAGTTGACTCTGAGACCGCTGATCCACAGGTCGGTGCAGGGAGTCTCCTGTCTATATACTTGTATACTCTCAATAAGAGTTCCTTGTGTTCACTGTGAGAGTTATCATTGGACTTCTTGAGGAGGAGAGAGTTGGGAGGTACGTCTGAATTTGTTTTTTTAAATAATATTAATAATGGATTGTTTTTATATCAGGTTATTCCTTTTGTGTTATGTGAATTGGACATGTGTTTTTGAATCAGTGTGGGAGAAATATAAATGATGAAGATGATAAATGAATGAACTGTGATTTTTTTTTTTTTACCCATTGCTGATAAACTTCTGTTCCGTTCTGTTCTGCCAATATTGACAGAATGAGTATACCCATCAAAGGAAATATATTATTGAAACTGTGAAGAAAATTTCAATTTTATGAATGAAGGTAAGCAATGATTGGTAAAGGACTTAAAGAACTTTAAGACTTCAGTATGCATGTACTAATTTTGTGAACAAAAAAACTTTACTTTAGTTAACACTATCTTCAGGAGAACAAGACAAGAAGAAAGAAGATCAGTCTTAAATTTTCCCTGAAGCAATAAAACATGTTATACACCACCTGACCCAAACTTAAATTTGAAGATACATTGGAACCTATGTACTCTTAATTTCAAGGAAAAATAGAAGCAATGAAAGTTTTCAATATTAATTTAATTTAAAACTGGATCAAGATGTTTTTCCTCAAACCAATATTGTTTTCTCAAGTTCCCCTTTAAACATTTTGTTTTTTAGCTTAACTTTAATTTTTTCATCTTTACTGATCACAAATTAATTAATTACCAAATTCTATCAATTTAGAAAAATGTCATACATTATTTAAATTTTCAGAAAAAAATATCAATAACTTATTGAAATTTTCACTTTGGGCACAAACTTTCTCCATATGCTGATAAAAAGCTGTTTGAACACATTTTGCGATAGATATTAACTTTGTTTCAAAACTAATAAAACACCTTTACAGATATGTTCTTTCTCAAAAGATAGTAAACACAATCTTGGACAAATGTGTCACAAAAACAAGTTACATTTTACAACTGAGTCCAGACATGAAAATTTCTTCTTTGTAAGAAACGTAATTAAATTCTAAAAATATCTTAATCTGCATACATATTGGTTTTTCTACTGATCAAGTCACATTAATCATTAAGTTCAGGACCGTCAAAGATCTAATTTGAAAACTGTACCAAAGTTACAAAACAAACTTGTTTGGTAATTTTTGTTTTACATTTGTTTGATATCAAGAGTCAAGGTAATTGAAGGTTTGATATGGATACTGGAATTTGAAATACAATAGATGAAGACATAAAAATTTAATTCAAAAATTCAAAAATTGACATAAAAATATAATAATGTACAACAATGAGTATGAACTCAGGTGTTCTCGTCTTGTGGATGCCATCTTTTACTCATGATTAATTTTTAGTTTGTAATTTATTGCTAGAAAACATTGCACTTGCAGCAATTACTGTAAAGTTTTTTCAATAAAATGTCTCATAATTACTTTAATTATCATGGCTAAAACAAGCAGACAGAGTCTACTGTATTCCCTGCTTATTGGAAAAGTGTGAAACATTTATACAATAGATTAATATAAAAACTTTATAACCCCTAAACTGAGAAATATAAAAACTGCATTCTTTTATAAACCCTAAAAAATAATTTAAACCCTTAACAAAATTCTATGTTGTTCCTTTAAGGCAAGAGTCTAAAATAAATCTAGAAGGAAGTTCAAAACCACAAGCCACAACTGCCAATTCCACATACCAAGTTTCAATAAACTAGGATTTATTGATATGAAAGGTGAAAATAGTTGAAAACCCCAAAGGGCAATACTAAACATGATGATTGTTCCAAAAACCTAATTTCAACTAGAAACGATCTCTCTCAAATACCCCATTTCAGCTGAATTTTGTAAATAAACTGTTGAAAATTGTGAAAAGACGTTAAAAACCCCAAAAGGCATTATTAAACATGATGACTGTTCCACATAGCAAGTTTCAATGAGCTAGGTATTATGGTTTGGAAGAGGTCTGATTAAATATAGATCAGCGTCTGCATAGAGGTACGGACAGGACGACAGACAGATGAAGGGACAGACGGACGTATGGAAGGACGGTATGATAGAAGTCACATATATCCTAAAAACTTCATTTAGTGGGGAATGATAATGAATCTGTTTATATGATTAAGAAAAATGGGAGAAATACGTCCAATCATAAAATAATAGATGGTTTGAAACATAAATGTCTAAGTGAGCGATGTTCTGGGACTCTTCATTAGACCAACTGTTAACTGAATACAAAATCATTAACAAAATATTTCTCATTGAAGGTTAATAACTTCTGAATAAACTTTTCAATTGTGTTTAACAGAGGGAATGATATATAATTTACAAGAACTATCTCTAAAATCACACAAATCAAAACATCATGTTACTTAAATTCCAATATGAAAAATAATAAATATTTAAATCACACCTCTCTTCCATTTCAAAGATTGCCTTCTTAAGGAGGTAAAGCTATTTTCATATCCCCTTAATTACATATTTCATAATGTGTTGATTAATTAAAGTACATCCATTATTGATTTAGCAATGTTCATATTCAAATGACTTTCACAAGGACTTTAAAGAGACACAGAGTATGCTGATAAGATCACATATGTCAAATTTTGAAATCGATGTTATTACATTTGGAACCACTAACTGTTACTGAAAATAACAAGTTAAAGGTCAATCAGTACATTAGAGCGAAAATACGGCCATTCAAAGTCAGGATTTTAATCGAAAACCGGACAATGTGGCTCGAGTGGTGCGCGCAAATTTGCAAAACGTAATTTTGATATATTCTATTTTGATAGTGTTTATTAGGTATTGTAACTAATAGGTAGATTAATTGGATGCATAATTTCGAATATTAAACGTATTTGAGATGTTTTCTTTATTTTTCGATAAAACCAAGCATTTTAGAGATAGTATGCATAAATGGATATATTTGCAAGTCCAGTGATGAGATATGAACTTCAATCAGCATGTTAAATATTTTGTAGCTTATCAAAACCAAATACAATTTTAAGAAAGATACTCTGTGTCACTTTAACACTTAAACTGCGGAAGTATTAAACCATTGTGTGTGGCAAGTTTATAGGAAGGGATTTACAAAGATTGAACACATGGTTGAAAGTTTTCCTGATACAGTATTGCAGTTTCGCGCAAAACTTAATACTGCAGTAACTTGAATTACTTTTTTTACAGTTTTATCATAAAAATACACAGAAATCAATCACACAATATGGTTAAATGATCAATAAATGAAAGGATGACCAGAATCTGAAGAAAGTATAAGTACTAATAGACATTTTGGCTGCACATCTAGTAACATTATGATAGTTGTTGACATTAGAGACTAGCATTTAAGGGTTGGCAGCCTTTCTTGCTTAAGTTTGGAAATAGTTGAGGTTTTTTTAAGATGAGGATAATAGCATTTAGTGAATCATTTCCTTCTTGGAATCCAAAAGGTTATTAAATGATATATTATTGATTCAAATAAATTATCATCTCACATTTAAATTTTATTTTAAGAGTTTTGAGAATCAGTTACACAGAGAACTTTTGAATTTAGTTTAAAAAGATATAATTTGTAGCGAACAAAGGGGGTACAAAATGAAGTGAAAATGCATCAACATTATGTTTGCTGATGGTGTGTTTGGATTTCATTTTCCATGATGTGCTATGTTCAGGAGAGAACAAAGTAAAAGACATAATGCATATCCAACTTCTTTATCCACGAAAAGCGACATATCGGTGTAGATCCTTTATTACTCTAGAACGTATAGAAAGTAAATCAAATTCAGGAGAGAGTTGGTTTTGAGTCTAGGAAGTGTTTGTTTGAAACAAAAATATGATGTAATAAAAGGAAGATTTTCTTGATAACAAGTTTAATTTTTAATAATCATAACATTTCAGAGTTCACATATAAAAACAGATCAACCTTTAACAGCCAAAAGATGAATACACAAACACTCAATAGGTACAGGCCTTAATTGTCCTATCTTCTTCTGGTCTTCTATCTTGTTTGGGAAAGTCTCACAAAACATGCAGTAGTTTTACATTTTATTGAAAATAAACTATTATGTGATGATAGATTATCCACAAATTTACGTTAACAAATGATTCTACTATACAACAAAGACTCTTCCAACTCATAGAGATGATTAATGGCTTCACTTCTTATTTTTGTTGATTTTTTTTACCAATTTGCGCTTTTCTTTATTAAGTTGTCAAATATATATCAACACAAATGTATGTACCCTTAGTGATATTTTTCAACTCTGATGCGTTATGATAATGTTCTTCTCATTTGCGTAAAACTGATATGTGCCTTTGAATTTCATTTCACAAAGAGTACCTCAATAGGACTGTCCCTTTAAGATGTTGTTATCCAAATGCTTTCCACTTGTAACTTAAAAAGACTGCTTGATGAGATGGTTACATAGTTCAGCAGCAACACTCCTTTCCTTGTAATATAGCCTTGCAAACAAGCTGATAATAGTTCTATTGACAACTGTGATACAAAGCGTTTAAAGAAATAGCAACTTTTACATAACCTATCATTATTCATAATTTACATGTGATGAAATTGACCATCATTATTTATAATTTTCATATTATGGAATCAAGCCATATATGTCTTCAGGAAATATCAAATTTTATCCATAATTTCTCCAAAAAAATCGTTCTCTTCAATTCCTCTAGCCTCCAAGAACATATCCGTAAGACAGGCAATTAGACTTTTGAAGTTTTTAATAATTTCTAAATGTATTCCACAACAGGTTGTCAGGATTTTATCATGATATTCTCCATTTATCAATTTTTATTTTTGGTTTTAGCCTGGAGAAGGATCTAACAGTGCTAATGATAATAGCCTACCTTTAAGTTGAGGCCTCAAGCTTGATTTATAGTGGCGATTATTACCATGCATCATTATCTTTCCTCGTCATTATCTTCGACACACTTTAAACAAAATGCCCTGAGACAGCTTGAGCAAGGATTGTTAAAGAAATCATCTTTTTGGAAGCTAAAATTTTCAGGTTACTATGACAATAATGGAGCATAATTTTCAAAACTCTCCTTAAAAAAGTTCTAAATTCTTTCAATTGCCATGATGATAATGGAAGATAAAAGCGGCCGTTGGCAGCCTTTTCCTGAATTACGATATTTTTAATTGCAAATTATTTCAATTATTGAAAAAAAGATTTAATCAAACTGATAAAAATGAGTTGGCATGAAATTATTTTGAAATTCATAAATTGCAATTTCTTGGGATATCCTAATAAGGATAAAGATTTGTAAATGATGATCTTAAGACTTGAATTCATGATGTCCTTGAATTAATACATTTTATTGACATGCTGTTTATTTGTTTGCTTAGTCATATTTCAGTTTATATAATAAATGAACTTAAAGAACATGCAAAGTGAGAATTGTGTTTACCTTACAAAAGGGAAAAGAATAGAAATTTAGATTGCAGAGAACAATAGAAGAAGAGCAAAGTTACAAGATTTGCAAGAGCCACTTACACATGTAGTTTACAAGGCTGCTAATTTTACAACTGATAAAATATATTCAATTTAAAAAGCGATGAGAATCCTGCCACAAGCTTGATAACTTTGTCTGCAGTAGATAACTTTTCTACATGCAGTAAGGTTTGGGTGCAATGGTACACTAAATTTCGTCGCATTATCACCCATTGTTCACTAATTCCAGCCGATGCTCGCAGGTTTCACCGCAAGGGTTGCAAGCTTTCTCCCTGCAAAAATACTAGCAGCCATGATGATAGTGCTTGAAAGTGACATTATACCCAAACTCACCTTAAAGTTTATTTATCAAATAAGACACGAAGATATTGTTAATCATGACACTTTGAGAGACCTCTATTTCAATTGTTCCTTACAAAATCAGCAGTCACTTGAAGAGATATTCTGAACTTTACAGTCAGACCATTCCAAATAACTGCTGCTAAGCAGAATAGACTGTCTGAAGCTCAGAAAACCAGTGATACCCTCTCAATCTTCAAATCATATTTATTTCCAAAATAACTATTTCTTATATCATAATATGACTTGTGGAGAGTGAGTCCATACATCTGAACCGTAACTTCGGAAAACTCTTGACAATCTTACACGAGAAGTGAATCACTATGAAGTGAAGTTAGTAAATGGATAAGAAAGATAATTCTGGTATTCAAAACGATTTTGAAGAAATGACATGCTTTAGGAGTCTCTTTCAATCATTCTTGAACAGAAGATTTTTGAAGAAAAGTGCAGATGAAGACAAATTCAAAACTTTTGACCAAGAAGAAGAAATGTTAGACTTCTCAAATCGAGGTCTTCCTTTTAATATAAGTAGTTGTTTTTCTAATAGACAATTGTATTTCAAGTACCACTGACTTACATTAAAGACAATGCATTTGAAATTAATTATTCCAAAGCTAAATATTTCAAAAAAATTGGAAGATTGTTCTAGATATTTTAATGTGTAATGTGAATAGGTACAAGGATATGAGTGAGCGAGTTACTTAACACTGCTTGGGCAAGTTGTTTGAGAGGCATTTTGATGTTTTTATGATAATATGGTAAAGCAACTTCTTTATTGCAGAGAGTAGTGACATTTCAGGATCTAACAGTATGTTAAATGATTTCAAAAGTTTTCTGATAAAAAGTTTGGAAATTTATGACTTATTTTCAATGCATAGGAGATGACATGGATATGAGAATTATTAACTCTTTTACATTACATAGATATTTATAACATTCAATGAAAATGAAGGTGAGGTGAGGTGATATGTGGTTTATCGCCGCTTTCAAGAGTATTATATATCGCGGCTGCTAGTATTATTGCAGAGAAAAAGCCCGCAACACTATTGTGGCTATATATTGCGGTGAAACCTTCGAGCATTGGTTGGAACTAGCGATCCATGGGTGGTACTGCGCTGCAATTCAGTGTAGCATTGCACCCAAACCTGACTGCATGTAGAACAGTTCTCTACTGCAGACAAAGTTGCTGAGCCCCTGGCAATAACTATGAAGAGTTTAGGACATGCAAAACAAAATCTCTTGCAAACTTAGAAATCAACACAAGTATCTATTTTGGAAGATAAAACACAAAAAAAGTACAATCATGTACTTTAGAAAAACTTAACCTTTTAAAATATCCATGAGAAAGTAAGTATACTGAATTAAAATGATTGAAACAAATCTTGATATCTTGATAAAACATTCATCAATAAGAAGATGTAAGCTCATCAGAAAAAATCTTGATAAAATATGCATCAAAAATATTTTGTCCAACTATTAATGAGAAAATCAGTAGATACCACACAAAAAGAGCTTTTTTGAAGCTTTTGGCACATTTTGATTAAGGTCATGTCATAGACCACAAGACCAACTCTCCAGTAATGCCATATGATATGCAGCCATTACAGAAAGGTTTCATGTCAAATCTCTTAACATCTCCATTTCAGTTATGTACACTGGATAATCAAATGTTCAAACACAAGGTCAAAAGTGCTGCATCAGCAGAATATTACAAAGTTTCAAGTTCCTATAACCATGATGGTTGATAGCACATATTTATCAAGTTTAGCCAATATTCATGTTAGGGAACCATTACAATATGTCCTGTCAGACTAAAGTCTCTGGGGACACGAGTAACGGTATCACTTTAGCATGGTAGAAGCTTGCAAAATATAACACTTTTTGTCATTATGGTTTGTGTGTGGAAACCCTCTTGTGGCTTCCATGTTATTTCAGGCTGAGATTTGGGTTTCTGAATTGATGATGTAATACAGATGGTAAAGTGAGGCTGTTACCACTTTCTATACTTCTAACCAGTGGGAATTGATAATGTAATATCGATGGTAGAGTAAGGTAGTTATCACTTTCTATGTTTCTATAGGGGGTGATGGTGTACATACTGTTTAACCAGTTATGTCCGAATTGATAATGTAATATTAATGGTAAGGTGAGGCTGTTACCGACTTCTATTCTGAGGGTGGTGGTATAGGTACTGGATAACTAGTTATGTCCGAATTGATAATGTAATATTAATGGTAAGGTGAGGCTGTTACCGACCTCTATTCCTCTTTTGAGGGTGGTGGAATAGGTACTGGATAACTAGTTATTTCGCAATTGATGATGCAATATTGATAGTAAGGGAGGCTATTTTCCTCAGATGGTGTGGTGTTTGATAAGAAATTGTGGGAGGGATCCTGTATGTAATAATACATTACTCTAATGAAAAATGTGCTACATCAGATATTTCTTACTTTGGTAATGTAAGTAATCTTTATTTCAACAAAGGCCAAAGATAAACAAGTTTGTAATCTCAAGTCATATGATTGACTCAGTGTGAATATCCAATCAATTTTATATTACTAATGTCTAAACCAAATTAGCCGTGTTTGCCCACATCCTTTAGTGGATCCATGTAATTTACAGTCAATCACACTCTTCATACTCCCCGTGGATAAGCGCCACCCCAGTTAGTGTGAATATCAGTGTATCTACTTACCTGAAAATCTCTTCCTTGAATATTGTCTTATGATTATGATTCATATCTACACTAAAACATTTTTTAAATGATTTTTGTTTCCTTGGTTTAAAAATATTTTATTCAACTTTGATAACTTTTTCCTAAAACTTTTCTAAATGAATGCAATATGTTTTAACTAATGTCAAAGGATTGGATTGGGAACATGTTGCCAATATTAATGTTGAACATCTGAACAGGCCTCAGTAATTATTGCAGACTTAACAAATTTAAAGGCTTCTTCAAACTCAATTTGATCTATGAAAAGTCAGAACTGAATCAATTACCGGTAGCCAACTTGAAGGTGAAAAATATCAGTTCAAGATAACTAAATGCAAAATTAAATGTATGTTCACAATACTGTCATTCTGTTAAACAGTTCATGTACCTGGAATGCCAGTCCTCTCAGATTTTCTTGATGAGAACAACATTTCCTAGGAGAAACCATTTCCCAATCTGCTTACCATACGATTAAGACTTACCATTCGAACCACAGAATAAAACCCCTATCAATTCGGCATATATCAGACCATTGTCAAGCATCATCTAGAAAGATCTTCTATACTCTTAATCTGAGAAACTGAACCGCACACTGTGCTATCCACTGGGATACCCAATAAAACTGTGATGTACTTACAAGCCTTGCAACGATCCCTCAGATTAACCAGCTCAGGTTGTAAACAATAAAAAGCAAATCAAATGTTCATGGCCTTGAATTGCGAGATGTTTCTTGCGGAAAAATACAACATCTAAGTCATTTGAATCTGTAAAACATTTATCAGTATGTCTTTCTTGTAGATTTGGGTTTTAGAATATGAAAAATAGTTTTAATCATTTACCATTGTAAATATCAATATTTTTGTGAATGAAGGTTTACGTGCACTAGAGATTTAGATTATGACATATAGTTTTAATCATTTACCATTGTAAATATCAATATTTTTGTGAATTTAGGTTTATGCGCACTAGCAATTTAGATCATGACAAATAGTCTTAATCATTTGCCTTTGTAATTATCATTTATTTGTGAATTTATGGTTTATGTGCACTAGGGATTTAGATTATGACACATAGTTTTAATCATTTACAATTGTAATTATCAATATTTAGGTGAATTTATGGTTTTTGTGCACTAGGGATATAGATTGTGATATATAGTTTTAAATGTGTACCTTTGTAAATATCAATACTTTTGTGAATTTAAGGATAATATGCACATCAAAGAAAATATACTTTTTATCTGTTTGATAAACTTCTGTGTCAGTGTGAAGAAACAACAAAGTGTTATCTCTGATGGAAGAATTTAATAATTTTGATAACTATTCTTATCTTTTGAAAACCACCCAAATTTCTTGCAGTGTTAGATGATTTGAAATTAACTTGCAGACGTATATAGAATTTGCTTATGCATAAAATCAGTCATATTTTTCCTCACAAGAATTTCTTCAATCCCAATCAAAGAAATAAACTTCCTATCTTGAATTTTTTAACATTATTTTTAAATTTAATTAGTTCCATCTGTCCAATGTCCTTGATCACTGAAAGATACTGGAGGAATGACATGAAAAGAAGACCTGTAATTCAACTAATTTCACAATAAAATAGAAATAAACGAAATCTTTTGAAAGAATATCCACATATTTACAAATGGATACGATAAGATCTTAATTTTTACCGATTGTTGCGCTTCTCTGTCTATCCATAGTAACACAATTCAACAGGAGCATAATCATGATCTATATATCATATATTAGTCTTACACTCAGACTGTAGTTAATATTATTTTGACCAAATAAAACCTCTAAATAAGCAAGTCTAGATCTGCAATGAACCCATTCTCCGAGGCTCCTTTCTTATATTTAATACAATAATTGTTGTGAGAATTATTATTTTTCAGAGTAATGTACTATAGGCCTGAGGCCTTTTGAGTACCGAAATAAATAAAGGAACATCAATGTCCGTATTTTTCAGAGACTGAATATAAATCTAATCATATATGTATAAACTAAAATGTCCCCTTACATTCAACTAAAATTTCCCAGAGAGAAGTCCTTTGTAACTAATCAGTCACACCTTAACAGAAATCCAGATTTGTGAAAATTGACATCACCAGAGTTTGTTAATCCATTATGTCCCTTCAACAACCATTGTGATCTTGTTCATCATCTACTCACGGTGCAAAACGCAGACATGCATAAATCATTTACACATTTGCCTGTCAACTTTTTATTCAGAAGAACAACAAACCCCCTGCAAAAAAAATTTAAAGAAGGATAACTTCTCAAATTCCAACTTGGATTTTTAATTATTTTGATGTCTCTGAATATCAAATGAACATAAAGGTTAAATGTGAGCCAATTTCAAAAGGAAAAAGACATTTCTTTTGATTCAATTATTAATCCAGGTTTTTACATGATCATATTTTTCCTGTTTCAATGACATTGTTCATTGACCTTCAAAAGTAAAACTAGGTGAAAACATGTATGTAAAATTTATGTCATAATATTTATGTAAAAAGTATGCGAAAATACATATTTAAAAAGTATGAGAAAATATGTATTTTAAAAGGTTTGTTATAATATGCATGTAAAAAGTATGTTATAATATATGTGTGAACACCTTCATTTTGTGTAAGTAGAGGAATCGAATGGCTGAACTTTAGATTATATATTTGATTTATTACTGCTTATTTACTTTGTCTTTCAATTGGAACCATTTATTTTCATTTTCCTGACATCACCTTATATATCCCCTAAAAACGTGCTACTGACCCTTTAATTGTTTGTAAAGTTAAGATTCAAGGTCTTGATGAACATCAAGTCAGTTAGTTTCTCTGTGAATAAGGACTTGCTCAAACAAATGATCTCCTTGAGTAATAACTACACGTTTTGGACACTGAAAGATAATCAAAATCTCACTGACTCTCTGATGTCCCCATGGGATGATGTTAACTAGTGTTTATGATTATTGAATCTTCAATTCCCATGTTTCCTGTGCATGGTTTAAAGGGTCAGTAGCACGTTTTTAGGGGGAATATAAGGTGATGTCAGGAAAATGAAAATTAATGGTTCCAATTGAAAGACAATGTATTTAAACTAAATGGAGCAGTAATAATTCAAATATTTAACGTAAAGTTTAACCATGTGATTCCTTTTTCTTAAAGAAAATGAATTAAAGGTGTTCACACAGAAATGGCGGCCTATGTATTTTATGTGAATCTTCATACTTTGTCCTCCGACTATGGATGATTGACTTGTGTAATGACATTTTTGACACTGTCAAAATAATACATTTAACATTAACTTACAATTATCACTGAAAATTTTAAAATATAAAATTATCAAAAAACGTGCTACTGCCCCTTTAAAGAAATGAAGTTATACACTGAGCAAGCGGTGCTCAGTCACATTCACAGAGCTTCAGACTGTCTGTGTTCCTTATTAACCTCAACTATGATGAGGACAGTTACCCACAGAGCTTCAGACTGTCTGTGTTCCTTATTAACCTCAACTATGATGAGGACAGTTACCCACAGAGCTTCAGACTGTCTGTGTTCCTTATTAACCTCAACTATGATGAGGACAGTTACCCACAGAGCTTCAGACTGTCTGTGTTCCTTATTAACCTCAACTATGATGAGGACAGTTACCCACAGAGCTTCAGACTGTCTGTGTTCCTTATTAACCTCAATTATGATGAGGACAGTTACCCACAGAGCTTCAGACTGTCTGTGTTCCTTATTAACCTCAATTATGATGAGGACAGTTACCCACAGAGCTTCAGACTGTCTGTGTTCCTTATTAACCTCAACTATGATGAGGACAGTTACCCACAGAGCTTCAGACTGTCTGTGTTCCTTATTAACCTCAACTATGATGAGGACAGTTACCCACAGAGCTTCAGACTGTCTGTGTTCCTTATTAACCTCAACTATGATGAGGACAGTTACCCACAGAGCTTCAGACTGTCTGTGTTCCTTATTAACCTCAACTATGATGAGGACAGTTACCCACAGAGCTTCAGACTGTCTGTGTTCCTTATTAACCTCAATTATGATGAGGACAGTTACCCACAGAGCTTCAGACTGTCTGTGTTCCTTATTAACCTCAACTATGATGAGGACAGTTACCCACAGAGCTTCAGACTGTCTGTGTTCCTTATTAACCTCAACTATGATGAGGACAGTTACCCACAGAGCTTCAGACTGTCTGTGTTCCTTATTAACCTCAATTATGATGAGGACAGTTACCCACAGAGCTTCAGACTGTCTGTGTTCCTTATTAACCTCAACTATGATGAGGACAGTTACCCACAGAGCTTCAGACTGTCTGTGTTCCTTATTAACCTCAATTATGATGAGGACAGTTACCCACAGAGCTTCAGACTGTCTGTGTTCCTTATTAACCTCAACTATGATGAGGACAGTTACACGCAAGCTTTCTTATGTGACCTATCTGTTTCTTTAATTTCATAATTTTCGATTTAGGAAAATTGATAATTGAAACTTAACCACTGTATATTTATTGTCGCTTGTAATGTTTTATATTAGAAGGCAAATTAACGTGTAAAGAAATCTCCTGCGCGGCCGATAATATTCCTTCTGTCTGCCATGTACGTCCCACCAACTCTCGATTGCTCGCCACATCACCAGAACTGTAACGAGATCCTTCTCTTAATGTACCCTCCCTCTTCTACCCCTCCAATATCCTATTACTCCCGCGGAGGATTAGCGCTCATTGTTTTAGTAGGGCTTTTGTAACCTTATATTTCACTTTCTTAATTTTAATCCACTATATTATATCCAAAATTCAATTACCATAACGATTTCTTTATTGTATAACCTTACGTGATACTTTTCAACTATTAAATGTTCTGAGCTTATTACATCACATTTACCAAAACTTCAACTTGTAATTTATTTCGGTTTCGAATTAACTTGTCTATGACTTACTACTCTGCCAAACAATAGACTTGTTGATTTTACACTGTTGTTGGTTCTATGTTTTAATTGACTTACCTTTCATTATAAAGACAATGGACTATCTGCAAGGATTAGGAAGGTCATCTTTGACAATTGGCCATTTTCAGTATTTTAATAAATAACTCAATTTGAAATGATCCATGGATCCTATATCAATTGTAACCTTCAGTACATAAAGGACCATTTTTCTTCCAATGTGAAAAATGACCAATGGCCCCAGTGGATTTCCCAATATGAAATATCAAATAAGACAATGAGTTGTTCTTGCAAATTTGCCGTTAAAATTGTTTAGCACTAATATTTCAATGTCTAAATCATTGATTTTAACTGCAAAATGCTGTGGATGGCCTATACTACGCTACACAAAAATTGGAAAATTTGGACAAAAATTAGGGAAAGTTTCATGAAAGTGATCAATTATATATGTGCCTGAAGTGTGTAGATATTTCAAAGAAGGTGTAAAAACGATTGTGTCACAGTTCAAATCCATAAGAGCTCCAGATGTCCCTATATTGACCCTTGTAGGTGACACCCAAGCAGACCATTCATCTTACCGGGCAAGAAGTTGAGCGGAGCCGTGTAATAATTATACAGCAAGAAGACATCGCATGGCGTCATTGTGAATGTCCGTATATATCTCTGTTCCACAACTGTAATTAGTATTTCATCACTGTCCTGTAATTATACACCACCAAATAGACATGTTCGCTCACATTTCTATTACCATTTGTCTCCCTTTGTCCCGAACTGCACACGATTACAGAATCTATCACTTCCTTTCCTGTCTCCCAGTAATTAAATTTCTCGTTAGTTTCGCTCGTTACCTCATGTCACCCTGTCCAGAAGTTATCAGAGCTGGTCTAAGGGAGATGGATCGATGAATGATAGTCGGAATTTTAATTGCTATATTACATGAATTTGGAGAAATACTGTGATTTGTTATGATGATACATCATTCAAATCACCTTTATTGTTGTACAAATATCAGTAAACCAGAAGTGGATGATAGATGAATGCATGAACTAACCATAATGATGAAAGAGTACCATTTATTTAAGAACATAAAGATTGCTTGATAGATTGAAGGATGACAAGAAATTGATGATTTGATAAAAGAAATTATCATAAAATAAAACCATCATTGAAAGGAGGGAACGATACTGAATCAACCAAGGACATTTAACAGTTATACAAGAATGCATGATCTGATATATGAACTGAAAGATTGCGGCCTTTAAAGATGGAAGAAAGGACAACTGGATTTATGATAGATGCGTGCATGAAGAAAAGAAAGTTTTATTTAAGGATAAATGAAAAATGTACAGATGGATGGAAAATGAATTGATGGACAGACATATGGATAGATGGATGGAAAATGAATCTATGTCTGATCTTACAAATGGATAAATGGGCAGAGGGATAGATGAATGGATAGATTGATGAATGGACATATGGGTGAATGAATGGTTGAATGAATTGACAGAAGGATAGATGAAACGATAGAGTGAGTGAGTGAGTTGTTGTTTAACACCACTTTGGCATTATTTCAGTCATAAGTGGTGTGGGGATGGATAGATTAATGGACATATCGTGAATGAATGAATGGTTGAATTAATGAATGAATGAATGAGTGAATGAATGATGAGTATGATATATGAAGAGACTGACGAACAGCTGGAATAATTGATGGATGGATGGAAAGATGAGATGAATGAATAAATGCATAAATGAAATTAAAAATGAACTCATTTACTGCCACATATAATTCATTGCCATTTAAACAAGCAGCTGACATGGTCGAGCTATATCCCCCGCAAATTGCACAATATGTATAAGTTTTCCTTATCATATTGGCGATTAATTTTTGTCGCACAAATTAACACAAATTTTCCAGGATATTAAAGAAACTGTTCTAATAAAAATAGAGCCATTGGCTCTGTAGCTCATCAGGCTTCATATAGATTTTGCTTTAGAGTGACAAATGCTGTTCCTCCTTACCAAAAGTACAATTTGGAATCCTCCTTATTTAACCAAGGAGACTATAAACAAGGCTTCAGCTTTCTAGGCCTTATAGGTCACCAAAGTTACAATTTATAATCCTCAATAGTCAAGAAGTCTGTACACAAAGTTTCAGCTTTCTAGTCCTTGTGCTTCTGGAGAAGAAGATGAAAATAGGGTTTTAGGGCATGGGCCCTGTGGCCCTTATTAGGGGTCACAGGGCCACCAAAGCTACAATTTATAATCCCAACTAGTCTAAGAGTCTGTCCACAAAGTTCCAGCTTTCTAGGCCTTGTGCTTCTGGAGAAGAAGATGAAAATAGGTTTTTAGGGTGTGGCCCCTGTGGCCCTTATTAGGAGTCACAGGGCCACCAAAGCTACAATTTATAATCCCCACTAGTCAAGGAGTCTGAACACAAAGATTCAGCTTTCTAGGCCTTATGGTTTTGGAGAAGAAGATGAAAATAGGTTTTTAGGGTGTGGCCCCTGTGGCCCTTATTAGGGGTCACAGGGCCACCAAAGCTACAATTTATAATCCCCACTAGTCAAAGAGTCTGTACACAAAGTTTCAGCTTTCTAGGCCTTATGGTTTTGGAGAAGAAAATAAAAATAGGTTTCTAGGGTGTGGCTCCTGTGGCCCTTATTAGGGGTCACAGGGCCACCAAAGCTACACTTTATAATCCCCACTAGTCAAGGAGTCTGTACACAAAGTTTCAGCTTTCTAGGCCTTATGGTTCTGGAGAAGAAGTCGAAATTCCACAAAGTTTACGGACGGACGGACGCCGGACAACATGCCATGCCATAAGCCCAACGGGCCTTACAGGCCAGATGAGCTAAAAAAAACTAAATCATACCAACTTTATGTTCACTGTTGGGCATAATTCGATTTAACTGACAAAATTAAAATCAAACTACCGTATTCGTCCTATTAAGCGCCCCGGGCGCTTAGCTTTAAAAAATCCAAAGGGGGCGCTTATTAGGATACCCCAGAAAGGGGGGCGCTTATTAGGAATACGTTATAGACAAGTTAAACTAGCACTTGTCGGGATTCTGAACGAGAATGAAAGTAGGTCAATCGTTGAAATTCAGTGCAACTACACATTCACAGGCCCGGATAAATAAAAACTATTGGAAAAACAGTAGAGTTAGGCCATTTTTACGTATGAAGGGGAGGGGGGGGCGCTCTGTTATATGGACATTTGTAATAGGGGGCGCTTATTAGGGAGGGGGCGCTTAATAGGACGAATACGGTATTGAATTTATGTATTATGTATTTGGATCTCCAAGATCAATTTGAATATATTTAAACAAACATATTTTCAAAATTGTTCTTCATGACACACCAACATAAGATTTTGTATCTCCATAACAAATTTGATCCAAAATATGATGATATATTTAGTTGTGAGATAGATAGGACTTAATTATAACAGATTTCCAACAGAGTCATAATTTTTTGCCAAAAAAGGCAAAATTTAATTAAAAAATTTTTTAAATTGTTCTCCATGACACACCTTCATATGATTATGTATCTCCATATCAAATATTATCAATATGTGATGATTAGTTTAGAAGTTATGAGCCGGACAGGACTTGTAACAGTTTTCCAACAGAGTCCTCATTTTTTGCCAATAAAGGCAAAATTTTATAAAATATTTTCAAAATTGTTCTCCATGACACACCTTCATTATGATTATGTATGTCCATATCAAATTTTATCAATATGTGATGATTAGTTTGAAGTTATGAGCCGGACAGGACTTGTAACAGTTTTCCAACAGAGTCCTCATTTTTTGCCAATAAAGGCCAAATTTTATAAAAATATTTTCAAAATTGTTCTTCATGACACACCTTCATATGATTATGTATCTTCATATCAAATTTGATCAATATGAGATGATTAGTTTAGAAGTTATGAGCCGGACAGGACTTGTAACAGTTTTCCAACAGAGTCCTCATTTTTTGCCAAAAAAGGCAAAATTTTATAAAAATATTTTCAAAATTGTTCTTCATGACACACCTTCAGATGATTATGTATCTTCATATCAAATTTTATCAATATGTGATGATTAGTTTAGAAGTTGTGAGCCGGACGGGACTTGTAACAGATTTCTTACAAAATTTACCACTTTTTCTCCAAAATCCTAATATTTTATGTAGATTTTCAGAAAATTGTTTCTCATGACACACTATTACACGTTTCTTCATGTCCATAACAAATTTGAATTGAAATGGTTGATTAGTTAGAAAGTTATGAGCCGGACACAAAGTGTAACGGACGGACGGACGGACGGACGGACGGACGGACGGACGGACGGACGGACGGACGGTACCCATTTTAATACCCCCCGCAACTTCGTTGTTGCGGGGGATAAAAAAAAATAGAAGTGGTTTTCAATATGGATCATCCATCCAAATATAAAGAAGAGAATGCTTATTGTAGTGAACAAATCAACATATTATTGTATGAGATATTCAAATAAACTTAATCCACAATTTTTATAACAATATCATTAAAAATATCTTTCAAAAAGTTCAATTCAAATATTACTTATAGATTTACATGCTACAAACAACTGCAGATGTTTCTGTGAGTGTAACTTGTCTCTGAAGAAAGCTAGTATTTGCAGATTATGAGGAAGTCAAAGGAAAATTCCTCGAGACGTTTAATTCTGCGACTCTCACAATGTACAATAAAAAGCTCCTTGTTAACCAGCTCCACAGACAGACTGGGAATCACCTTGTAAACAAGCTTCAGGGAATTCAATTACTTTGGGAGTGTTACAAAAAGGATTGGTCTTCATTGCGTTATTCAATATTCTCAAGTAATATACTTGCAAAACAATATTACTTTTTTTAGCAAGAAAAAGGATAAAAACTTATTATCAAAAAGATAAAGTTCTTCATATTGATTGTGAAAATGTTACATACTGAATGCAATAAACAAGTAAAACATTGCCATTTTCCTTTTTATTGCAAGCATAAATACTTAGAATATCATCAAAACAACCAATTAGAGCGATGAAAAAATGTTATCATAGAATTATGGTTAACAGCAAAACTAATTCTACAAAGATGACATAAAAGGGGAACTTTTAAAAAGAAATACACACTTTGCAACAGGAAGAGAATGAAAATAACAAAACAATAAACACATTTAGCACTCAATAATATTTCACTTTAATAGAAATTGACTGCATGGTAGACACCCCAGTAATGTGTTGCAATAACCCTCACTGATGCATCAACTGAACTACATGTGAATGTTTGCTTTAAGAGCCACGAGTTGTTCCGGTAATATATGTAAACTTTATGAATAGTCTCACTTGTTCAAGAAATATCCACTTCTCCAAAATGTATTATTTCAAAGCTAAACATTGTCGATATTGACAATAGGATTAATGTATGTTAAGTGAGTAAACATTGACCTAAAAGGGCAAGTTTTTTAGGATGATCATCTTTTTGCATCTGAACAAAGATTTTGAGTAAATAACTACGGCTCAATTTGGCAGATTGTAGTGAAAGTCAGACCAAGTATTCAAGTATGGGCAATTTATGAAGGGATTTATAAGTTGATAGATAAGAAGTGAGGTGATCTGGGGTTTCTCGCCGCTTTCAAGAGTATTTCACTTATATCACGGCTGCTAGTATTATTGCAGGGAGAAAGCCTGCAACACTATTGTGGCTATGCATTGTGGTGAAACCTGCAAGCATCGGCTGGAACTAGAAAACCATGGGTGGTACTAAGCTGAAATTCAGTGTAGCATTGCACCCAAACCTTACTGCGTGTAGAACAGTTCTCTATACTGCAGAGAAAGATGCCGAGCCCCTGGCAGGATTCGAACCACAAACCTCCTGATCCAAAGCCGAACACGCTAACCACTACAATATCCCGCCCCCTTACAGATAAGAAAACTGAAGCAAGATATGCAACCCCTGACAGTCTGTGATCAGAGGAGCGACTGGTTCAATAAGAGCCTCGACTGAGGAGGATGACACGCTGAGTTATCTGGGTACCGCGAGCTCAAGCACCCGATCGGAGCCGTTATCAGAACAGATGCATTGTTGGATGTATAGGTTGACCTTTATCAACACTATATAACACATTTTGGAAGGGGGTGTTTCATCCATGAAGTTTATGAATGCTACTAATACAGGCCTCAGAATCAGAAGGAAATGCATGTTAAATTGTTAACCATCTACAGACCATGTATTTCAAATTACCGTTAGTTATTATAAGGGTAACGCTGTTTTTCAGGGCATTATCATTTGCAGAAGCCCAAGGTCTTCAATTAACTGCCCGACGAAGGAGGGCAGTTGAAAAGACCGCGAGCTTGTACAAATGATAATGCCCTGAAAAACTGCGTTACCGTTATTATAGCCAAAATGGATGGAATTTGTTCTTATGTACACATTTTACTCTTTTACTCTCAGTTACACTTGTACATGAACAAAAACGACTAAATAAGCATTGGGTCACAGCCGACACACACTATGACGTCACAAGTGAAGGATGACGTCATAATCGCGATCGTCATCTGGCTGATTCGAACCCATACGGAATTTAGCCGTTGAATGAGAAAACTGAAGCATTCTGTATCATGAAACTCTCTAATTGATGCAAAGATATGTTTAATAATTAAACTGAATATAAGAACTTTGAATTTTTATGAAAAAATCGTCTTTGACAAATGTTGGATAAAACTAATTTAGACTACGCAAATTTACCATTAAACTTAGTGGTTGCAACTAAGAATGATAATCCTTTTAAAATGTGTTTAAATCCTCGATAAGTTAATGCCGTTCTATTGTCACATGATATTTAGGATGATCTATTCTGAAAGTTCGTGTCCTAAGGTAAAAGAAAGTAATTAAATTGGTTCAAAATATTCGAGTCGATACGCTTATACGGTCGCCATATTTGTTCAAGACTTCAAAACTAAATTCTAATGTGACGTCACTTGGCTACGAAGTGATAATGGCCCGTCGTCAAGGTTTAGCGGGCCATTATCATTTGCAGCGGCCCGCTTATTTCTGATAACATGAGGGCGTTTTCATGATAATTCCATCCATTTTAGCTATTAATTAAGATACTAATAAATTAACAGTCACTATTTAATATCTAACATAGTTTTGGCTAACTAACTTAATTAATATCAGTCATATATATTTTTTATGTCAGGGTTAAGTTTCAAACCTAATTTGACCTCAAACTTCCTTAAAAAAAAAATTAAAGTTTGATCCTTTCTCATGACAAAGGTACTTGTTATCACAAATACTTATGTCCTTTAGAGTTTCATTAGAAATTAGAATTTAGTTTTCAATAATTAACAAGATGTACTTGTCCATTTCATTTCCGAATCAAAAGTTACCAGATCTTTTACAACTAATTATGAACTCTAAAATGCCAACTTTTAACAAGAAACACATGTCTATTTCAATTCGAACTTAAGTTTCCAGATCATATTAAAACTATTCAAGATATCACTGACATTCATTTTCACGATCAGTGACCATGCGATGAATAATTCTCCAATTATTACTCTGTGTTCTCATCCCTGCAACACGTCAAGTGGCGGCGCTGGGTCGAATAAATGGATAGGTCATCGCATGAGTTTGTTGTTGATAAGGGAACTAATCATTAGTGGGCCCTCGATCCAGTTGAGGTGGAAATTATCATTGGAAAGTTAGCGACACTTTGCACATATCGGATGCTACAGTTAGTTCTGTTGGTCGGGTCGCGGAACCTTATTATCCATCACTCTCTATGGTCTGCCAATAATGTGTTCTATCACAGAGGCAAAGGAAATACGCAATTTCCTCCGATAAATGCTACTCTAATCTGCAAATACCAGCGTTTTATTTTTTGTAATAGTTTCACTTTTTAAAATTAAAATCTATTTGAGCGAAGAATTTTTTGGTTGAATGTGACATTTTTTGGCATTTATACAAATTTGAATACTAAAAGAGTAATCCATAACTATGTCATGGAATATCTTTTTTCCTTTTGAAATAATTGTTTTAATTTCCTTGATCGGAAAAGGTTGCAGTGCGATTAAATTTGTGAAAAATTTATGATAAAACTGACATAGTAGCATATGAACCATGTGAAAATTGATTTCTTGCTTCAGAAAGATTGATTTTGAATATCATATCCTTGTTTTTATAATTAAAGGAAGATTATACTTATAAAAGTGAAAACATTCCTCAATGCGTTTGCAAAAGATACATAATTCTGTTAACTCAAACCAATTTGTCCAAACAGCTTTGACAGATGGATATGATAGTTGGTTGAAATACACATGGTTTACACAAAGTGAAATTAAAGGTATTCACACAAAAATAGCAGCCAATGGACTTTATGTGAAGCCTCATAATTTGTTTTTTTAACTATGGATGATTGGTTTGTGTAATGAGATTTTTGACACTATCAGAATTATAGATTTAGCATTAATGTACAATTATCAGTCAAAAATGTAAAATATACAATTTTCAAATAATGTGAGAAATGAGAAAAGTTGGTGTTTGTATAACAATATTGCAGTATTAAAGGCATGACAAAAATCAAGTGAAGTATAATTTTTTTCCAATTTGAAAATTGTGATGTTCTTGAAACCAATAAAATTTGTAAAATATTTTTTAATAAAACCATCTTAAGAATTGATAATGAATTTCAAGAAGTTCTTATATTTAACAATCACCTCCCACAACAAGTCGAGAACTTCTAATAATTTTAAAACACTTCTTCAATAAATTCTTATATTTAGCAATCCTCTCATAACACAAATTGTGACGAAGTGGCTTTAAAAATTTAAAAAGCACTTCTTGCATAACTCTGACAAAATTAGAACTTTTGATGTAATTCGTCAACTGAGTCCAAGATCAAAGCAATTTTCACAAATTACCAATATTAGAAACTATCTAGCAGCTGCTGCCTCATAAATATTGAATGCAGATATTATTGAATCACAAATATTGCTCCTTTCTGAGAAACAAGAAGCAGCAAACTGCCACAGAAAGAGCTTAACGATTATTTATTACAAATATTGAGTCTGCAGACTTTCTTGCCGCTATAAATGATCTTAAGCAATAAGTTGGCCAATATGTAGGTTTTTTCAAAGTTTTTTAAAGAGTTTTATAATATTCTTCCCAGTCGCTGCTCATGATAAGGGGAAGTATTAGGAAAAAACTGTTCTGTCATTATCTGTTGCAAATATTGAGTCTAGCTGGAGACCTCTATTTCATTACAAATGACTTTTTGCAAAATGTTAGGCATTATCTAGGGTTCATAATGCTTTTTTCAGTGTGTGATAATTTTCTACAAACTTTCCTGCTTATGATTTCAGGGAATTATTGGAAAACAAATTTCTGTCATTTTGTAACTGGAATATAATATTTTATTATCAGCGATACGTTAGTTGGCCTCTGAAGACTTGCTGCAAGCCAGGGTCAATAGTATTTGTCACTCATGGTTGAAGTGAGGTATCGTTAGCGCTTCTTGGGCAATATTTCAGCCATTAGTGCGGCCATGGTTTAAAAATCTTGTATGTTATAAAGTGACTTTTCTTTTGCTCACCAAGCAGGTGAAAATTGAAAACTATTTTCCAAAAGGAACATGCAAGTTACCTCCATAAGTGCGGTGAGGACTGCAAGGTCGGGTTGTTGTGTCACTTCGACACCGATGGTGGAGTAGCAGTCGTAGCCGTTCCCGCCGTAGTTGTCGATACACGTGCAGTTGTTCTCTCCCGGACCCGTAGAGATGCAGTTAGCCTGGGAAGGGAATAAATGTCACTTATTGATTTGAATATAGGAATTGCTGTGTCAGATTTCATTTGTGTATTCAATCTTTGATTCTAAAATTGGTATATGAATTATCAAACTTGCTATCTTTATTACTCTTAACAGTAACAAATAACCTTTTGAGCCCAATAATTGTCTAGTCAGGCTTAAACATTTCCAAGTGTAGAGAACAATTTTGTTGATTTTATATTATGATATCTGTAAATTGGTATCAAAAAGCAGCGGCCAGAAGTAATTTCATGCACTATTATAAAGGCGTATACTGTGAGTTCCATTCCACTATATTTCAGCAACAACTTTCCACACAATCAATGGAAAGACAGAGAGAAAATTGAAATGAAAAACGGGAATTGCTTTAATTACAATAATTGAGGTCATTTTTAGAGGCTGTCTCCGGGCCTTGCCAAGTGAATGCAGATTGCGCACTAGGTGAGATGCATTGTGGTAGTATCAACGATCTCGTCTAGACACTTTATAACTGCAATCATATCAGGCTGCCCAATAGGTGATATAACTCACTCTCAATTGCTACTGGATTAAATCTTACAAATGAAACCTGTTGGGTTCTTCAGAGAGACATTACAAATAGTGCCAGTTGGCGGGAGTAATATTTAATATTTAATGAAACCCCTCTGGTTTCTCAGGGGCACATTGAGTTCAACCAGGACATATTTTGTGCGAGCCGTGGCAATTAATTGAATGTTGAACTAGAAAATCTGCCTTATTTTTTTCAAAACAAATGCTAGTCAAAATCCCCACCCAAAATGAGGAATGTTGGCAAATTTTTACCAATGAATTCCAAAAGAGGGAACGCTTTGATATTGTTATGCTATCTAATTTGATTGACACAAGGACAAACATGCATATTTTTATTGGCCTCCTGTATTTGGACGTTTTGCAAAAGAAATTTGTAAATAAAGTTATCAATGTACTCAGGCATGATGAAAATTATAAAAAACATGTGTATGAGAAAGCAAACTTTATGTTACACACTGTATTCAAAATACCACTTTGTGAAATAGTACAATTCTAATCCTTTCTGATGTTGTTTTTCATCCAGCACTTATTGTCCTCATACTTTAACCACTCAACCATCAGGCTTTTCATTAAAAATGCTCACAGTAATCATTATAGTTCAAGGGAACAGTTACATATGACTTTAACAGCAAATATCATAAGGAAGACAAGAGTAATTCTTGGATGAACAACTTCAACTATAATTGCTACTGTCAAGCAAAGAAGTTGTTCATCAATAGAAATATTCTTGTCTTCTTTCTACCATCAACTTCTAGAATGCCACTCCAAGAGCAAATGTCATTAGGGAGAATATCCCCTTTGTTTTGTATAAAAGGTTGTTGACATGGTTGCAACCCCTACATCCAACAGCTCCTTCAGGTGTAGTCTTACTGTCATTAATTATTATTTTACATAACAAAACCTCTATAAAAGCAAGTCTAGATCTGCAGTGAACTGCATTTCCAATTATCTGAGGCTTCTTTCTTATAATCGATAAAATTATTACTTCTCAGAGACTGAATATAAGTCTACATCAGGTGGAACAATACCATTTGCGTTAATGCCCTCAGAGTGTCAAAGACTTTCATTGAAGATTTTCTTATGGGTTTGTTTGGTAACTGTATAGGCCCAAGCTTTTACCTTTGTCATACATGCTAGGATAATCAATGTTCCAAACAAAATCAACAACTGCATGAGATTTTTTTAAATTGCAAAGGCATTAACAAATTAGAAGAAAATGATTTTAAAGATGTAACCAAATTGCTTTGTGATGTAAACAGATGTTTCAAGTCAGGCCGTCTAGACATCAGAAACCAGATGCTATTGAACATTTTGGGTGAGTCCTGCAGTTGAACTGAGCCTATTGATCATGCTGGCAACTCTTCACTCCTCTCAGGGCTTTATTACACCTACCAGTTGATTACCTCCACTAAATGTGCTACTTTCATTTAGAGTGCATTTGTCCCTGTGACACTTAGAAGAAGTTACATGGTTGAAGGTAGAGAGCTGTCAAAGCTAAGGAGATGTTACTGTACCACATTTCCTGTGTCCTGAATATCACTTGGATGGTTTAGGCTATCTAGAAAGAATTAAATGTGTCCAAGGCAAATTCTCCTCAAAATTAGAAGGGCTTTATTATTTTATTTGTTCATTTTCTTGGCACAAATATTGACAGTAGAGTAACAAAATTCTTTTTTCCCCATGCAAATACAGTTGTGAGATATAATTTAAAAGATATGATATTTGGTTGATACCATCTAACGAAGGATTTCTTAGCTTTTGTGACATAGATAATTCAAAATATATCTTCTTAATTACATTCAGAAACTATTACAAGGCTCAAGGTGAGGTGATGCTACCTGGGAAACAATTGACATTTGTAATTAAGCTTACTCCTTAACCTTTGACCAATTTGAGGGATTATCTATATTTAAAACTGTAAATTAGTTCAAGAGAAGTTGACACTCACTGATGCAGCACAAGTGTCCAATTAAACAGACTTTGAAGTAGAATAAAGCCAAAAAGACAGTCAAAGTGTGGAGATAGGGAATTATATTAATATGCAACTCTTGTGTTCAGACCTTGTATAAGACTAAGGGCAGAAGCTGGATGTAGCAAAGAAAACTCCTTAGTAAAGGACATTAATTTTTCAACATTTGAGTCGTAAACTCTGGATATTTTGATCCAAAAGAAACCATCCTATAAAACCATCCCTTTGGATTGTATGTTGCTAAGCACTTAATACATTTACTTACAATACAAGACAAACTTCAGTTAACTTGTGATTGTGTATTGGTTGGTACTTAGTTACATGATGTGAGGTGATATGGGGTTTATTGCCGCTTTCAAGAGTATTTCACTTATATCGCGGCTGCTAGTATTATTGCAGGGAGAAAGCCCGCAACACTATTGTGGCTATGTTTTGTTGCGAATCCTACGGGCATCGGCATCGGCTGGGACTAGCGAACTATGGTACTTGATAAATAACACAACAATATCTATATCTATATTTATATGTATACCTTTTTGTGGCATCCTCCATTGTCTGCTATGCAACTGTTGCTAGGTGCACAGTAGGAACCGTTGCCGTAGAAACCTCTACTACAAGCACAGTGGTACTGGAATGAAAGTGAATTATTCATGGATAAAATGGTATAGTTCATTGACAATTAAAGTAATTGCGAGATGTAAGATTTAACAGCCAAATAAAAGCTGAAGGCTGGTTTCTCCTAACTTGTAAGTACTTGGACATAAAAATGACCAGCAAGAACTTTAGTAGTTTCAAAGGAGCAGTAGCACATTTTTAGAGGGAATTTAAGGTGATTTCAGGAAAATGAAAATAAATGGTTCCAATTGAAAGACAAGGTATTCAAACTAAATGGAGCAGTAATAAATCAGATATATAATGTAAAGTTCGGCCATGTGATTCCTTTTTCTTAAAAAAATGCATTATAGGTGTTCACATAAAAATAGCCGCCAATGGACTGTATGTTAAGCCTCAAAGTTTGTTCTCTGACTATGGGTGATTGGGTTGTGCAATGATATCTTTGACACTATAAAAATGATACATTTAGCATTAGTGCGTACAATTATAAGTGAAAAATTAAAAACACAAAGTTTGAAAAAAACATGCTCCTGCTCCTTTAAATGCTACCTCTATACTGAATCAATGCTATAAATTCTCTTGTGAAAATACAAATGATAAGAAATGTTATTGAAAACAAGAGACATAAAAAGGTTTCTATTTTTAGAAATAGTACCGTATGACATTGTTTTAAAAAGAATATTTTGAATCACTGACATAAAACAGGTCGGGTCACAAATCGGCCATATATTGTTATGATAACACTGCCCTAGTTCTTGCTTACACCTGGGCCAGATGCATGCACTCATCACAACAATGACACAAATATTTGATAAACACATTGACTTAAAACACTGCAGTCCTTTTCTATTTGCTCTCCTTATCTTTGTACAAATGTTTGATCATTGGATACCTGGATCTTCCTTCAACCTGTTCTTGTACAAACACTCTTATCCCTCAACCTATTTGATTATTTCTATCGTTAAGTTCATTAACCTTTGAATCGAATAAGTTAAAAGCACAATAGAATAGTCACCATTATCTAGATCACGTGTAGATCACGTAATCTGCCCTAGTAAAATTACTTACATCCCCCCCCCCTCTGTGTCCATTGTGTGATTCAAACCCATGTACATTCTAAAAGTCAGGCAACAATCGCCAGCACTGTATGTACCATCAATTTACCCACTCAACCATCAAGCCTTGACATAACTAGTGTACTAAGAACGGTTTTGGAGTTAACATTGAATGTTCATATACCTCTACAATAGTTAAAGTTTTAAAGCACTGAGTTTACCAACAACTTAACCATTCAACCATCAAGCCTTGACATATCAGATGTACCAACAATGTTGTTTACACTGAATGTCCACATACTTCTCCATACTGAAGGATGTGGTAAAGCACTGAGTGTACAATGAGTTTTAAAACCCATCCATCAGACCTTGACATTTCTAATGCACCAAGAATGATTAATAAAGTATTAAACCACTGAGTGTTCCAACATCTTTACCACTCAACAATTAAACATTGACATTTCTTATACTCTAAGAATTATTTTTCAGTCAATTGTTTCCACTGAATGTCTACAAACCTCTCCAATACTGAACGTGTTAAAGCACTGAGTGTAGCACCATCTAAACCATCCGACCACCAAGTCTTGACAAAATAGCAAAATTGCTTAAACGATGAATTTCCACATACCTCTCCAATACTAAAGGTCCTGCACACTGCGTTCTTGCCACAGTCGAGGTTTCTGTAGCAGGGGTTGGCGGGCTGGCAGGAGAAACCATCTCCCACCCAACCATTGTCACACTGACATTTGGGCATGTCCGGCCCAACCTTCTTGCATGATGCCTGTTTGGTAAAGAAAGAAGGAATAAATTAGGATAAATCACAAAACAATTATTTTAAAACCTTCTAGTTATATTGGTATAAAAGAAATGGAGAAAAAAAATAGAAAACAAGCAGCTGACATGGTCGAGCTATATCCCCCGCAAATTGCACAATATGTATAGGTTTTCCTTATCATATTGCTAATTAATTTTTGTCGCACAAAATAACAAAAATTTTCCAGGATATGAAAGAAACTATCAAATAAAAAAACTAAATCATACCAACTTTATGTTCACTGTTGGGCATAATTCGAGTAAACTGACAAAATTAAAATCAAACGAATGAATTTATGTATTATGTATTTGGATCTCCAAGATCAGTTTGATCATATTTAAACAAACATATTTTCAAAACTGTTCTTCATGGCACACCAACATATGATTTTGGTGATAGATTACGGAAGTATTGAGTAATCTATATTAAACACGGGCCAAGGCTCGGACTCGGCCCATGCGTAGTTTTAACTTCCTTGCAGTTTTGAATTTAGCAGACGACTTTGCGCAAGCACGTTTTTGCTTACCCACCCACCACTCCCATGTGCTTAGCTTCCCTCATTAGGGTTTCATATACATGTATTTCTTTTTGCTCTCCATGATGGGGATTGTGTGAAATGTGCTGTAAATTGCAAGGCAGTGCTTACGTTATTATTGTTAGTTATACAAAGCACTTGTATTCATTCTTAAGATGTTTTCATGACTGTCAGGTTCGTATTGACATGCCATGTTTTGATTAAATGTTTGAGCCCGAGTCTTGTCCGTTGTCTCTCCTATTTGAGCCTGGTGTTAATATCTCCATAATAAATTTGATTAAAATGTGATGATTAGTTTAGTTGTGAGATAGACAGGATTTCCAACAGAGTCCTAATTTTTTGCCAAAATAGGCAAAATTTTATAAACATATTTTCAAAATTGTTTTTCATGACACATCTTCATATGATTATGTATCTCCATATCAAATTTGATCAATATGTGATGATTTGTTTAGAAGTTATGAGCCGGACAGGACTTGTAACAGTTTTCCAACAGAGTCCCCATTTTTTGCCAAAAAAGGCAAAATTTTATAAAAATATTTTCAAAATTGTTCTTCATGACACATCTTCATATGATTATGTATCTTCATATCAAATTTGATCAATATGTGATGATTAGTTTAGAAGTAATGAGCCGGACAGGACTTGTAACAGTTTTCCAACAGAGTCCCCATTTTTTGCCAAAAAAGGCAAAATTTTATAAAAATATTTTCAAAATTGTTCTTCATGACACATCTTCATATGATTATGTATCTCCATATCAAATTTGATCAATATGTGATGATTAGTTTAGAAGTTATGAGCCGGACAGGACATGTATCAGTTTTCCAACAGAGTCCCCATTTTTTGCCAAAAAAGGCAAAATTTTATAAAAATATTTTCAAAATTGTTCTTCATGACACACCTTCAGATGATTATGTATCTCCATATCAAATTTGATCAATATGTAATGATTAGTTTAGAAGTTATGAGCCGGACAGGACTTGTAACAGCTAGTTTTCCAACAGAGTCCCCATTTTTTGCCAAAAAAGGCAAAATTTTATAAAAATATTTTCAAAATTGTTCTTCATGACACACCTTCAGATGATTATGAATCTCCATATCAAATTTGATCAATATGTGATGATATGTTTAGAAGTTATGAGCCGGACAGGACTTGTAACAGTTTTCCAACAGAGTCCTCATTTTTTGCCAAAAAAGGCAAACTTTTATAAAAATATTTTCAAAATTGTTCTTCATGACACACCTTTAGATGATTATGTATCTTCATATCAAATTTGATCAATATGTGATGATTAATTTAGAAGTTATGAGCCGGACGGGACTTGTAACAGATTTCTTACAAAATTTACCACTTTTTCTACAAAATCCTATTATTTTATGTAGATTTTCAGAAAATTGTTTCTCATGACACATTATTACATGTTTCTTCATGTCCATAACGAATTTGAATTGAAATGGTTGATTAGTTAGAAAGTTATGAGCCGGACACAAAGTGTAACGGACGGACGGACGGACGGACAGACGGACGGACGAACGGTACCCATTTTAATACCCCCCGCAACTTCGTTGTTGCGGGGGATAAAAAGTATTGGTATTGACTGTGAGGGCATTGCTAGGGTAGGACAAGCCTTAAATTGGTAAAGTCTCATAAATTTGTAAATTGTGGATAATCTTTCAGTACATGTAGCTTAGGATATGTGTTATTGTTGTTAATCTGTTGATGAAAAATGGCGGCAGTACTTTCCCTTAAGGTTAAACAATCAGAAATGATTGCAAAATGTTAAAGACTACTTGTACATGTTTATCATCAATAACACTAATAAAATGTAATTAAACATGACAGTATCATTTCAATCTTTACCAGGACAAAATTTATCTTTAATGACAGTTCAAAAAGGAAAGTGTTGATTTCAGTGTGCAAAGTCAAAATAGAACCTTCGTAAGGGCCTACCAGTTCAAAATGTCAAGATGCATCCTTGATGCAAGTTACAAATGACAAAATGAAACCCTTTTTCAGTTAAAAAAGAAAAAGTTCATCTTAGTTTTAGTTAAAAATTACAAAATATAAATACAATCTTGCAGAAGCCAAAAATAATACAATTTACCAATCAATTGTTGAGCTTATTTAAGCCCTATTTGAAGCTTTGGATAACTTCTCTGACAACGAAAACGTGTGGACACAAGATGAGCCAATCAGGGCAGATCGCGGAGGCCAGATGAGCTAATAAAAGCATATTGCCCCATCACTAGAAGACAAGGTGATGATATCAGCAGTGGGTGTAGAATACAAATTAAGATCACTCTAGCACTTGCATGAAGGTGTGTTTGCATAAACTGGTCGATAATCATGTTAGATTGAAAGATCCTGTTGAGGCATATCGTTGGAATATTTCAGGAAGAGAGAGAAAACGATTACCGGTATAAAAATGCCTTAGAAGAACATCTTTCCTTAAGTGTTTTGAAACCATATTCTCTGTTATAGAAACAAATTTACATTCTGTTGAGATTCAACTGAAAGCTTCAGAAAATAGTTTTAAGTGAGTTCAAAGTTAACAAAAAAATACATTAATTTTGTGCAAAGTCTAAAAAATTCTATGAATCTCTGTTGGCAATATCATGGTTTAAAGAACATTATTTCAAAGGTTGACAGTGAATCAGATGAAATTGACAAAGAATTAGATAAAATATGTTTTTTCACTTCCTTTAAACATTTTAATGTTTAAAAGCATCACGTTTTTAACTGTATTTAAGGGCTTGTAAGAATCCTCCAGTGTGAAGTGTGAACCAACACAAACCAACGCAGAATCTACTAAATGATAAGTGTTTCAACTCCCAAGAACCAACACAAACCAATGCAGAATCTACTAAATAATAAGTGTAATCAACTTGAAAGAGAAACAATATGCTAAATGTGTTTGAGAAGATATATGTATCAAATTATTTCTTGTCCATATTCAGTTTATCTTACATAAAGTGTCTCTTGTCTTATTCTGTTTGACATGAGAATTCCCAAGGAGTTCGTTCAAAGGCATATTATCTGATCTTTTTACAAGAATAACAATTATGCATTGTTCCAGTCCACAATCTATCAAACCAGTCTGTAAAAATTATGCGGACACCAGGAGACAAGGAGATATTGATGATTCGGGAGGAAGTAGAGAAAAGGCAGGGAAGCAATGTATCACCCTGTGACAGCCCAATAATAGAGAACAATAACGTGACACCGATCCATTTAGCAGCGCTAATGGCAGCTGGATCCACTGACTCTTCAAGACCTTATTCCATAATTTGTCAAGCACTCGTCCAGTTGCTTGAACGGTGTACGGTTTCACACAGAATATACGCAAAAACAATATTCATCAGGTGGGCGACGTTATTCCCAGGGATACCTGACTTTCTATGTAAGGGAATCTATTCAAGTTGATTACATACTGATAGACTTTCTTGGTGAATATATCAAATGACTGGAGTCCACTTTTAAAACACCAGTCATTTTTGGTTTGTTAATGAGTTCTTTTAATGATCTGTTTTTCAAGATTAATTAATTATCTTTGCTTGGAAAAAACTTAATCAGGTTGACATTCGATCTTGGCAAGTGTAGACATACTCGCTGTTTTATTCCATGTCTGCCAAAGTCTATTTTTCTTTCGTAATACGTAACGTTGTTATATAAAGAGAGGAGCCTGTTTATCTTGTATTCGTTAGATCAGGAATTAAATCATTACTAGGAGGGATGAATGAAGCCTCCTAATCAGGTAAGAGACTTTGACGCACATCTCAGTTTGAAATCACATAAGTCTAAAACAAAAAGTTCTAAAAATATTCAGTTAGGAGTATTTTTGTTGATTGTACCATTAAAGTATCTTGATGTTTTTCTTCATCAGTTCCTCTTGTTTTTAGAGGAATTCATTTTCTGTCTTTCGATGCGAATTTAATATGTTAAATTTTGGTTTAAACAAGTTGTAGAAATATTGTTTTATGGTCCCAGAGTTCCCTCCTTTAACTATGTAGCTCTGAAGCGGCCATATGGAGTGGCATATCGTCTTAACATGGTCAGCAAATTTATCCCCTGGATGGAATGAACATCTTGCACTGTGAGATAAAACTCTGATTCTAGAACTACATGCATTACAAGGTCTAGAATTTTGGTTACTGACGTTTGACATTTAACACCCACTCTTATAGTATTGCATGAGCACAGAGCTTAAATTGACATCACCTTGTGCCTAAACTACTATCAAAGTGACACATGCCCCATTCTTATCATTGACATTCCACCTTTAACTTGATCAAAAAGCAATAGCACCATTTCTGTACTTAACATTTCACATCCGACATTTGGACAAGTTCAATCTTGAGACTGACCAGAAAACATGACTCCCTCTCACACTCTTATCTATAACAACATAGACAAATCCAAGTTTGCACAGGTGCAATCTCAAGATTTCCAGTCAAATCCCAGTTTGTACAGGTGCAATTTGAAGATTTCCCGTCTCCAAAGACAGAGCACTTGCCTGTGGGTGACAGCCACCCCTGTCTGGTTTCAAACACGGATCAATCTCCCGACAGTTCAGTCCGTCCCCCTCGTAGCCTGGCTTGCACTTGCATCTGCGAAAAAAGATTTGTCTGGTTAACCACTGTCATACATGAAACATTTTTTTACATAAAAAAGATATTTTTGAAATAAAAAGGCTTAAGGTTTGACAATGCTAGAGATAATTTTGAAAATCAAAAGATAATTTTTTTTTGTCTATTTTTTTAACTCACAAATTTGTTTATTTCTTGTTTCTGATTTACGTCAAATGCTTAAAGTTACAACATATCAAAAGAGATCTTATATTTCGAGGGGGCACTAAAAAATCGCTTGAAATCACCTGTGCTTGATAGTGAAGTAATTACTAAAGGATGACTATAATGGAAAAAGGGAAATTTCAATTACCGGTATTCAAGACTATTGAAATAAACAAAATAAAATGGAATACAGGGATTGAGTTGAAAAAATGCTGAAAGTGTGAAATTGTTTTGGTATATTAGGGTGTTTGGTCAGCTAGTTTAAATAATTTCCAAGGATTTGATTAATAATCATAAGCACAGTTTGAATTATAATCTTGCAGGCATTGAAATGAAAATAGTGTCTCCAATTCTGGCAAAATCATAAATTAAATGGTAGCTAAAACTTAAGACTCCTGTATGATTTTCTGAAAACATCTTGCTCTGAATATCTCTACAGAGCAGAGTTCATGCTCAACATTTAACAGCAATTTTTTTTTTACAAAACCTAGCTTTCACCCAGGCAAGGCTTGTTATATCTCATGAACTTGAAATTAGAGTTTAAACTAATTTGCATTTTATAACCTTCAGGTAATGCCAATGCTACAAAAAGATTAATATATAAAAATATGCATGCATCTTAAACCAAAAATTGATGAACAAAAACATTTTAAAAATAGTTTAAAACTTTCAAAAATAAAAATAACAAAAGTAGCTTTTGATGTGCTAATGACAAAATACAGTCTAGATTGGAAATCTTTATGGACAAATATGGCTCAGCCTGACTCACGCAATATCTTACTCTTCAAATACAAGACCTGACAGACATAACAAGAAATTGCTACCAAGCACGATCATCAGCATAAATCTAGGACCTTGCTAACGAGATGTATGGATTATTAATTAATCCCCATAAAAACCTTGAATCAAATGACACTTTTTGTCTAATCAGCAGAAATTGATCTTTACCGCTGACCTTTTCAAAGATGGCAACTTAAGAGAGAGTTAAAGCAGCTGTCTATAGGGTATTCAGATTGTAAAGGATTTCAATAGCATCATAATCCCCGCTATAGATTTCAATGCCCTAAGTATGAGTCGCGGATTGATCCCGAGTGGATCCATACTTCACATTATTGCAAGGGTTATGAGATATACTCTGAGTCTATACTGATTATTCCAGTAAGTGGGCAAAGGCAATAAAACATTGATGATAGCTGCTTGGGGAGTTGAGCAGCAATTAACTGAAAAATCAGCAACAATTTACATTGTCACTCTTAATCTCTCTCATTACAATGCCACAGTTTCCTGGGAGGTGCGACCCTCTCTCTGGTCTTCAGTTGGCGGTCCAGAAAGGGTCAGCTTCATCAACCCCGAGATGTGCAAAATATAACAAGAGTCATCAGAAGATGACATATCCCACCGGTTCCACATGATCGTAAGATGTAAACCTTTGAAAGATAATTGTAAATTTTTCAATATAATATAAGCTAATATATATAAAACGAAACCTTTCATGAACAGAGTCCAAATAAGAGCCGTTTCCATGGAAATAATAAAAAATAAAATTTTCAGAAATGTGAAAATATCAAAAGGCACCACTTCAGTAGGTGGGCAATACACATGTAAAGTTTAAGAAAGATATGTGGACCTGTTTTTGAGTTCTGCTCCGGAAACGAAACCTTTCACGAACAGAGTCCATATAAGAGCCGTTTCCATGGAAATAATAAAAAATAAATTTTCAGAAATGTGAAAATATCAAAAGGCACCACTTCAGTAGGTGGGCAATACACATGTAAAGTTTCAGAAAGATATGTGGACCGGTTTTATATATATGAAACCTTTCATGAACAGAGTCCAAATAAGAGCCGTTTCCATGGAAATAATAAAAAATAAAATTTTCAGAAATTTGAAAATATCCAAAGGCACCACTTCAGTAGGTGGGCAATACACATGTAAAGTTTCAGAAAGATATGTGGACCGGTTTTATATATATGAAACCTTTCATGAACAGAGTCCAAATAAGAGCCGTTTCCATGGAAATTATAAAAAATAAAATTTTCAGAAATTTGAAAATATCAAAAGGCACCACTTCAGTAGGTGGGCAATACACATGTCAAGTTTCAGAAAGATATGTGGACTGGTTTTTGAGTTCTGCTCCGGAAACTAAACCTTTCATGAACAGAGTCCATATAAGAGCCGTTTCCATGGAAATAATAAAAAATAAAATTTTCAGAAATTTGAAAATATCCAAAGGCACCACTTCAGTAGGTGGGCAATACACATGTAAAGTTTCAGAAAGATATGTGGACTGGTTTTTGAATTCTGCTCCGGAAACGAAATGATTACGGACGGACGGACAGACGGACGGACGGACGGACATACAGACGGACAGGGCGATGACTATATCCCACGGTATTACATACCGGTGGGATAACAAGAAGGGGGGGGGGGGGGGGGGGGGGGGGGGGGTCATGTTATGAAGACGACAGGTTAACCCTGTAAAGTGCAAATTATTAAAAGAAATGGGGTGGAGGTCCACTTTTTAAAAAGGTTCAGTTAACCCGGTAACTTGCAAATTTCCAAAAGAAGGCCGGTTAAAAAGGTCAGGTTAACCAAAAAATAAGAAATTCATCCAAAAAAGTAGGGGGGAAGGGTGGGTATGTGATGGTTTTCAGTGTTGCATATTTTATGTTTCATTTTGCTTTTCACTCTTTTAAAGTGATAATTGTTGCAAATTGGTGCTATTTAATTTCATTGCATATTGCTAAGTTGTGATGTGATTTGGTCTGTAAATTTGTATATTCAAATGCATTGTCCTGTAGAATATTCTCCTTAATTGATATCAAGGATCTGTCATCACACATTAGAAATGGATTTTTTATTTTTAAGGCAACAGTACATTCAAAATGGATTATCTATTTTTTTTGGAAAAGCCTCTTAAAGAATCGGAATGAAGTTCATGATAAGAACTCATTGATTTAGAATAGCTTATATAATTCCAATGCCTGTGAGTATTTTCCTGGCTTATCTTTCGGTAATTGTTTTAATTTCTTAGCGACTTTAAAAATATTATTGAAGTCATCTATGTGATTATCCAACCCTTTTTCCTATTCAAAAGCCATCATTATTAAACATTTCCTACAAGACATAATCACTCCCTAAAATAATCATAATTCTTAGAATCAAATTCACAAACATAAAAAAACATTCAAGTCTTGAAGCATATTCCTTTTGAATAAGTGATGATTTCTCAATTAATTTCTGTTAAGAATTTAAGACTCACATTATCCTCATTTGCATCTAAATTTCAGAGTGTCAGACAAAAAAGAACCGTTTGTCTTTTTATTCAAATATTCCCTCTTGATTGACTTCTGAGGTTCTGTGAAATGTCTACCAAACACAAAAAAAGAGAAAAAACCTTCAAACATTGCTGCAAACTGTTTGTCACTGTCTAGAGACATTCTAAAATTGGTTATTTTTTGTTTACCGGGCTGATTAGCGCACTTGACAATTCTTCATGTTGAAGCTTTGTCCGAGTTCCCACATTGGGTTGCGTATCACGAGCGGACGTACGTCAGAATGGAACAAATCATGATTCGTAAAGCTGTGGACGGATTAGAGCTTGCATGTGCCAGTATTCCTTCGAGTCAGAGCATTTATTGGGTCTTCAGGTATCCCTACATTCAGGGGATTAATTTAAATGCTTGAAAATGAAACGTTAACCCTTTATAGGCTGATTTAATTAAAGCTGTGGACCGATTAGAGCTTGCATGTGCCAGTATTCCTTCGAGTCAGAGCATTTATTGGGTCTTCAGGTATCCCTACATTCAGGGGATTAATTTAAATGCTTGAAAATGAAACGTTAACCCTTTATAGGCTGATTTAATTAAAGCTGTGGACCGATTAGAGCTTGCATGTGCCAGTATTCCTTCGAGTCAGAGCATTTATTGGGTCTTCAGGTATCCCTACATTCAGGGGATTAATTTAAATGCTTGAAAATGAAACGTTAACCCTTTATAGGCTGATTTAATTAAAGCTGTGGACCGATTAGAGCTTGCATGTGCCAGTATTCCTTCGAGTCAGAGCATTTATTGGGTCTTCAGGTATCCCTACATTCAGGGGATTAATTAAAATGCTTGAAAATGAAACGTTAACCCTTTATAGGCTGATTTAATTAAAGCTGTGGACCGATTAGAGCTTGCATGTGCCAGTATTCCTTCGAGTCAGAGCATTTATTGGGTCTTCAGGTATCCCTACATTCAGGGGATTAATTTAAATGCTTGAAAATGAAACGTTAACCCTTTATAGGCTGATTTAATTAAAGCTGTGGACCGATTAGAGCTTGCATGTGCCAGTATTCCTTCGAGTCAGAGCATTTATTGGGTCTTCAGGTATCCCTACATTCAGGGGATTAATTTAAATGCTTGAAAATGAAACGTTAACCCTTTATAGGCTGATTTAATTAAAGCTGTGGACCGATTAGAGCTTGCATGTGCCAGTATTCCTTCGAGTCAGAGCATTTATTGGGTCTTCAGGTATCCCTACATTCAGGGGATTAATTTAAATGCTTGAAAATGAAACGTTAACCCTTTATAGGCTGATTTAATTAAAGCTGTGGACCGATTAGAGCTTGCATGTGCCAGTATTCCTTCGAGTCAGAGCATTTATTGGGTCTTCAGGTATCCCTACATTCAGGGGATTAATTTAAATGCTTGAAAATGAAACGTTAACCCTTTATAGGCTGATTTAATTAAAGCTGTGGACCGATTAGAGCTTGCATGTGCCAGTATTCCTTCGAGTCAGAGCATTTATTGGGTCTTCAGGTATCCCTACATTCAGGGGATTAATTTAAATGCTTGAAAATGAAACGTTAACCCTTTATAGGCTGATTTAATTAAAGCTGTGGACCGATTAGAGCTTGCATGTGCCAGTATTCCTTCGAGTCAGAGCATTTATTGGGTCTTCAGGTATCCCTACATTCAGGGGATTAATTTAAATGCTTGAAAATGAAACGTTAACCCTTTATAGGCTGATTTAATTAAAGCTGTGGACCGATTAGAGCTTGCATGTGCCAGTATTCCTTCGAGTCAGAGCATTTATTGGGTCTTCAGGTATCCCTACATTCAGGGGATTAATTTAAATGCTTGAAAATGAAACGTTAACCCTTTATAGGCTGATTTAATTAAAGCTGTGGACCGATTAGAGCTTGCATGTGCCAGTATTCCTTCGAGTCAGAGCATTTATTGGGTCTTCAGGTATCCCTACATTCAGGGGATTAATTTAAATGCTTGAAAATGAAACGTTAACCCTTTATAGGCTGATTTAATTAAAGCTGTGGACCGATTAGAGCTTGCATGTGCCAGTATTCCTTCGAGTCAGAGCATTTATTGGGTCTTCAGGTATCCCTACATTCAGGGGATTAATTTAAATGCTTGAAAATGAAACGTTAACCCTTTATAGGCTGATTTAATTAAAGCTGTGGACCGATTAGAGCTTGCATGTGCCAGTATTCCTTCGAGTCAGAGCATTTATTGGGTCTTCAGGTATCCCTACATTCAGGGGATTAATTTAAATGCTTGAAAATGAAACGTTAACCCTTTATAGGCTGATTTAATTAAAGCTGTGGACCGATTAGAGCTTGCATGTGCCAGTATTCCTTCGAGTCAGAGCATTTATTGGGTCTTCAGGTATCCCTACATTCAGGGGATTAATTTAAATGCTTGAAAATGAAACGTTAACCCTTTATAGGCTGATTTAATTAAAGCTGTGGACCGATTAGAGCTTGCATGTGCCAGTATTCCTTCGAGTCAGAGCATTTATTGGGTCTTCAGGTATCCCTACATTCAGGGGATTAATTTGAAAGCTTGAAAATGAAACGTTAACCCTTCATAGGCTGATTTAATTAAAGCTGTGGACCGATTAGAGCTTGCATGTGCCAGTATTCCTTCGAGTCAGAGCATTTATTGGGTCTTCAGGTATCCCTACATTCAGGGGATTAATTTGAAAGCTTGAAAATGAAACGTTAACCCTTTATAGGCTGATTTAATTAAAGCTGTGGGGAGATTTGTGTTATCTCGGATATATAGGCAAGTTAGGTATCCAAACGTTCAGGGGATTACTTTGAAAGCCTGTATATGAAATCTTAACCCTTTAAATGCTGGTTCAATTAAAGTCAGCAGTATCTAGATGCCAATGTAGTACTTGAAAAATGGAAATGACATTAATATTTTAAATGAAAAAAAGTATCAAAATAAGACTGAATGATTGTACTACCCACATTATCAGACGAAATATTCAGGAAAGTCTAACTTCATCTGTGATGCATGTACATGGCCATGCTCGAATTGAATCAGTAGTTAAATGTTAGATAGGTTAAATTCTTCTTACCATTTAATTGCTAACCAGAGACATTTTATGCAGGATTGGTTTCATCAGAATACTTAAGCTAGATGTATGTTTGTGGTAAAAACACTTAATAACATACAATTGAAGTACAGACCAGTGCTAGAAGTGTTCATCACTTGATGTAATTTCCATGTTAAGTTGTCCCTGCATAAATTATTTTCATGAGGTGGTTCCTGGTTGGATCTTAGTTTAACTTTGCATTTAAATCATCTCAGCTTGAAGTATACGTAATTCAAATTCATGTATTGATTTTAATCTGACCATTGTCATCAAATTTACCTACATATATATATGAATGAAAAACATTTACCATAGAGTGCCATGTTAATCGTTGTATAAATGATGATCAAACTATTGTCATTAATATAATATGCATTAAGATTTTAAAACTGTAATTATGAGGTTATTGCCAAATGTGAGCAAATGTGAGTAATATACGAGGAAACTTCAATCAATAAAAACTATTTGTGCAACTCTAGTTTAACATCAAAGTCCATGGAAATTACAACAGACAAGTGACAAAATAGAATATATAATATCAGTTGTCAGTAAGTGTGCTGTTAATATTTAAAAAACATCAATCTAATTTAAGCGAGAATATTTGATAGATTTAACACATGCAGATTGCAGACACAGGGATTCTTGTTATAATGAATTACAAAATCTACTTGTCACAAAATCTATTTTGAAAACATTAATTATTTGTATAAAAACCTCATAAACAATTTGATACCACATTGATTGTGAGCTAAACAAACTAGATTTCAAAGAAACAAGATCAGTGTCTTGATAATTGAAATTGTTGATGATGTTACCACATTATCTTAATTACTAAATATTTGGTGATCATATTTTCGAACAAAAATTTGTGTTGATAAGCTCATAATTGAAATGATGTCGACACTGTTTGTCTCCTACATGATTATATACATATTCTTAAAGAAAAACTCTTTTTTTTTAAAAATGTAATGATATTGAAAAATAATATTTTATCCATTTTTTTTCAGAAATGATTGAATTGCAATCATAAAACACACAATAATTTTCTGAAATATACCGGTAATGTAAATATTTGACCTGTCAATATTATACAAATCATTTATATGTGCAAAGTGTGATGGAAATTATACAATCAAATTATGGAAGTGCCCTGTTTGTATGTTGTGACAGGGCACTAAAGGAGACACGCTATATTAACGGTTAATCAGACGATATTTAAGGAATAATTCCTGAAGATTTGACACGTATGGAATAAAAATCTTATTCTCTACATGTATGGAATACAAACTTAATTGCTTCTGGGACCAACACACATGTATTCCCTATTAAGTTGGTATGTTTTGCTTGTTGAGTATTGCCAATGAAGTTGCTGTTTACAAGTTGCGGTGCCAATGTGGTTGCTCTTGAGAGAGAAGAAATTGTAGGAAAAAAGAAGTATTTGATATATTTGTAGAATATACAACTAACAATTTGATTGGGATCACATCTTCTGAGTACGCTTAATTCATCATAAATTGTTGAAAAGATAATTAAGAGATTAATTAAGAATTCTTTTGTTTAAATGGTCAATATTTCATTGAAACTGCAACCTCATTTTGGTATTAACTGTTGAAGACTGCTTTAAATTTGGGCATGAAAACATGACAATTATTAAACTGGACACAGAGAGGTCTTTGTTCATTGCCCCCATGACAAAATTGGTGTCAGCAACGCGTATAACCTCCACGTGCATGAATGAGTCTGACATCGACAATGTATGCTGTCAATAAGAACCCAGATTGAAGTCTGCTACTATAAGGTGCTTCCATTTTCCATAGGGGCAATTCCAAGCAATGTAATTATTATTTTAATCGTTTTCTGACCATTGATATAGACATAGCTCCCTGTTTGCTAATCCATTTTCCTCTGTTCATATTCAAAATTATTTATTACATGTTTTACATAAAATACTGTTTAAATCAATTAGTGGTGGGATCAGTGTAAATATGTTACTACACCGAAGCATCAACCCTCCCTGCGCTGTACTGGAAGGTACATGAGATCTACATTAGTGGTGGTACATCCTCCAACTGGGATCTTGTAATATTCACACGCTGAAGTAGTCAATTTCCATCTGTTGTGTTCATTTCATTTTATCATCTATCATTTCTATCTTTTTTATCTATCACATCTTTTTACCACAGTCACAGTTCACAATGTATACAACTGTATTTTATTTAACTTCTTTGAGAGGCATTTTAGAAGTTGGGATGACAATAATGCTGAGGAATATATGGATGACAACTTCTTTGTTCATTGTATGCGACGTTTCGACACAGATTCTTCAAGAAACATCTTTGTTCATTGTATGCGACGTTTCGACACAGATTCTTCAAGAAACATCTTTGTTCATTGTATGCGACGTTTCGACACAGATTCTTCAAGAAACATCTTTGTTCATTGTATGCGACGTTTCGACACAGATTCTTCAAGAAACATCTTTGTTCATTGTATGCGACGTTTCGACACAGATTCTTCAAGAATCTGTGTCGAAACGTCGCATACAATGAACAAAGAAGTTGTCATCCATATATTCCTCAGCATTATTGTATTTTATTTACAGTAAAATGTGTTCTTTGAGTGTCTCATAACCCATTTGTGGCTCGACGCATTGTTTTATAATGTGTACTGTGTTTTGTGTATAAATGTAATGATGCGTGTGACACTTTAATAAAAATAAACTATCACTACTGTATAGAAAAAAAGAATAAAAAGAAGAGAATAAGTGCAGGAAACACCAATTTTTTAAAGAAAATAAGGACAAATGTCAGTTTAAATCATAATTTTCATTCACTATTTGATAAAGAAAAATAAGGAAAGTTATAATTTTGTATTTCATGATGTTTTTATAGCCAGTAAAAAAGTTGAATAAAACAGAAATTCAGCTGATGTGTTCAAACTATGATTAAACTTTTGATCAAGATTTTAGTTTTGGCTGTTCCATTCATTATTTGATGAAGGCACAGCTGACCTCAATGAACACTTGTACATTTCTAAAATAACACGAAAAGACTCTCTTGGTCTGTGGTAGACAGAGATGGTTAAAAATAAAACACACGATCAAAGAAGTCTACAAGTCTAAAATTGGACATATGTGAACATGATATGTTTGTGTTAATGAAGTCTAGGGCCTTTTAGAGGTTGAAAGTGTATATCCATTGATTTTTATTTGTTCTCAAAAGTTTAATTCTTACTGATCCCGTCAAAGCTTCTAATGTTTGTAGGCACAGTCTAGGTCATGCTTTTTTTGGAAAACTTAATTTTTGCATGACATCCGAAAAATAGAAATTTATTCAGTTTTGGAATCTCTGTTTGATTTTTTAAACTTTAAATGTACCGGGTATGAATAACACAACCTGATCAGTGAATTTCTGGAATTTATTTGAAATCAACCATTTTGAGGCAAAGACAAAATTTATTCCTAAGCATCATAACTCTAAGGTTTGATAAACTGAATGGTTTTGGTTTATTATTTGGATTATCATTCAAAGATTCATTAGCTAAGCTTAGTAACACTGCATTATCATGCTAATTGGTTTCGATGAGGGCTTTATGTATTTCGGGCCTTCTCCACAATAAAAGTCCCTGACAAAACCATCTAAATAGAGGATATTATATGAGTGTCCATGACATACTATGCATGTCTACGTCACGAGTGCCTGAATATCATTATTTCCTGAGCAAGAGAGGCAGCAAACTAGCTGCAGCCGTTTATTACACTGTTTATTATGTGACATCACAAAAACATGTGATATGGCTCCCTTCGTAGGTAATTAAATGAGTTAAGATAAAACATAGCGAGAGTTGTCACCTTTAATTAGATTCCATTCTCCACAATAACAGATCCAATAGTACTACCTCTATACTGATAGAGCCACTCTGTGATTTTCATCTTATTGTTTAGCGGTCATACAAAACAAAATGGCATAATTGTTTATACAAATAACAAAATCTACTCTCTATATTCCCTAATTGGCATATTATGATAATTACTTGTTATCAATAATGCAAAAGCTGAAATGGATCGTGAACACGACTTTATAGTTTTCCATTTTGCCACGCTGATTTGTTTTAGAATGATATTTTTTAGTACATCTATCAGATGACATTATTGATATTTGAGCCCGACAACTCACGGAGTGGCTCTTAAGGATAAAACATAGTGAGACTCTTTACCTAAAATGATTTTTCTTCTCCACAATAACAGACCCTGATAGAACCACCTCCATAATTAGCTAAATTAAAGCACAGAAACAATCCTCACCTGAAGTAGTTGCCCCTCTCCTGGTAGCACTCGGAGTACACGTGACACAGCTGGTGGTACAGCAGACACTTGGTCAGCTTCCGGTCACAGTTGTCTCCCACGAAGCCCTTGAAGCACGATCCACTGCGACACTGACCCGACCCCTGGGGGCCGTCGTCACACACTCCGTGCAGACATGTGCATTCTGTAAACATAACAAACATAATGATTAGCAAGACGACATGGTCATCATCATCCCCCTCCAAGTTCTTGTTAAAGCTCACAAAATTCATGAATGTGCAGTCAGTTTGAAAAAGACAGGAAAGGGCAATATCTCTGGAAACAAAGAGCATGTTTCTTAGTTTCAAACTCCATTAATGTTCTGATACCATTAAGATAGGCTAGAAATTTTACATACACTATCTCAAATAGTTTGATAAAAAATGCCCCCTCTCAAGATACACAGCAGGCCAAAGTCACAAAACAAGGGCAGTAACTTGGTAAAATATAATTGCTTGCTTCTCATTTTCAAACCCCATCAAGGTATTATCCCCTATAAAAAAAAATCTCTGAAAATTCGTTATTGCACCAACTCCAGAGGACAGCCAGACCACCTTTTTAAGAAAATTTTACCATTGCCGCATGCGGAAGGGCTCTGGAAAGGGTGGGGCCTGTCTCTGTATGGGCCATGGAAGGCCTGCCTTTGCTATGTGGAGTTGTTTCCGAAGGGGACCCTCAGACTGCTAGGAACTGGCAGTCTTTCCACAAGACACACACAGAAAGTGTGCTATGTGGAGTTTGTTCAGAAGGGGACCCAGAGATTGCAATATTTTAAAGTGTGGTGCAGCAATGAATTAATTATTTTGTCTATTTATTGGAGTTCTTTCCACAAGACACACACAGAAAGTGTTCTATGTGGAGTTGGTTCAGAAGGGGACCCAGAGATTGCAATATTTTAAAGTGTGGTGTGGCAGTGAAATAATTATTTTGTCTATTTATTGGAGTTCTATTCACAAGACACACACAGAAAGTGTGCTATGTGGAGTTGGTTCAGAAGGGGACCCTCCGACTGCAATATTTTAAAGTGTGGTGCGGCAGTGAAATAATTATTTTGTCCATTTGTCTGAATCCCTTCCTCAACACTCACACAGAAAGTGTGCTATGTGGACTTTTTTCAGGAAGGGACCCTCAGATAGGTAGTTTGGAGTACTTATGCGCATCTCCCATTGTCATATCAAATTCAATCCTGATGACGTCACCTAATGATATGCAATACTCTCCTTCACGTGTTTATGTGCTTCGCCATGCGCTGGCTGAATATTCTTTGTGTGCATTGGACATTAAGGTTTTAAACCATCTAAATCATTATCAAAACTGAAGTACCTCATGACTCTCGGGTACATGGTATGTAAACAAAGCGATCACGCCATATAACATAACACATTGGATAGAGAGTACGGCAAAATAAAGGGTTATCTATGTTATAAAATGATGTAGTAGATCATTTTGTTATTACTAGTAAGCAGCATGTAAACCTTGCGACAACGTTTATATTTGTTCTAATCTTTTGTGGAGGAAAATTATTATGGGATAGGGACCATTTTAGCAATGTGAAGCAATAGCATTATTTTAATTTCTAATATTCTATGTATCCTCTTTAAAATTATAAATAATAATATTTTCACAACTATGTTGAAACCATGAGAATAAAAAAAGTGAAATTAAGAAAATAAAGATCATTCTTGAAGATGATGTTGTTTCACATTGTTGAAATTGATATGCAAATTAGAAAATTCATATTTTCGTCAAAGGTCGAACTATTATAACTCGATACGACATTGATATCTGTTGGAATGAACATATGCAAATTACTCAAACTTATCCTTTGAATTACTGAAAAATTATAAGTGTTTTTACTATTAATATTGTAAGATAAGTTGGAAATCGTTTCTCCGGCCCCAGGAAAATGGACACGATGCTTTCATACATTTATGACTGGAAAAAATCAGAGGGCATTTATCCCCACGTTTTTCCCCTTTGAGATGTGTAACGTAGTGCAGCAAAATTAACAATCTCATGCAAACGAGATTTGTTTTAAATGCTATATATTCACTGACAGTTATGTCTTAGAATTCTTTGCTTGTGCCATTTGGTATTCCCGATTCAATTTATGTACTGCATTAGTAAAAATTCTTATTTGCCTACATTTACTTCATATCATTGAACTACTGAGGACATTTACGACGCATTAAGTGTTAAAAGTTAGACATCATAGTTTTTACTTATCTTCTGATCTTTATTTAACTGATTGTGATGAAATATTACAAATAATATTTTCTCTTTGTTTGAAATGACTGGCCCCTACATTCATCTGGTCACGTTACTCATTTCTCTTCTGACCCACATATTTGAATATGCAGATAAAGGTCAACCAGTGTTGGGGCGGGGCGTATATCTCCTGTCGAAAGAATGTAAACAATAGCTAACAAAATGAATGTTTTTGGTCAATTAAGTTCATTTCCCCTTTGAATTTATGTGAAATTAATTGGCTGTGTTCTGATGAGATGTTCTTTGATCAGTAAAAAGTGTAAAAACTATATTTCATTCATTTGAATTTTTTATCCGAACTACCTACCTCAGACGTACTGCAAGGAACTCAAATATTTTAAAGTGTGGTGCGGCAATGAATTCATTTCCTGGTCCATTGTCTGAGTCCCTTCAATTATACTCGCACAAATTTGCCATAAAAAGTGTGCTATGAGTTGTTTCAGTTTAGGGGACCCTCAGACTGCAAGGAACTCAAATATTTTGTTAGTTTCCATTTTAATTCTTGTTACACAGAAGACTGATTTCAAATATTGTTAACCTGGCAGAGTGAAGCCTGAAATCTATAATTGATTCCTATGTTCATTTGACACTCATCTTGTCATTTCATTAGTTTTCAATTAAAAGAAATACTCCTTAAATAACAACAATGAAAAACATGTATGATTGATGAAAAAGGGCACTTAAAATAAACACAATTATAAAAACAATGGCACTAAACAATATAACTTAAAATGATTATGAATTATTAAAAAGAAATTATTGGTACTATTTGTTGTTTGCTTAAACAAATTCAATGGCACTTTTTCAATTTCAAAGCTATGCAATAATACATTTCATCAAAACACCCTGCCATAAACAATTGTCTCAAATCCTAGATTCCTTACACCATTCAATACATTGTGACCACCTGATTGCCTGGACCAATCAGAACTGCTCGTTAGTCTGTGTGCATAACACCACTTCCACTTCAAACCAGTCACTAGCAAGAAGACAAGATGGCAGCCAAATGATGGACATAGAGATTATAGCTAAATCACAGCTCATTAGAGCCCCAAATTGGCATTTCTACAGTTACTATTACCAAAGTGAGTATATCTTATGACTGTTCCCAATTTATATTCCCCATTTTTATGTTATAAATCATAAAAGAGTGAGTAAAGTGTTTCTTAAAAATTGGCTTCACTGTCGAAATGACAATTGATTTCAAACCCTGATTCTTTTTGGTTGTGTATCTTGCTTTGTCATGTCAATGGTTATATTATTGAACCTAAATTTTGTAAATTTGATTTGATACTTGATGTGTCAGTTTGATTCTTTTCCATGATAATTTTCAGCCCAAGATGCATTGTTAACAACAGTGTGCACTAGACCATGACTGCCATGAACTTGGACACAGGAAGTGATTATGTAATATCAGGTAATATTACAGCCAGCAAGCTGACCTAATTCCTGTATAAGCATCCAGTAGAGCTTTAGATGTAATAGACAATTTGCCAGAAGCTGCAATGAATTTGAAAATATATAGACTTGATTAACTGGCATTTACATTTGTAAACATCTAAATAGGTTGAATCTATATTGGAAATAAATGTTGGAGTAACTTGATTTCAAGGGGATCAAATGAATGTTCAAGTGTGTCCATTTCTGTTCAAATGTATCATGCATTGCACAATTGCCCTTCATTTTTGATTTAATTGATTTTAACATTATATGTAACTCATAAATATTAAAAAAAGTTCTTCATATAATAATTCTTCTGAAGCCTGAAGGTATAATATCAATCTGTATGTTTTATTATTTTATGCATGACATGTTAAAAAAACAATTCATTCATTCACTGTCATATTCAAAGTGTTTATTTAAGGTGATCAATGAAGCTTACAATACACAGACCTGGCAGAGTGAGGGAATTCACAGGATAACAAGACAGTGTCAACACTGTAAGTACTCTGAATTGTTAAATATACAAACAGATTAGGAAATAACAAATGAATTTACAGATAAGAGCCACAGTGCAATTCTGTTCTTAATTGCTTCCCAATTTTTATTACTCAACCAAGCCTCCGTTTTAATAACAATAGAAGTAAATATGATAAATACTTATTATGTACTATTTATACTCATATTTTTTTGTGCTCAAAATCTATATTCATAGTTTTAAAATTATAGGCATCCTTTTTATGCCGTACATGAATTAAATGTGTGTTTTGATCTGAATGTTGTATATTTGATACTTTTATGACAATGAATGTAAAATCATCTGATAACAGAAAACCTCATAGATAAAGAATACTAGTTAATAAAAGAATAAAACTTATTTACTAGTACTTAGGCATGTATTGGAGAGTCATTGTCAGATATCATACTGAATAATCCTGAATGCTTTTTTTATTATTCAGACTCTCATGCAAGTTCTTTCATAAATATTTAAACTACCTTATAGAAATTTAATTATTAGTTAATCATTCTATTTACTCTCATCTAAAAGCAACTTATAATATCACGTCTCTTTCAATAATAATGCAAATAGCTAATACATTTGATGTTGAAAAAACACTATAATAGTAATAAAATATTGCCTTTAATTTTCTAGTGATGGAAATTTGACTTCTAACACTATGAATGATAATGAAAATAACACCCTCGCAAGATAGTTCTACCAATTTGAGTTAAATGAAATATCATAAGATATTGACTTTTCTTCTCTTTCTGACAGGTCTTTGACAATAACATCATTTCTGTTTTTAGGAGCTCAGCCTGGATAGAGTAATCCAGAGTTCATTATGATGACAGCCAGTGTAACAACCACAGCCACGCCCATCAAAGATTATATCAACAATTGGTCCCTGTCGAACAGGGACCATCATGTATTAAAACTGAAACTTAAAAACATAGAACCGCAAATTTGTTTTGTTTTTTGTTATCAATTAGCAATTATATGCATGCAGTAAGTAAAGTCATATATAGCCTGCCCTAAGAGGGTTGCTAGTTTGTTATGAATCAAATCAGTATTTTAAAGGGGCAGTAGCACATTTTTTGATAATTTTATATTTCAAAATTTTCACTGATAATAGTAAGTCAATGCAAAATGTATCAATTTGACAGTGTCAAAAATCTCATTACACAAGCCAACCATCCACAGTCAGAGGACAAAGTATGAAGATTCACATAAAATCAATTGGCAGCCATTTTATGTGAACACCTTTAAATCATTTTGTAAAAGAAAAAAGAATTGAATGGCTAAACTTGACTTTATATATTTGAATTATTACTGTTCCAATTAGCTTTAATACATTGTCTTTCAATTGAAAGCATTAATTTTCATTTTCCTGACATCACCTTATATTGCCCGTAAAAACGTGGTACTGCCCCTTTAATGGCTTAACTTGGAAAAAAACCATTGGTTAAAAAAAATATGGTAAGTTACTGCAACAAGTCATGTTACAAAGTTTTTTTTTACGTTTGTGACAAGTTTTAATTTCCTTTCCGAAGTATTTGAGTTCTGGGAAGGGACTTATAGCCTAAGTTCTGGAGTGGATAGTGAAGGTTTATTGCCTTTCCGTACCAATGCCATAACTAAGTTCTGGAGTGCATAGGGAAGGTTTATTGCCTCTCCAAAACCATGCCAAAAATCATGCTCAAGAGTGCATATGAAAGGTTTACTGCCTTTCCGTACCAATGCCACAATTACATTCTGGAGTGCATAGGGAAGGTTTATTGCCCTTCCGTACCAATGCCTTACTTAGGCTCTGGAGTGCATAGGGAAGGTTTATTGCCCTTCCGTACCAATGATAATAATAAAGTTCTGGAGTGCATAGGGAAGGTTTATTGCCCTTCCATACCAATGCCATACTGAAGCTCTGGAGTGCATAAGGAAGGTTTATTGCCCTTCCGTACCAATGCCGATAATTACGTTCTGGAGTGCATAGGGAAGGTTTATTGCCCTTCCATACCAATGCCAATAATAAAGTTCTGGAGTGCATAGGGAAGGTTTATTGCCCTTCCGATCCACTGCCAATAATCAAGTTCTGGAGTGTAAAGGGAAGGTTTATTACCTCTCCGTACCAATGCCATGAACCAATTCTGGAGTGCAAACGGAAGGTTTTATTGCCTTTCCGAACCAATGCTACAATCATGAAGCTCTGGAGTGCATAGGGAAGGTTTTATTACAATGGTTTTGGCATTCTTTCCGAAAGCAGTCCGTAAAATTGCTCGCTAGATTACTGAAGTGAATGTGGTGCAGAAAGACAACCACAGACACCATCCAGATTTGGTTCCCAATCCCCTCCAGAGGTTTCTTGTGGATACACTCTGGCAATGGTAAAATTTTCTGTGGCAAAGTTATAGCAACAAGGTTTCAAGAGATTTTTTTTTGTAGGGGATATGTCTTGAAGACACACATCAACTCTTGTGATCATATGTTAGATACCGTATTACCTCGAATAGACGCTTGGCCTCGAATAGACGCCGGGTCTGGAATAGAGGCCGGGGGGGGATGGCTGCTTTAAGTAAATACATGCCGGGTCTCGAATAGACGCCGGGTCTCGAATAAACGCCGGGTGATAAGTTGATTAATTAATGCTCCCGTAGTTGAATTGAAATAAAGTATTCTCCCTTTACACCATCTATAATATTTGTTTCCTTTAAAAAATAAATAAACGCCGGCCTCGAATAGACGCCGGGTCTCGAATACACGCCGTGGGTAAAGGGGGTCTGAAAAATTACATGCTGGGGGCGTCTATTCGAGGAAATACGATAGTTTGAGAAAAGTTGTCTTTATTAACTGTGATTGATGGAGAGATGGACCTCACACCCAAAACCAACAAATAAAGGCCATTGATATAGCACATTTATCCACATTGCATGTTGAAGGCATGGTGACATATAACCCCTGGTTAACAAGTACAAAACAATAGCTATAAGGAGAATACAACTGTTGTCTGTCAGTCGCTCAAGGTTCAAATTCAGGCTACAATCGTATCATACCAGGTATCAAATAACTGGTGCTAACCAACTTAGCAATGGTGAGACCAAAAGTTCTTCAAATAATGTCTCAATGTTGGGCAGTAAGCAGGTCATCCATCCATCCAACAGCTGCACCCGATGTTGCTGAACTTCACTTGTAGAATTCAAATGAGAATTTCACCACAAACAGTTTTTTGATTGTATCAAACATATCCTCCCTAATTGCTTTTACTTTGTTCTGAGTTTATGAATAAGGAGGTAACCAAAGATAAGCTTAAATCTAAAATTTATGATATACAGCGTTTAAATATGTGAGAAACAATAATAGATTATGATCAAGCTGATAGCATCACGGAAATGATCAACATTTCCTGCCAAAATGACAGATCCTATCATTAACAAATTTCTCTGCTACTTCATCAAGTATTAAATTAATAAATAAATGGAAGATTATTATCAATCATCTCTTAATTATAACAACTTTTGATTGTCCTTGAAACACAAAGAAACAAACTAACTTCCGCTGATAGCTAATCACAGTTAATACAGCAACTAATGACTAGAGATCAATGGTGGCATATATCGACTTCTTTCTGAAAGTTACGGTTGCGTGATGTAATTTCTTGGATATTCTCTGGAGAATTTTCCACATTTTCTTCTCACATACTTTTCCTTTGCAATCTATTTACAAGATTCCTGATCTTTCCTTGTCAAGATCAGTATTACAGATTTTGTTTTTCAAGATGTCAAATACATACAACCTTATTGGACAACAGGTGTCAAGATTGTTTTGGCCAAGAGTTCTTTAAATTTATAAGGAACAATTGTTTTTATGTCTTGTGTGTCAAAGAAGCAAGGAATCAAAAACGAAAGGTTTAGGTAACTTTTCAAACTTTACACAACATTAAATCCTTTTTGGTAAAAGTATATTCTTATCTTTATTTTATCAAATCAACAATTGTCTTTAGTTTTAAATGCATCACATCTTTTTTTTATAATTAGGCCTTCCATATTTTTTATTTCTCATCTCCTGAGTCCTTCTGCAAGTGAGTGGGCAGTCACAAAAAAAAAGTAACAAAATAAAAGGGGTGTGTATTTGTAGATATATGGTCATGTCATGATAAGGACAATGTAAAATGAAAAGCCAAATGGGAAAAGGGAGTTCCTGGTTGAGATGATTTTAGTGGATGTGTCATTGAACAGATTTGTTTTTAGAGCAAGGTGATTTTGAATATGGCGGGGGACAAATGACAAACCTTTAAAGGGGCAGTAGCACGTTTTTTTATAGTTTTATATTTTAAAATTTTCACTGATTATCATAAGTTAATGCTAAATGTATTCTTTTGACAGTGTCAAAAATCTCATTACACAAGCCAATCTGACTTAGTCAGAGAACAAAGTATGAAGATTCACCTAAAATCCATTGGCGGCCATTTTTTGTGAACACCTTTAATTCATTTTGTGTAAGAAAAAGGAATCGCATGGCTAAAGTTTACATTATATATATGAATTATTACTGCTCCATTTAGTTTAGGTGCATTGTTTTTCAGTTGGAACCATTAATTTTCATTTTCATGACATCACCTTATATTCCCCCTAAAACGTGCTACTGCCCCTTTAAAGGCAGTAATTGACGTATGTGTAGGTGATGATTTTTTGTTAACATCAAACCACAAAATCAGCATTTTACTCTCATACAAGAGAAGAGCCAAAGTATGTTCTTTGATAGCACCCACATTTGCACTTTCATGAAAATTTACATTGAAGATTTTTGTATTGAACGTTTCTGGTTTATATCATACCATCTTATTATATGTTCTTCTAAAATCCTCCTTTTTCATAAACATTGACAATAGTTTAAAGCTTTTACAACAAGAGTACACATGGTGCCTTTCGAGGAATATTGTGTGTCGTATTTAAAATATTTCTACATAATTTGTCATTTTTTACGAAAGTTTAAGACTGCCAGCTCGATTATAAATAAATTTTCAAAACTTAAAAATTTACAGTTAAACAGTAGTTACCACAAAATATCTTAAACTTCAACTAATATCAACAGCTTTTTTGTGATAATAGAATAATGGAGAAAATTTATCCCTTTGAGAGATTTTTAAAATTTTTAACAATTAAAAATGTTGGATTTTCAAAAGTTTGAAGTTGAAAGGTGGTTCCAACAAAATATCTAAAACTTATCAACACGTTGTATGTGACATTCATAATGGTAAAAAATTCATGCCTTTGAAGGATTTCATAAACAGTCTATTACCAATTAAGAATGTTGCACTCTTAAATGTTTGAAGTAGGAAGGTAGTTCCCAGGATATATGAGAATCTTATCAACACGGTGTGTGTGATGGTATTTCATTACTCTGCCCTAGTCCCTGGATTACGTCACCATCACATCTGGCGAGATGTAAAAGTTCATCACGTGCGTCCCAGTTAACTGTGAAATCAAGTGATGTACAGCCATCAATGTTTACAGTAACCTGTTGCAAAACAAGCTCTGATACAGAGGAAGTGTTCGTACGTTTGCTTTATTTACTATCATCACAATATTGGAGAGAGAGTTCATGCACAGTGTTTGAAAGCAGGACTTCACATTGAAACAGTCATTGCATCTTTCAGGTACATTTTTGAATGGTCATTCTTTTCAACAAAAAGTTAAATTTGTTGGATTTTGTATTAGCAACCTAAAGAAATGTCAAAAATTATCATGATTGCTGTACAAAACATTTAAATATCTTCTGAACTAGCATCACTATTTCATCTATTCCCATGATCCATCTTTTCTACATAAACTTTGGTGATGCTCCAAAGATGATTAACATCTTTCGTTTCCTTATAATAAATGCCAAGGAAAGTTCCAGTTTGCTCAGCAAATAATCTGAATCTTTTATAAACCTCATCAACTAACAAACAGCTCCATCTTTAATGAGTTCTCCGCCTTTTATCTCTTGTCATATCATCCATTTCATTCATGCAGCCAATTATTTATCAAGTTTTTAAGATCTTTTCAAAACATTTTTTTCAAAAACAGCAATCCTTCAATTACATAATGTTATCAAAAATAAATGTTGAATAATTAATTTTCATGAACAATGATATTTTTTGAGTGGAAAATTTTACAAATTTGTTCTGATTTTTCGCTGTTCTTATACTCAATATATTCTATACTGAAAACTCAAAATACAAATATCAAAGATAAACTATTGTTAGTGCCTAAGTGATATAGAATAAACACTGAGAACTAATTTGTCGTAAGAAAATGTCAAACTAAGGGTAATTAACTTTATTATGTCAGCATAATTTTCCGACAATCCGATTGGTCGAGAAGTGGTCACATGACAGTTGACAGAAAATGATATTGACTTGACCCCCACGTGACCCCGAGTCAAACCAAAAGTGATAATGACTTGAATTACTAAAAATAGAGCAGATGACGTCAAACCGTTGTTTCATGACGCCATGCTATTGTTATCATGACGTCATTGACCCGTCCTTGCCAACAATTGAGCCGAACTGCCACTCATTGTTGAAGTTTTCTATTCTTATTTTTTTTTTTTAACTAGACATAATAAAACAATTATGGACTGGTGAGTTTGGTCAATACCTGTTTTTATAGACCCGAGGAAAACAATATCGACCTCAGATTTCGTCCTTGGTCAATATTGTTTTCCTCGGGTCTATAAAAACAGGTACTGACCTCAAGAACAGTCTATAATTGTATATTATTACATGCCCATTGAAGATATCACTATATTACACATTATGTAATAAAACTGCTTGCTGACTGAATGACATGACGTCACAATGATGTCATAAATGTCAGCGCGGCGGCCGCAATGGTCACGAAGGGGAATTACGATAAATTTTGGACTGTTTGATTAAGGGAGAAATAAAAATATAAAAAGCATAGTCCCTCTAGGAAGCTGTAGATATAATATCAGAGTCTTAGTGCTCGTTTGCGTGTATATGTTGTCACTCATTGTTTTGTATTGTTTTAATGTGTTTACAATGTAACCAAAATTTCCTTCGGGATAATAAAGTCTTATCTTATCTTATCTTATCTTATCAGTGAAATGCTCCAGCTTACAGTGGTGAAGATATAATATCAGTAAAATGCTCCAGCCCACAAGGAATACACGCATACAGGAGATAACCATCAAGAAACATTCCCTCAGCAAATGACATTCTGATTGCCACCTGTTTAGAATAATCAAATCAAATCAACTGTCCATTGTTTCAGAAAGGTGACGCCATTAATTGAAAAGAATCTGCAGTGGAATTTTTATTGGCACAAAGCCACTCTGGATGCATCACAAATCAATTACCGTAACTCGATTATGAGGCCTGTTTAAATTACATGTGACACATCTGGTTAAAGAAAATAAAAGAATTACACAGGAAAGTGGTCCATATAAATCACTCTTTATAAGATTATGTGGACAAATGTTGCTCATAAGATTAATGGGAGAGTTTTCTCTACACAACCTTTTACCTCTTGTGTTTAAGATATCTGAACTAGAGCTTAGACTCTTAAATTGGCAGTTGTATTTTTATGGAGAAATAAAAAGAGGATATTTCAACCAATTATCTTATCATTGAGTCCCTGCGGTTGTATTTTTTTATGTTAACAAAGGTATCTCATGAAAACAAAACTAAACGTATCCAATTCCAAGACAAAGATTTTTAATCAAAAATGGCAACTCTTAAATGAACGTTACATGTTTGATTAAATTGAGTCAATCCTTTGCTGTAACTCAAATAATTGAAAGTTGTTGACACTAAAATTGCAGTTCTTACGTGATATTGATATTATCAACTTGGACTATACAGATAATATCTAGAAGAGGTCTTTTGGCATAAACTGATATTGATTTTGAAAATGTGTTACTGTCCCTTTGAGGGAAATAGCTTAAGAAAACAATTCTTTACTATCTCATCTTTAGCACAATGAACTATTTGATATTTCATAATTTGCTTTAGGTAATTGTTTTAGATTAAAATAGTATTAATACTTCACCTTGTTCTATTTCACTCATGAGATATTTTTTGCATACAGTCTTAAATCTTTGACATTTAACTTTAGAAAGGTGTTTCTTATTTTGACTGTTTTACAAAATATATATAATTTCTTGATATCTTGAAGACAATCCATTTCCTTAAAAAGTGCAAATCAAATTAAAGTGGTCTGCTAAAATGATATCAGAACAATGGAAAATGAAATATAGGATCTTGCGTTTACACAATTAAAGCTCAGATCTTTTAAAAATGTTTTTGGTCCTGATGGTGATGATGATAACAAGTATAATAAAATTTCACTTATTAATCATAAGAATTCATTTATACCCTTTCCTATCCTTTGCAATACATAACATCCATACTGCAAAGGAAGCTATAATAAAGCACATCAGGAATAATTCTTTATTCAACTTAATTGAGTTGACTCATAAGTACCTAGTAGTATCTACCACAGCAGCAAAATATTGAAATGATTTTAATTTTTTTTCAAAAACTCATAGTAAAATTTTCATCAAAGGAAGTTTTATCTGATCTTAGTTTATCAGTTGTTCAAAAACTGTTCTTGTCCTTAATATTTTTGCGTTACTTTTTTAAGATATTTGTGATCACAAAATGCATTAGTCACTTTAAGAGTGAGTGAGTTAATGCTTAACGCCGCTTGGGCAATATTTCCTTTTGGAACTAAAGTAGAGAACTATCAAAGAAGGTATTTCACTTCTGGAATTGGTAAATAGTTTTGAATGAAATATCAGTTGTTTTATTGAACAGCATTATGAAGAAAAATGATAACTCAAACACTGTTTTTGCTTATTTTCAGATCCTAAAATGAAGATGAAGAAGAATGCATAAGGAGGAAGAAGAAGGTTAAAGGGAGGAGAAGATCCAGACAGATGTCTACTGTACAAAACCCTTTGATCTAAATCTGATAAACATAAGTTTCAAGAGAAAGTCCCTGAAAGGGTGAACATAGATTAAAACAGTGAGACACTGGAAATTGAAACTTTCCAAGTCTTGAAAGAAACCAGAAACTGTTTTACATACAGCCGACAATAAATCTAACATTGTTCATGTGTGTACCATCTATCTTGAGACAGTAATTCCTAGGGACAGAGAAAGAAGCAACACAGATTGAGCTGTACATACCTGACAAGGATTACAATGAGGGAACAGAACTTTCTAAACCAAGTTGCAAACCAGGGTCTGTTTTACAAATAATTGAAAAATCAATGTAATCTGGTTTTTATGCAATAATGGTCCCGAAACAGCGAGGAAGCGGGGACCAGCCGAGTCCTTATCTAAGCTAATTATACCCATCAATGTCAATTATTGGCGATGGTAAGTATCATTTATACAAGCAATGCAAACTCGCCAGGCCTCAGCAAGGATTGTTCCAGTGCTTTTAATGCCTCTGTTCTCGGGGTAATTGACACTTCAGAGGAGGTAATGAGATGAAAATCTAACCCCTCCATACATACTTGGTTAGTGTTCGAGGCCACCTGGTCCGTGCCTCCGTATCTCCCCGTCCCACATGACCAGATCCTTTTAGTTAGGGGAGCGAGACAGGGACTCTCATTGGATATTATGACAAATGGTTTGATTTGAATAAGTTGTCACCGAGGTGATACTAGGTGATCCCTGGGCTGACATTTCATGATTATGAGCTGGTGTCAATCAAGTTTGATAATTGGAAAGATTTTATCTGATTTTCTCTCATAATCTAAGAAGCCCACAAGAACAAAGCTGACGGAGAGAGAGTTAAGTGAAACTGCGGCCTGTGTATTATGAGAGAAGACAGTCTGCAATTATTGGAGCGCACACCCACGTGTTACAACACAATGCACCGCTTCAGGACAGACTTGAGTAAAAACAGTGATTTATCAAAGAAAGTTTAAAAGCAGATCACTTTGAGGAAAAATCTAATGTCAAGAATCGAATAAAGGTTCCAAGAGAGAAATGCAGAGACAAAAAAGGGATTTGTGTTTTGTGAATATTCTTTGTGGATTTTAACGCAACTTGACACTTGTGATTTAACAGGCAAGATTAGCTATGTTATCTTGACAGCCATGTGGAGGCCGTGTTAACGAGTGTGAAGACTCCTAATTGTTCGATTAGCCACAGAAACATGGAGAGTGAGATTGACAGAATTACCATTATTCAGGACGTTCAACAATACACTGGAGGTTTTTTAATTGAAAATGAAAACTATGAGAAGTGAATATGAATACATTGTTCGTTTTCCTTGAGAACAGTGTTCTACTAAAGTGAATATGAAAACCTTGTTTTTTACAAGTGAAGTTTAAAACCTTATGTTTCACAAGTGCATATGAAAACTTTTATTCTAATGAAACATAAAAACTGATCATATTTTTTTCAATAGTCCCTTATTCATTCCCTCATCATGAGTAACTACACTGATGACATTTCTGACCCTAATGAGACACTATCTGCATTGGACATGCTGAGAAATGGATCTATCTTCAATGCGACCTCCATGTTCGCGGACTATCAGCCGGACCCAGACATCCTTCAGAATGTGTTCCTCCCAATAATCGTGTGTTGTGGAATCATCGGGATCGTCCTGACCGTGATCGTGCTTAGCAGGAAGACCATGTGTACGTCCACGAACTGCTACCTGACATCCTTGGCCGTGTCCGATCTTCTCTTCCTCCTCATCTTCTCTGTTCTCATCCTCCTGGACAAGTTCTTCTTACCATCCCCCACCAGCAAGCAGCGGGAATACTCCGACATCCTCCACATCTACCTGGCTGTCTTCATGAACACCTTCCATCTGGCCTCCGTCTGGGTGACCGTGATGCTTGCCGTGGAGCGCTACATCGCCATCTGTCATCCTCTCAGAGCCATGGCCATATGCACTATCAGGAGAGCTAGGATTGTCATCATCATCATCTTCATTCTTGCATTTGTGGTTCGGTTCCCGAACTTCTTTGACCTGGAGTACCATACTTACGGGGACCAGTGGACCATAGTGATGAACTTTGACAACTACAACAAGGCCTGGTACGCCTACATAGTGGACGGCTTCCTCTGTGCTATACTTCCATTCTTGGCCCTGCTCGGCCTCAATGTACGAATCATTGTGGAAATACGGCGGTCGAGTCGATACCTTCGGTACCACCTTGCAGCCGATTCCTCAATCCAGTCAGTCATATCGAGTGAACAGCTCAAAATAACGCTCATGCTCATCAGCATCATTGTTGCATTTTTCCTCTGCCAGTTCCCGTATATAGTCTACCACGCCATCATGGCTTTCACTCAGTTCCGCGTCCGCCCTCCACCGTGGTTTCAATCGTTTTCCAAGATTCTGGTGGCGCTGAAGTCGTCGTGTAACTTTGTTCTCTACTGCTGGTTCAGTGAGAAGTTTTGGAACACCTTCAAGCGGATCTTCTGTCTGCGATACTGTGTGCCCAAACAGCTGCCGAAAGGGAAGCGAGCCAACAGTCACAACACCATGCATCGGCCGTCCTACCTCGTCACGCGCGAGACAACATGTTAGCAGGATTACATGTATTGTATAGATTATCTTAGTAATTGCAATTTTCAGGGTTCATATGCTTAAAACCAACACTTATCCATAACTTTTCAATTACGTGGCAAGAATTTATGAAAAAACAAATGAGGTTGGAGTGTTAACATAAATTAAATGACACAAAATTTGGAAAGAATATCGAATATTAAAGATGATCAACGTAAATGAAAAGATTTTCAAAAGAAATACAAAATCGATAACTGTTTCATTACTTAATAAGTTTATACCCATTTTCCAAAGCTTTCAAGGTCTCGAATCATAGTTTAATTTTCTTTAATTTACTTTTTAAAAAGTTTTCCATGACAAGTATGAACCCTGTGTAATGAATGATTTTATCTTAAAGTATTCTTAACTGTGACATTTTGATGTCAATGTAAATTTTGCATGAATATTGAATTACCTTAGTAATAATGTTGAATATTGTTTATATCGATACATTACCAAATCTTTATATGACAAAGATATCATTATCTCTCCATACTTCAAATTGTTGCAAAAATGTTCATTTTCAACAATTTTACATGCTAGTAAATTTGATGACAGAAGCAAAATTTAAAACAGAATTTATTTGATTCAGAAATCATTTGAAATCATCTAAAGAAATACATAAGGCCTAGAAAGAAAAAAAAATGTTTGTGGTTTCCGACCGCGTCGGTGATTTGGAGCTTAGCGGGAGACTGCAATGAGAATCAGATTTATTATCTCAGCACTCCTATTGGTTAACTTGAATCACGAGGTGAGCACGCGGAACTAAGCCAAGAAACTAGTTTGCCGCTATCGCTGAAAGGGCATCATTTTAACTAGTAAAATTGTTCATAATGACTTAGATGGCAATCAAAAGAACTTGATTTGAAAACAATCTCAATGTAAGTCACCAATGTTTCAAAGAAATGACACAATCACTATTCGGAATAGAAGACCAAATTATATTTTCATGCCTGTCAAACATCATGAAGACTGTAACAATGTTATATTTGGGATACACTATCTTGAAAAGTACAGATTCTTGTACTTTTTCGGGCCGAGTCCCATGCGAGATTCGAACCCACACCCTCAGAGTCAGGCAACACCGCCAGCAATGACCATACCAACAGCTAACCAACTCGCCCGTTTCGCCATCCACAAAAATTGAGGTCCAACAAGCGGTAGTTAAGCTGTTGTTACATTCATCACCCCTCTGATAGATGTAAATTGGCACAGCTCCCAAAGCTGAATGTATTAGAGATAAATGCCATTTAGATAGTGAACAAATGTAACAATGCCAACTGCATGCAACCACCCACAATGTTCTAAACTGTTCAAGTTTTCAGGTACTGGGACACTGGGTTCAAGAGGTCAGATGTTTGAGGAGCCACGCCCCCAGCGACAGAATGACTGCTTCCATTAGGGGACGAGACAACCCAGTTCCCTGCCCCTGATTCAAATGTTTGTCACTAGGTGATGTCATAATAAACAGATCAGTGACAGAATGACCACTTCAAATATTGGCAAGATACAAGAGTTACCTGCCCCTGATTACAATCTTTGCCTCTACGTGGTGTCATAATATAGAAAACAGTGACAGAACAACCTCTTCTAATAGGGACGAGATACCTGGGTAACTTGCCCCTGATTACAATCTCTGCTGCCAGGTGGTGTCATAATAAACAGGTCAGTGACAGGACGACCACTTCAAATATTGGCAAGATACAAGAGTCACTTGTCTTTATCACAATCTTTGCCTCTATGGTGTGGTGTGGTGTCATGATATAAAAGGCAGTGACAGAACAACTTCTTCTAATAGGGACAAGATATCTGGGTTCAAATGTCTGCCGCTAGGTGACGTCATATCAAACAAAACCACCTAGCGGTAGGTGAGGGAACCAAAACGTAAAGGAAAAGACTCTTAAAGACAATGAGGGGCAGCAGGAACTGTTCAAGGGCTGATTTGGATCCAAATGTCAAAGGCCACTCCTGGATATCACATAAGAAGGTAGAATATTGATTCATTATTCAAACTCAAAGACTGATCCTGAATCCAATATTAAAGTGGCTAGTACTCAATATTCAAAGGACAACTCTTTTATATATACATATTATAAATTGTCAAAGACTGGTCTTTCTTGGATTCTGTTGGTGATGAAACGAAAAACATCAGCTCAGATTCAAAAGTTCACAGTTTTCAGGATGAGGTCTTGGTTTCAAAGGTTGACAATATTCAATGACTTGCCTTGGATTTTAAGGTTGATAGAAATTAAGGGTTTCCAATGGGTGAAATCCAAATGCTTTAAACTTCAAACAATGACCTGCTAGTTCATAATGTCATCAAACAGGTGAGCCATTTCTTACAAATATTTCAAATGAATCAAAGGTATATCAGCGTCAGTCAAAGAGTAAAGACCTACTGCAAAGGGCAAGATATCTATAGCAAAAGAAAACTATAATTTAAAAGTCTTTAATTCCTTAAGTCCTATGATTATTACAAACCTTGTGACAGGCTGTCTTCAAGAGGTTCATGTTTATGTGAGTGAGTAATTGTTGCATGCTGCATGGGCAATAGTTCAGCATAAGCGGTCGGTTCATGTTTAAATGCTATGTCAATGATCTCAAATGTTCAAGGACTGACGGACAAGATCCTACTCATAATGAATATTGAAAGAGAATTATATTTTTATTCTTATTTTGATATCACATGTACAATACTCTTAAAAAGGCTTGAGAAAATGTTCTCAAAGAGTCTCAAAAGGGCTTTTTTGATGAGGACTAAATCCTAGAGGGAAGAAATGTTCCTGATGCAGGAGGAATAGTCTTCAGATCAGATTGGATATCCATGCTCATCTACTATGCTATGTTATATGTTTGATGTGATGAGGTGTTTCTCAAATATACTTCTTTTGTAATGAAAACGATGACCATTTGGAGGACCAAACAAAGTCCAAAAGGAGAACTGATGTCAAAGCCTGTTTTTTAGTTATTATCTGTTATTACTTGTTCTGATGTGTTGAAGTGTTTCTCAAATATATTTCTCTTGTAATGAAAATGTTGACCATTCTTCAAAGTGTGAAGCACCTTCCAAAGAGGAGAAAAAAGTCCTAAAGGAGAATTGATGTCAAAGCCTGACTTTTAAGTTATTGTCTGTTATGACATGTTCTGATGTGATGAAGTGTTTCTCAAATATATTTCTCTTGTGATGCAAGGTTTCGAAGTTGAATATCTTTTGGACTGATCTTATAAGGAGGAGCTTCTCTTAATACAGGGAGAAAAAGTCCTACAGAAGATTGAATATCAGAATTCATCAAACTTAGATATGTTCTTATATGTTCTTATGTTCTAAGTGTTTGTTGAAATGTTTATGTGATTACACTGAGTAAGAGCACTCTCCAGAAGCGAGGTTATTCTTAGAACAAGAAGATTGGTACATGTGATCATCTGTACCATCTAGTGAAGGAGTCACCCAACTCTGAAATATGAAACTACCTTTCTGTCAAAACAATCAACAGAGTAACCTAGAGCTGGAGAAAGTCCCCGTGGTAGATTCTAAGGTTGATGTGCTGGACTTTGAGGATGTTGGTGAGGTAATGGACAACATTTCAACCATAAAAAAACATCACTCACAGTGAAATACTCTCATGAGGAATTGCACGAGGACAATGTGGGTTGATGGAACAGATGGGCCAGGTATACAAGAAGGTAATCAAGTAGTTTATAGTCACATCAATGATCTCATCTTTACTGTCCCTTTGTCAATGTCAAATAATTTCTACCTTAAAGGGACAGTCCAATCCTAGTAGTTATTGTGGAAACAAAACTCAAGATGGTAACATTTTTTTGTTCTAAATTTAAAAACTTGACAAAGAATAGAATGCATCACTGCATCCTCGTGAATTTCGTTTCCACAAAAAATACCCTGATCGGACTGTCACTATTACTATCTCTATATCGAACGGGTCACATGATATTTGTTGACAAGATATTGCCCAGCTAGATGTAAGCTTACCACACAAATCCTAAATAGAAGAACTATATTTTGGAACCAGTAAATAGGATCATTTATCAGTTTAGCAAAATCTTTGTTACCAATAAACTGATCTTGACTTCTAAGTTACAATCAAATAGGTTGAAATCTTTTTCAAGGCAATAAGAATATTAACTTTTAATACATTAAAGCAAGAATTTAAAAACAAAATTTATTACACTGAAATGTTCTCACAGAAATGTTTTTAATTTGATTATAAAAGTAAATTATTTTCAAATAAAGTAACAAGAAATCAATAACTTCATGTTTGAATGAATATTTCCTTTACATCTGGCAGAATTGCTACCATTTTTGTCAGAGATTCTATCCTGAACTATAATGGAATTGGCCAGGTTGTTTTGTTGACGGGCACCTAGGGTCAGGAAGTGCTTAAACTGACAGACCCGAGTTTAGAATGAAATTGAAGCAATCAACTGTTTTTTGTTTTGAATGACAGATTTGAGAGCATTCTTAAATCTGCAGGTTGAATCTGATAAGCATTCAAATTGATTTAACTCCCACATTGTCAGTTTCATGCCTTGAGTGATATCGTCCAATGTTATTTATATATCTCTCTGAAAGATAAGTATTAATGCCATTATCCTAATGAAAGTGGAAGTATTAAAGGAAAAGATTTTATTCCAAGTGTTAAATAATTAACTTTTTTATCCATTCAAGAAAAGGATAATGATAAATTTACAAAACCTAGAAAAGCTCTTTCAAGACTAGGATAGCATTTTCCTTACCACTTACATCAAGCGAAAAACAACATTTGCACAAGAGAAAGTGTTAATTCCAAATTCCAACATATTTTAATTCTGAGGTCACAAAGTCAAATCACATCTAAAATTTCAACTAAGTGCCAAAAGTTTCAAGTAGATGTTCCCATGTATACACCATCGCTTAAATTCATCGCTCAATTTGCAAAATAATGATAATTGCAAAGGAAACTTATCTCAACTGCAGTAAAATATTCAAAACATCAACATAATGATACCATTGTCTTATTATGTGTTCTCTATAAAGACTGTGCATTAAAATTGTAAATGTTCTTGATATTTATCTAAAAGTTTGACCATAGCGCTGTCAAAAGGTAATAAATAGTTCATAAACCACAAACATATCCTGGAAACCTTTGAGGGTCAAATTAATAGATAATAGATAATAATTAATAATAAATCCCCCCCCCCCCCCCCCCTCCCAAAAAAAAATCTTCTCATTATTTAAATAATTTCCAGCAAGTTGTTCCAGCTTAAAGGCGTACATACTCAGCAATTCTTCCATCACATTTCATAAAGATAAAGTTTCTTTAAAGATAAACAGAATAAACAGAATACACGTGCAAGAGTACGAACATGAAAAGAAAAACAGTGCCTTGATAAGATCTAGACAGTATTTTCAACCTTCTTTATGTCAGTAGGCCAGCAAGCTATAACTACAGTGTTTATGTAGGCCAAGAACCGCTACAGCTCATTAAATATCCAAGGTCTCATTAATTCCTTGTTAACATCTATGTTGCCAAAATCTTTTTGAAGCCATGTGTACTATGTCTGAACTTGCAAAAAACTCTGAAGATGTCGGTCGTTCTTTGAAGTAGACAGGCTTTAATTTGACCAATTAAGTAATTACTGCAACAATTATTGAATACATGATTAACTTAAGTGCAATAAACATTACCTGGGTAATCATTTATCAATTACATTTTAATGTGTATTTATTGATGAGTTAGTAAGATTTGTGGTTTTATTGTTTTAAATATTGTGATTATGGTTTTCATTGATACTTGTTATTGTTAGTAACAATATAAACCTTTGTAGCTGTTTCAAAGCTTGTCATGTCAGAAGGGTTATAAATGTGAATATCAATTAATATATTTAATATTATTTATGAAGAAAATTAAGTCTGATATTTGAACTACATGATGAATCTCACTGCTGGTTCAGAGGGAAGATATATATCTATCTATCTACATATATATATATATGACACTAGAGTTAAATGTACATAGTCTGGTTGGTATATAATGGACACAAATGTATTGGACTTGATTTTTATTTGTAATTACAAGACTTATGTGAATGAGTTTCTGATACCTACATTAATCTACGGGGCCTCTTTTCACTAGGCACTGAGCCCATAACTAGTGTCACCTTCGTTTAATGTTCGGAGAAGGGACGTTAAAGTTAAGCTTAGCAAGGTTGTGAGATTAATGAGTTCATTAAATCCAAAAGAAAATGAAACCTTATGTTTCTCAAACTAAAATGGAATATTTTTCTGTTGAGAATTTTTCTTTGAAAATGTCATGTACAAATATATTTTCATCAATAGTAAACCAAATACACCAAAGTGTAAGTACCAGTCAAATACAGAGAAGTTTTGTTTGAGAATGTCATCAACATATATATTTCCATCAATTTTGAATTGAATAGTCCAAAGTTTAAGTACATATAGAAGTTAATTAATTGTATTTGGGAACATCATCATCAAATATATCTTCATCAATTTTGAATTGAATACTCATCATATAACAAATCATATCAATAGATATATATACATGTATTTATTAAAAAATGCTTAATATTCTTATCCATGCAATCAATCATCATTAAATCAAGTTTATTTCTCTGTAAAAGCTGGAATCATGGCCCGATAGGTAGCTTGATAAGGTGTATATAGCATCAATACTGTGTTCATGTCCTCAATATGAGATCACTACACAATTTGTATAAACTGATTTCAAACCATTGGGCACAACTTTTTTAGTATTATAGATCAAGAAAAACAAGAAAGGCTATATAGAAGTGTGTGTTTCTTAGATTTCATTATTTCCATGTGTAAAGGCCTCTTTCAACTTAATGTCATCATAAAATTAACTAAATGATCAGCTTTTCATCTAATTAATAATGAAATAAATTATCAGTTGTTCATTTAATTGATAATGTAAGAAATTTTCAAATGTTTTTCTAATTGATAATGAACTAAATCATCAAATGTTCATCTACTTAATAATAAAATAAAAGTTTAAATTTCATCTAATTAACAATTGAATAAATGATCAAATGTTATCTTTTTTATAATGAAATAAATCATTAAATATTTATCTAAGAAATAATGATAATGTTCATCTAAATACAAGTCTTGACAGTAGTATTATTGAGTCAACTTTGTGCACTTGAGTTGATCAAAAGCAAAGGATAATGTTAGATAGGTAAGCTGATCAGCGAAGGTCGATAGAAGAAGAATGTGTCAGAGATCTCTAGACTCAGCTGCTGCATTATCAAGAACACATTAAATCTGAATATAGACACGGTTCCTCTCGTATTAGTGAAATCTGATTTAAATAGTATTTCATTTCTGAAAAACATGAAATATACAAAACAGACTACATACATGGAAAACTGGCGCTGGATTCTCAGAACTCTCTTAGTGCAAATTTTGTTGTAAGTACTAAACATTACCATTGACTTATGACTATCTTAGCACTAAGAGAGCTTCGATAATCTAGACCCTGAATAGCAAACAGTGCCAATATCAATGCTTCTCCTAAAACAATCATGAACTAAGATAATATGATAAGAATAATAAGATAATTGATAATTGGATAAATGAATCATGATTAAATAATGAATAAATTTGTGAAAATATCAATTGTGTATTATTTCATTTCATACCATTTCACTAGTATTTGTGTTTAAAGCATATGTGTGTGACATATTTTCATATTCTCATTACATTCCTCATTCAGATAAATCTGATACTTATTTAAAAATGAACTTGCAATTCAAAATTCACTTAAACATCAGACACCTGCTTGCTATTCAATGGAAAAAATATTCATTTCAGCATATTCATGATTAGATTTCTTAACTGACTAATTAGGAAAAGGAGTGTACCAAAGATGTCAATGACTTATGAGATTTCCTGACACTTCTAGCTCAAATATAGCTTCCACCTTGTTGGACCTGTGATTATGTTTCACCTAACCTTCACTACCACATGGTGGCCAGTACAGACCCTCCTACAATTGCATATTCTCGTTGGGCTACAATAACAAATAAGATAGATGAGTGCAAACCCAAAAATGTACTGAAAGATTTCCGCAAGTTTTCTGCCCTTGTGAACGCAGTTCATACATTGTGATGTCACAAATACCCAGTATTGTCATTTAGCGTATACAGCATCTTCCTACGCAAATTCTTAAACGCCAGTTTCCGAACAGTCTGTTTTATGCCGAGAGTTTGCTGCCCTTGTGAACATGGTACATGCATTGTGACGTCACAACTACGCGCTACTGTCATGTCACGTATACAGCGGTATTACACTAGTATAGAAGTTACACTGCATTACTTTACAAGGCCGAGTAATAATTTACAATAACATAACAGCATTTTGAAAATACTAAGAATCTTTTGTCTAACGTGAGGACAAGTAACTACAATTAAGATAAATGAAGGTAAGTCAAAAAGACCTTACACTGAAACAGGTTTGTGAATTACTCATCAGTTGTAATAAATTAATCAGTGCAATGGTCAAGTTAACTTGAATATGGTTAAAATAATATTAACAAAGTAAACGCCCAATATCCAATCTACGACTACTTAATGGCGGGACAGTGCACCTTATTACCCAGAGTTTCACTACTACAGCAACTTCTAAGTGCTTCGCGTGACCATATAGATCCATACATCCCGTGTTTAAGTACCCATTTGTGCAGCTTGTTGGACTGAGTGCAATGTGGATTAAGTGCCTTGCTCAAGGACACAACATAGTATAAAGCCTAAGTTTTACATTTTTGATGTCTCAAAATGGAAGCGAATATTATCTAATGAATTCTATAGACTTTTTCCCCCTAAATTCTAAATAAGCATTAGTATACAAGTCTAAATATTTTAAACATTTGTTATTCCAGATAAAATCTATGTCAATAGCTTTCATATCCACTGTGATCATTTATGATTGTTATCAATAAGAGTGTCAATGATTCAAACAAGCTTATATTGATGAAATGATGTTGATGACTTATTGCTGTTTGTTACATGTGTGTGATATAGTTTGTCATTTAGTTGGTTGTGTTTATCATTGTTCCATTGCCATGACTTGATGTTGTTCATTTATTATTTGTACATGAACTGTAATTTTTTAAGAAAATTGTACGGGAAAATAGCCATTTTGACAAGTATTTTATTCTGAGTAAAGAGTGATAAGATACCTTCTGAAGAGGCATCAAATAACCTCAAATGTTCTTTGACAAATTTCCAATTTGGCATACAAGAAAACTGTCTGCTTATTTTGGATGAAAATAACCTTCAAATCTATCATCCAGTTTTCTAGATATGCAAAATTTCCTTAAAAGAAACCAGTAGATACCAATTAAATCATAACTTTTTTATAATTCATTCTTATTCCATGTGATTACTTAAATAAACTAGTTTGATTACAAACCATCCTTTCCAGTTGTCATAAGTGAAAATGTGTAGCCATTTGATTATTAAATCTTAGTCCAATGGGTGTGCTGACATATCATTCTCCTTACCCCATTCAATTTTAAAACAAGGACTATTGTTTCTAATAATAACATCACCTTTTTTGTTCTACCAGTGAGCTAAAGCCGATGCTATCACTTTTATGAGTTGTTCAGCATCACCCTAATTGGTTGATTTCAAATCAATAAGAGGGGCATAGATTGGCTGGTTTAAAGTTCAAAACCAAAACCAATAAGAGGGGCATTGACTGGTTGGTTGAAAGTTCATAGCCAGCTCTGATTGGTCGAAACAAAACCAATAAGAGGGGCATTGACTGGTTGGTTGAAAGTTCATAACAGACACTGATTGGTCAAATATAAGTTGGTAACTGATGCATGGATTGATATATTCAATGTCATCATTTTATGTTTTCTTTTCAAAGATTTCTGTAATATTGTCAGTCATACATAAAAATAATAGTTCAAAATCTTATTCTTAATTTAATTGTCTATGTCTAAAGTGATTTGTGATAAATGATGACGTCCCAATCATGTCCTTGTATATGTTTTTTAAAATGTCATATCAATTTTGTCACTTATTACATATATGTTGAACATTCCACAACAGTATTAGCTATAAGAGGAATGATTTGAAAACTATTCTCTTCATGCTAAAAAAAAATTAATTTATTTAATTTAAAAGTACTATGTGTTAATCTTAATTAAATTTTTTAAAGAAATGTGACAATTCTTAATAAGTGGTTAAGTTTTTGCATCCCTTGAAGATAGGGCAGAGATGATGAATTGTTGAAAGATGTATCATATTGTTGCTATGTGATTGTCAATATACACATTTTATTGCAACAAATGTTAATTTTCTTGTTGTTAACTTAGCACATCTGTATATTTTTGTTGTACAAAAACCTTGTTTTCTTGTTGTGAGGAATAAACTGTTTACAGCTTTAATTTCTCATGTTATTTTGTTGTTTGAAGAAGAAAAAAGAAAAAATAGGCTTATGGTTTTAACATAGCAAATATTAATGGGAGTGAACCTGGATCTATGCTTGTTAAAGGGACAGTGCTATTAGGGTATAACTTTAAAGGGACATACCAGTTTATGATATAATATAAGCAATACATGATCATAACACAGCAGAGTTGAAACAAGTTACTTAGGGTAACAATTTGGTTAATCGAGTTTTGTCAACACAAAAAAATGAAAGTTTAAATGTGTAGATACAATATCAATACAAATAGTATATTTTTCAATAAAATGTAAACTACAGTATGTTTTGTGACATTTTCCAAAACAAACAAGATTGCAAAGCGGAAGTCGATAGGACAATGCCTGTAGCTATCAGGAACCTTGTGATCTAGTTTTGAAATATATTCAGTCCACGAAGCAGCACTAATTCCTGCACCTGAGGTTCGACACAAGAAAAAGAGAAGTTCTACAGTGACATTACAAGTACGATACACAACACACAAATTGTTGACTTCATTATCCAGCAACTGCTTATCAAAAGATGTGAGAGCAGATGCACTATTTAAGCCAGTGGGCAGATAGATTCTAATGTCATTGTCAAGCACTTGCTTGTAATAATGATAACACTTTATTGTCCTCAGTACATCCATACATACTTATCGGAAATTTATCTAGTGCCTAAGTACTCGGAAGCCACGGTGCAGCGCCAGTTAATGCTTTGTTCTGCCTTTACAATGCTGAGTGTCAAGCAAGACAGCAACTCCCATCTTATAACCTATTTTGGTATGACACGACCGGGAATCAAACCCCAGTCTTCCGCGGGACAAGTGGACACTCTACCATTGAGATACCCCCTTTCACAGAAAAAAGAAGTTGTTCTTCCATAAGAAATTGTCCTTATTGATCTTCACACCAATTTCTAGAATGCCAAGCAAAGAAGGCAGTGGTCTACGATCACTGTAATGACTATTGACTATGGGCACACTTACTTTAGGGACTCTTACAGACGTGACACAACCCTCAGTCTGGCTGACCAGGAGTCAAGTTGTATCACATTGTGATTGGTTGATACAATGTTCTCGCGACACGTCACATGACGATGAACAGACATTCTAATAAAAGTAGTAGATTATGTCACAGGGAGTTTTGTAAAATTTGAAGCTTATTCTAAAGACTTTTGAATATCATCTTAAAAATCTTACATAAACTTACAAGAATATTATATCTTCAAAGATACTTAAAGTTAATATTTAAAATGATATCAGTTCAAAAATAAATATCTGAAAAGTAAAAATATGAAAATGTAACATTTGACAAACCAACATTCTAAATTGGTTCAACATAAATAGGATATGTGAAATGAGTCTACACTATCATTGTACTATAAGTCAAGCTAGAAAATCAAAATGGCTGCTTACAAATAAAGTCTCTGTAATCTCCACCAAGAGCAAAGTATGGTCAATGGAGGAAAATGAAATATATAATTGGAGGATGGGAGGCTCAATGATGCCATGTTTTAAATCCAAAAATTACTCTGCCTTGAGTCAGCTCAGAGTTAATACCAACAGAAGTAGGTCAAGATTAACTGATAAACGAGAAGCAAAGCATTCATAGGAGTGTTCAAATCAGAATTTGTTAATAAGAATGTTTCAATTAGAAAGTTTCAATTAGAATGTTTCAATAAGAATGTCTCAAAAATAATGATACAAAATGAATGTTTCCAAAAGAATGTTTCAATAGCAATGTTTCAATAGCAATGTTTCCAAAAGAATAATACAAAATGAATGTTTCAATAAGAATGTTCCAATAGGAATGTTTCAAAAAGAATGTTTCAATAAGAATATCTCATAGAGAATGATACATAATGAATGTTTCAATAGGAATGTTCCAATAAGAATATCTCATAGAGAATGATACATAATGAATGCTTCAATAGGAATGTTTCAAAAAGAATGTTTCAATAGCATTATGTTTCAACAAGTCTGTTTCTGTATGTAGGATCACTAAAACCCATGACTAATATTTACATTTGCAAGTCTGTAATTGTACTTTTTCATTTGAGTTAGACATCAAACAATTATTGCACCCAATTAATAACTCCATTGACTTTATGCGACCATTAATGTGCATCCATACTTGGTCAATATTGTTTTCGTCAGCTTAACAAAAACAGGTATTGACCTCATCACAAGTCTGTAATTGTACTTTTCCATTTGAGTTTTACATCAAACAGTAATTGCCTCCCTAAACTCCTTCAACTTTGTATGACATGTTATGTATGCCTCCATACATAAACAAAAATGTTTCCCTTCAATACAGAAAGCATTTAAACTTGCCTACTATCCATCCCACTCTTTGATGTATGTACCTAATCTGCTGCCTAACATGTGCTGTATATCAGAGATGAAGTTTCCCATGTGCTGGCAGCATCAACTGATACTCTTCCATCAAACCAGACCATGTTTTTCTTATGTTGCATCATGTATCTCTCACCTCATCTTAAACCATCAGCAGTCCAAGTAAACCTAGCCTCAATAATACTCGATATTGAGTCTAGCAAGATATAGTAGCAGGTCGCGTCAGCCGACCTTTCGCCGACCCATGACCCTCATACATTATATGTGCGAATGAATACTATTGCGGATTGGTAAGAGGATCTCTGATTGGTCAACTGCTACCACTTAGCTTTACTAAGACTGAACCATCGATGAACTGAGGTTATTTGGAATTAAACGGTGTAAGTAACAGTAAACAAATCAATAATTTCATGTCTGAATGAATATTTTCTTTATATCTGACCAAATTGCTACAATTTTTGTAACTGAGTCCATCCTGAATCATAATGGAATCTCAAGAGTTGTTTTGTTTGACGGACACCTAGACTCAGGGAGTGCACAAACCGACAGACAGCAGTTCAGAATGAAATTGAAACAATCAAAAATTTTTGTTTTGGATGACAGAATTAAAAGTCCACAACGCTATTGTGGTTATGCATTGAGGTGAAACCTGTTAGCATTGGCTGGAACTAATTAGCAATTGGTGGTACTGCACTGAAATTCAGTGTACCATTGCACCCAAACCAAACTGCGTGAAGAACAGTTCTCTACTGTAGACAAAGTTGCCGAGACCCTTGTGAGATTTGAACCCCAGACATCATGATCCCTGCTAGGTAATCAACATACATGTCCACAAAAAGCATTGCTTATATAGCTAGTGGGTCCAGGCTAATCAAGTCATCCCTTGTACCTCTTTTGACATTTTTGAAAACTGACTTAAAAAGGGTGAATTTCAAGGTGATACTGCACTTATTTAAAAGGTGAACAAATCATTTTAAAAAGAATTTGACATTTATTTTCATTATTTTGTTTCTAGGTCATCATTTGAAAAAACAATCAAAGATCAATTTGATATAGATTCCAAAATGAAGACAAAATAAAAAGCTATTGTAAAAAATCCATTTAAATTAGGTTCAGTCTTATTTGATAAATCTTATCAAGTCTATCTTAAATACACCCTTTCTCAAATATCAACCATTTCTAAAGAAGAACAATGAAGTATCTGCTATAGCGCTCCAAGACAAAGCTATAACCCTCATAACACATTCAATAAATGCATTTCCCGACCAACAAGCCAACGGTGGCAACAAGGACCAAGAAGTCCACTTAATGGATCGGAAGCTGTTACGCGTCAAGCTTGTAGAGGAGACCAAATAATGATGTCCGCGAGTACGGCAGAATCACTATCTTTGAGTGTCACCAAGGGTTTCTCGGCTGGCCTGATTAAACATCGCCGGCGCTTCATTGGAGCAGACTCTGCTTGATACAGCTATATAGCACACGGCAGCTGGGACAGGCCGCTTGTATCACGCTTATCATTGATGCGTAGTTACATGGTCGTTGTGAGATAACATAAACCTCTGGTTGCTAATAGATACTTGTAAACTGATTCTACAAGCTGAGAGATTTCTTTGAGCTAACAACTCAAAGTTAAAAAGGATTTTATTGGAGAGCTGGATATAAGAGAGAGAGATATTTGATGGTGTTTTATGTAAAGAGAAGCTTATTTTTTGCCCCATCTGAATTAATGACCTGAAATCAATTATTTGTTTTTTGAATTATCAAATAATTTGTATTTATTTAGTTTGGCATTCATTTACAGCTCAATTGACACCTATAATCCATACAAGGATTATTTGCCAAAGAATGATTTGAAAAGTGTTATATTTTGTAATTAAAGACCATATTTGCCCAGAGTCCTATCATCATGTTTTATACAATCTATATTGGATTGTTTGTAAAAGTCTATAACAGATACTTAATGAATCTTCACATTGGATTCAGTTATCAGTTACGACAGCATTCTGTCGTAGTAATGCATTCCACGATCGTAGCTTTGATGATTGGCTTCATTATACAATGTTTTTATTTTTTGAGCGATACACTTTATTCTTTGGCTAATTGTTTAATCTTGAACAACTGAAATGCTTACCTCACAAACATATTTGAAATTAAGTGTCAAATTATCATGTAACAATCATATATAATTGTAAAACAGGAAAGTCAACCTGAATTTCGTTTCCACAAAAAATACCCCGCTCGAATGGTCCCTTTAACTACTCACACAGTTATATTTCTGAGATAAAACCAAAAGAATTACTTGGAGAACAAAATATTATAACCTTTATGACCAAAGAATGTTCAGCTCTGTTGTATTGACCTTATTAATACTACGTACATTGACTGAATACAAAGGCATTCGAAGAAAAAAGAATGCCTAATTGAACCTTCACATAGAATATACTTCTTATTCATCTTACGTCCCGCTGAGACTCTTGACCAATCAAAATGGTCTGACAATCAGTTTACAATTATACCAAATCTTCGCCTTAGTTGATGACCAATCACGGTCGTTAGCAACAAACATTAGGATAAAAACCTCTTCCTTTTGTTGTCAACCATAAACAATCAATGTTGACATGTTAATGGGTTTCAAAATCTTTGCTTTTTTATTTCAAATCAATTGTCAAATGCTGTTTGATGACAACTAACTTTATTGATCAGCATTTAAATTCATATGTGTAGGATCAAAACCGAGCCAGAGGTGTTGTTGATAATGTAAGCCCGCGGCAGAGGGAAATTGGAAAGGGCCGACAGGCCCGCCCCAATTTCCCAAGGCTGAGGGCTTACATTATCAAACAACACCGAGGGCGAGGTTTTGATCTAACTTATGAACCGAGATAAACCATAGTTACAAAATAATTTCAATAATAAGTATAAAAATAGAGCCATTGGCTCTGTAGCTCATCAGGCTTCATCATCAATTATGCTTTAGAGTGTGGCCAATGTGATTCCCCCATTGTAGAGGCCACAGGGTCACCATAAAATTAAGTATATAGGCGACAAGTTTCAGCTTTCTAGGCCTTACACTTTAGGAGGAGAAGATGAAAATAGATTTGAAGGACGCTCCTGTTGCCTTTATTAGGGGTTACAGGGCCACCAAAGCTACAATTTATAATCCTCACTAGTCAAGGAGTCTGTACACAAAGTTTCAGCTTTCTAGGCATCATGGTTTTGGAGAAGAAGATGAAAATAGGTTTTTAGGGCGTGGCCCCTGTGGCCCTTATGAGGGGTCACAGGGCCACCAAAGCTACAATTTATAATCCTCACTAGTCAAGGAGTCGGTACACAAAGTTTCATCTTTTTAGGCCTCATGGTTCTGGAGAAGAAGATGAAAATAGGTTTTTAGGGCGTGGCATATGTGGCCCTTATTAGGGGTCACAGGGTCACCAAAGCTACAATTTATAATCCTCACTAGTCAAGGAGTCGGTACATAAAGTTTCAGCTTTCTAGGCCTCATGGTTCTGGAGAAGAAGATGAAAATAGGTTTTTAGGGTGTGGCCCCTGTGGCCCTTATTAGGGGTCACAGGACCACCAAAGCTACAATTTATAATCCTCACTAGCCAAGGAGTCTGTACACAAAGTTTCAGCTTTCTAGGTCTCATGGTTCTCGAGAAGAAGATGAAAATAGGTTTTTAGGGTGTGGCCCCTGTGGCCCTTATTAGGGGTCACAGGGCCACCAAAGCTACAATTTATAATCCTCACTAGTCAAGGAGTCTGTACACAAAGTTTCAGCTTTCTAGGCCTCATGGTTCTGGAGAAGAAGATGAAAATAGGTTTTTAGGGCGTGGCATATGTGGCCCTTATTAGGGGTCACAGGGCCACCAAAGCTACAATTTATAATCCTCACTAGTCAAGGAGTCTGTACACAAAGTTTCAGCTTTCTAGGTCTCATGGTTCTCGAGAAGAAGATGAAAATAGGTTTTTAGAGTGTGGCCCCTGTGGCCCTTATTAGGGGTCACAGGGCCACCAAAGCTACAATTTATAATCCTCACTAGCCAAGGAGTCTGTACACAAAGTTTCAGCTTTCTAGGTCTCATGGTTCTCGAGAAGAAGATGAAAATAGGTTTTTAGGGTGTGGCCCCTGTGGCCCTTATTAGGGGTCACAGGGCCACTAAAGCTACAATTTATAATTCTCACTAGCCAAGGAGTCTGTACACAAAGTTTCAGCTTTCTAGGCCTCATGGTTCTGGAGAAGAAGATGAAATTCCACAAAGTTTACGGACGGATGGACGGACGGATGGACGGACGGATGGACGGATGGACGGACGGACGGACGCCGGACACCATGCCATACCATAAGCCCATCGGGCCTTACAGGCCAGATGAGCTAAAAATGGATTCATTGATTTTTACTGGTAGGGAATCACCATGAGCAAACGGAGAGCACATCCGCGCCCTGCACGTGCTTTGCGCTCGCTATCTGCCTCGTGAAGTTGACATGATTCTCACTGCGGAAAATACAGTTGTTCTCGTGGGGCTTTATAGCCGAGTTGTCAAAGGCGCCAGTTTAGTCAGCGAGTGGTGCAGAGATCGAAACCAGGCTTGCGAACATTATATTTGTGATTTGTCAAAAATATGATATTTTGTGATGGTATTTATTCGAAGAAGGACTTTGAAACAAAGTATTTTAAAACGTGTATAATCCCAATCAAAATAAATTTCCGATAAATTCTAGAGTAAGCCCCGGGCTTTCCTGGAGAAAGCCCTGGGCATTCTTCAAGAAAGCCCTGGGCATTCTTGGAGAATGCCCTGGGCATTCTTGGAGAATGCCCGGCAAAGAGGTTTATCCGGTAAAAGAAGAACCTAATAGAACAATAGAGTGACGTCACTGGAGGTTTATAAACCATGTTAATGGATAAAAAAAACTGGCAATTTTGAACATAATAAAGATGCTTTTGAATAAATTCAGCTATGAGTTTATTGAAAATGGAATCAAAATGCCAGAGACAGGTATTCAAAGCAGTTAGATTGTGGAATCAGACACAATCATTACCCGAATCCTGTGAATTACAGATTTTATCGACAGGTGGTAAGTAACTAACAGACAGAGACCTTTATCATAGGACAGGGATCTAAAGAAGGAGATAAAAATCATACAGATGATTAAAGATTTGGTAAAGTGATAAATAATCATTGAAAAACATCACAAGCATGATAAATGACTTGGTAAAGTGATAAACAATCATGATAGATGGTTTTATAAAGTGATAAACAATCATTGGAAACACATCACAACCATCGTGAGACATCAATTCAAGATCATATACTTCTAAGGACTAATAGAAACAAGAGTATCTTGAAATGGATGTTTATAGAAATAATTCAAATTAGAAGTGAAGGCTGAATGCAATAGTATGGCTTTCTTTTAAAAATAGGTCTTATTTTCACCTTGCACTTCAAACTGGAAGTTAAGGCAAAAGCAGAAATGTGATGTGTGTAATCAAAATGATGACACATTTTCATCTTGCATTAGGACAAGTCTATTACTAAAGCAAGGGGTTAATGAATGGACAAGACTACTTCTGTTTCGGGGAGGTAAAGGTGTTTAACTCTTTTGATTCTAGTTTAATTAAATACATGTAGCAAGGTAGGTACAATACAACTTTGACCAGAAACTGAAACCAAGAGTTTTGGAGAATGAAATCATTTTAAAAATTAAATTGAAAGGACAAGGAGACTATCAGATCCCTTCAGTTTTGAATATTGAACTTTCTATATTTGTTAAACCTGCTGTGGCTTTCAATTCTCAGAACTGAGACGGTCAAATACAAGTAAAAATATATCAACATTAACTTAAACCTTCTTTGCACTTTTCTGCTTCGATAAAAAAGGACATCAAACTTATAACTCAATGCACTTTATATGCCAATTATTACATACTTATTTTGGCCTCTATTTCATATCTTGCTCTTTGAAGATACTGTCACATACCATCTCCTTGTGATCTTGTGTGGTTGTTCTTACATTTGACTTGCATGCTAGCCAAGACTGAAGGAACTGACTGGCATTTTGATTGTCATTTATTGGTTTATATGACAGGACTACATCGCTTGTAATGACATTACAAACTGAGATGTTATATACAAACATCAGGAGTGACAGTAAATACTTGTTATTGCTCTTAAATTGCTGTATATTGCAAATTTGATTATCATCAATATCTTGCATTCTTTAAGCAATACAAACTTGGTTTCTGATCTTATATAAAATAAAGATTGTCCAAAAATATCGTTATCTATTATGCATACCAAATATATACATCAGTTTAAGAGATAAGTTCTTGCATATTTTATACCAAAACCTAAAGGAAAGAAGAAATAAAAACTCCTCAACTTCCATAGATTATTCTTAGTAGTAAATTACCCACATCAAAGAATTAAATCCAAAGGTAAATGCTTTAAATACTTCATAATTCAAAGGACACTAAGGTATCCATAGTCTAGGCCAAAGGTCACAAATTCTGTTGAATATAATATCAATCATCTTAGACATCTGAACATAAGATTCCAGCTTTCTAGGCCTTTTCTTTCTGGAGAAGAAGACAGAAATAGGTTTTGGGTGTTGACCCTGAGGCCTCTTTTGGGTTCACAGAAACTCAAAATCAATTTAGGATCGTGTTTGACCATGGTACGTGTACACATACATGAGATAGGAGTAAGCAGTTCTTGAAAAGGAGTTGAATTGGTGAAAAGTTTCTGGACAGATGGACAGATGCCTGACGCCACGCCATGAACCGAGGCTAAATCTTCACGTCTTCTGCATCTTTCAACATCAGGAAAAGCAATTCTAGAGACATTTACAAGACACTGAAACATTTACAAACAGAACACTCCACTAGAAGGCTACTTACTGTGGTCACACTGAGGACCCCAGGTATCCTGCTGGACACAGTTCTGACAAGACTGACCACTGAAGTTCTGTGGACACGTGCACGTGCCGTTTCCTAGCACACTGTCATGGCACTGCAAACATGGAACATCTTTTGGTAAAAACAATGGTCTAACTTTAAAATCAATATTTTAAAGGAATCTAGATTAAATTAATGTCAGTTCAAGTTTCACTTTCAAAACCACTTAAACAATACCTTCAGTTTTTATAGTAGTCTTTCTTTAATGAAGTTATTGAGAAGAAGTTTTAGACCTTTATTGAAGATTTGGACATGGTGAAAATCATAAAATTCCTTATTAATGTAAATGTCTTGGCACTGTAATAATTGATATAAAGTAAGACAATGGTCTTATGCTACTTTAGTCAATGGAAAAGTCATCAAGGAATAGATCAAAATCTGGTCTGATCTGATTGTCAAAGACACATTCAAATTGAATTGTAATGTTCCCAATTGATAATTTTTTCTCACATTTATAAAAAAATGAAAGAATCTTACTTTACTTGATAATGATCCAGGATTCGTGTGAATGGTAAGTGAGTATGTTGTCTTGTCAAACATACATTCTTGTAACACAGATTGCATTTCATGTGTCTTTTTAAGGTTTTTACTGATAAAGCGACCGAGAGATGAAATTTTTTTTGAAGATTTGGAAATATAATTTCGTGAATAAACCCACCTTGCCCCGCCCCCCACAAGGATTCTGGAATCCCCCTGGACATGACTGGCAGTCCTCTCCGTAGAACCCTTCACAGCAACGCTTTCTCTGGAAAAAACAATTAAGAGATGTTATGGTCTCATCTGGAATGGACAAACCAAGCTTTTGTTAGTACAATAAGATGTGAGCATGAGATGTGAATTGTGAAAGGACATGTTGTTTAAGAAAATATGTTAACTCTCTTCATGATATTAAACCAGGACTTTTCACTTATCTTCAAAAACTGTGTTTCGAGGGCAATATTACTTGTGGGTTTTTAATCTCAATCTCACTGGTGATATCATTTTGACAGTACATTTTGAACAATACAACATTCAAGTTCATCACATCACAATTGTCGTTATCTTCAAATGATTACACAACAGAGCTATAAAGGCTTAACATCATATGAATGTATCTAACAGAGCTATGACATCACATTCTCAATGTATCTCTTCATCACAAAACTATAACTACAGCTACTCACAGTGATGGTTCTGTTGCACATCCGAGAACACCCGACGTACGCCACGTACTGACCCTCCAGGTTCACCCAGTACCGACACCCGCTGATCACCTGCTTCTGCAATCAATATTTAGAATTTTTGGGTTTTGTACATTTTTTAACAGTTAATAGTGGCCATTGTTTCCCCAAAGATATGGGTCAAGTCTCAAAATGTTGATTCAACCTCTGTTATAGTCGGGTTTGCGGGCTAGAAAGAGAGAGGCCTGTTTGGATGCAATTAGGTTAGTTGTGCAAAGAGCATTGCTGTTTAAAAGTCATCATTTCGGCTACTGAATACGGGAAGCACCCTTTCCCTTTTTGTGGGAAATGCTGTCATTGACAGGAATTTTCAAAATGGTTAGTGATGCGATCTTTACCCACTAGGCGAAACTGAGAGAAATCAGGAATTTGGTATTATTTGAACAGAGGATGGATGGACATTTAATGCATTGATTCACATCGATGGGGACAGAATGACAGTGGCAGATTAACTCTGGGAGAACGGGGCCACTCAATCAATTGTATTTCTCAATCTCTATAAAGTTTGCACAATTGTGTATGAACTATATTTGGAAGTCTGTTTGTTAAGGGACATATCCCTGTCATGACCCCTCTGGATCTACTAATGAAAAAGAGATTCAGAAATATGTGCAAAATAGTGTTGTTTTGTATAGATTTTGCTATCAAATATAATAAGTTTGAATAAGAATAGACAAGTTTGATATCCATGAAATATTGTACTTCATTACCCATGCAACTTTTACAAGGCCACAAAAACAGTTAAACTTAAGTAATGTGGAATTTAGAGAACTGTTCATCTAACTTGTGATTTTCATAAAATTTCAGTGCTCATTGCAATTTTTTATAAAGTTGTTTAATCTCTTCTTAAAACCTTGATCTGGCACCGTCTTTTACTCCAACAAATCTCTTTGAAAGGAGAATTAGCTGTGTAACCTTGCTTTATGATTTAATTTGTTTCTAAACTCTCTCAGCGTGTCATCTGATTCCCAACACAAGCTACAGGGCTCGTAGAAAGAAGAGTTTGAAGAGAGGAGTTATGGCAGATATAATGTGCAATCTTTTTATCAAAACTTCCTGTAATTCTATAATTCTCACTTGTATCTTGCTTGAGGTTATTAAAGTTGCTCTAAAATAGGTGTAATGGATCTGTTATACAACTTTGCTCTATTTTTGTTTTGACTTATCGATCGAGGCTTATTCTTACACTGAAGAAGAGAAGATCGTGAAAGAAAGAGGATTTGGATTAACGTTTGGGTTTGAATCTGAGCTGGATAAAGATCAGACCATGTTTTGCTGAATTTCATAGACAAGCCTAAGGTTAATCTTTCCACCTTCCATCTTTTGTTGTTCTTGTCAACTTCTTTTGTTGATAAGTAATGTTTGAATACTGAGAATTTAAGCAAAAATTAAGTTTTCTTTAACAAAAATTATGTGTAAGATTTTATTCTATCAATATTAACTGACTATCAACAGACTTTCGGATTTTACAATTGTTGAGCACTTTATTAGATATATTGTTTCAGATTCTTTGAATTTGATTTGACTTATTAGGGAAAGTAAGAGCCTATGCATGAACATTTTTAGCCTTTTGGGCTCTGGTCAAGCAAAGCAGAACTATTGGTTGTAAACGTTGTACTGTGAATGTTTCCTTGAGCCCAATTTGTTCCGAGACAGAGTAATAAAAGGAGGACAATTACAATTTCTCTCCCAATATTTGCAACTGGTTCACCCTTTACTCACCAGGGGAGTATCACTAGCCTGGGGGCACCGTAGGTCTCCATAGCAAACATCACAGGAACCCTGCACAGAGAAATACATCAGGTTACAGTCTCTGATCCATCTTTGCTTGAAATATAAGAGTTAAGATATCTTATTTCATATCAAGTTCATTTCTGCATTTAAGAACACTTAAAGCGGCTGCTTTCTGATCTGATCTGATCAGATAGCATATTCCCAAAAGGTTGTACCCTGGTAATGTCAAGTTTTTGAAACTCTTGTTACTAAAAACATGGTCATACTCAAAACACTACGACCGTCATTCCAAATTATCATCATCATCACCATTATCATCATCAACATCCCCACCATCATCAACACCACCACCATCACCATCATCATCATCATCATTATCATCAGGAATATCCCCTTCTTAATCATCATTAGCATCATCATCATCATCATCATAATCATCATTATCAACACGGCTATCATCAACACCAGCATCATCATCCCCATCATAATCATCATCAACACCTCCACCACCAACATCATGACAATCTTCAACATTCACTACTACAATGATCTCCATTACAACACCATCATCACCACAACCACCACCAACACAACCACAACCACCACCATCACCACCATCACCACCACCATCACCACCATCACCAGACTGCACCTCACCCTGACGATCTTGTACGAGGAGACGTCACACCTCCTGGGGAGTATACCGCCCATGTCGGCGGGTATCAGCAGTCCCTCAATGTGGTGGTAGATCCCGTTGGAGCAGGGGATGTCCGTCTGGGACACGTTCACGTCGCCGTTCAGCTGGATCTGGCCCTGTGATACAACAAAAGTGAAAGCTGATTAGCAGAATCTCCCCATAAATTTGGAAGACTGGATCTTGCCCTGTGTACCATTACCATATGATTAAACTGTTTTAGTTGCATCCAGGAGTTAGTGGTATAAGGAAGACAATGGAAATTCTATAGTTAAATAACTTCTTTATTGACAAAAGTAATGTTTCAGAATAGATCCTTATATCGAAATTATTATCCGAGGAAGTGTGTCATATGACTTTTATGAAACAAGTGTGAATTTTTTTATTACCCGAGCAAGAGAGAGGTTTATACACAATTTTGTATGAGTTTCGTAAATGTCATATGACACACTTCCGAGGGTAATATCTTTATTACTGCTTCTATTCTTTTTTTTATTCTTTTTTTATTCTTTTTTTATTCTCTAAGTGATACCCAGAAATGGTCTGCTTCCGTTCTGACAGTCGGCTACAGTAACGTCACCAATTATGGTTTAATGGTTTAAATATAGGAGGAGTTGTGCTGTAACAATCGTTGCTAGGCAAAAGTGATATGAATACATGTGCTCATATTGGAAATATGTTACATCACAACTGTCAAATAACAATTTGTTCATCCACAAAGTTCCTTTTTTGAACATAATCTAAAGCTGATTAACAGAATATCCACTCTTTTTATCACAAATTCAGAGCAAAAATGGTTTTCAGAATCAACATGAAAGCAAACTTTATAAAACCTCCTCCCAACATCATTTCTTCACAAAAGCAGCTCAGAATAGATCATATTATATATCTTAGTCTAAATATTAGGTTAACTATATAACAGGCCTAACAATAGCTATACTTGTCAATTGTAGATCTATTAAGTGCACAAATCTGGACAAATCAGAAATATGTATGAATAATCCCGATTCATGTATAATTGATTAAATTGAATATAAAGTGATTGCCCTTTGTTGAAATCTCCATATTTTGTGGGTCACTAGTGCACACATTTATTGTTCATGTTTATTTATATTTGACATGAAATACATAAATGTTAGAAGCTAATTTGCTATGTGACCTAATGATTTAATGTTTATTTCATGTATTTCATTGATTTTAAAGGGTCATTAAGAGTTTATAAGGTGATCGTTGAAATCTTTGTATTTTGTAGGTCACTAATGCAGATATTCATTGTTCATGTTTATCTATTTTATTATGATAGAATCACTGTTAGTGGCTAATTTTAAAGCTCAATAAGGCGATCATAACTTATAGAGCATTGTTAAAGTGACACAGAGTATTTTTCTTAAAATTTTATTTGGTTTTGATAAGCTACAAAATATCTAATATGCTGATTGAAGTTCATATCTCATCACTGGACTTGCAAATATATCCATTTATGCATAATATCTCTAAAATGCTTGATTTTATGGAAAATCAAGAAAACATCCCAAATACGTTTAATATTCAAAAGTATGCATCCAATTAATCTACCTATTAGTTACAATACATAATAAACACTATCGAATCGAATATATCTTCCTGTCAGCTTATGACAAGGTTTTAAAATTACGTTTGGCGAATTTGCGCGCGCCACTCAGGCCACATTGTCCGGTTTTCGATCAAAATCCCGACTTTGAATGGCCGTATTTTCGCTCTAATGTACTGATTGACCTTTAACTTGTTATTTTCAGTAACAGTTAGTGGTTCCCGATGTAATAACATCGATTTCAAAATTTGACATATGTGATCCTATCAACATACTCTGTGTCTCTTTAAAGGGGCAGTAGCACGTTTTTAGGGGGAATATAAGGTGAAGTCATGAAAATGAAAATTAATGGTTCCAAATGAAAGACAATGTATTTAAACTAAATGGAACAGTAATAATTCAAATATAAAATGTAAAGTTCAGCCATGCCATTCCTTTTTCTTACACAAAATGAATTAAAGGTGTTCACACAAAAATGGCCGCCAATGGATTTTGTGTAAATCTTCATACTTTGTCCTCTGACTATGGGTGATTGACTTGTGTGATGAGATTTTTAACACTGTCAAAATAATACATTTAACATTAACTTACAACTATCAGTGAAAATTTTAAATATAAAATTATAAAAAAACGTGCTACTGCCCCTTTAAAGTACTGATGACAAAAAGTATTATTTCAAAGCTAAACAGTTTTGAACATTGACTGCATGAAGGAATAAAGTTGATATTACGATAAATACTGTGACAATATACGAGTCAACTTAAACATAATTTTGGAGGACATAATTGATAAGAGAAGCAGAAGAACAGACTCTATGATAGCGTTGATTATAGAAAGCTAGACTTAAGAGCCCCACATTCAAGCTTGGGTCAGATCATGGTTGATAATGAATTTGTTTCTTGAGAGTGCATTAACATTTGGATAAGTGTGGCAAATAACCTAACCATGGTATCATTACATAATTTTAAGTAAACGCTAAACATAACACATTCAAATCAGCTTTTCCCAAGAATGCAAATTTTCATTTTAATAGATCAAATTATGTCAATCTAATCATGAACTTAATATTTTCAATTTGCACTCCTCAAGATAACCCAGAGTACTTGTGAACATTGTTTTCTTTCTTTATCAATTAAAAGTAAAATGCCCGAGGTGATAAACATATCACTACATGGCTGCATCTAGAAGAACTACAATTTCTGGATAATTTGAGCCCCTACTTTGGAAGTCTAAGGTATTCACATGCTTAAAATTATCCCTGTGGGCTTCAATTTCATACCAGTGTATTTCAGTCATAACTTGAGGCAGGAGTTTCTCTCAATAAAGATAAAACAAAATTGATGCACTTATTTTCAGTAAGCAGTGCTACAAGCGCTAAAATTCCAATTAATAAACTATGAATTTGTACCTTTTTTTCATGACACTATTATTATGAAGCAAAAGAAATCCCCTATCTTTCAGGCACTTTTCCAAATTTTAAGAGCGCAAATACTGAATTTCTATAACTTTTTGACAACGACACATTGTGTGTTCAAGTTAAAAAGGGTATCATTTCCTGTCAGATATCAATGGCAGCAATTAGTCCACATGATTAGCAACCTATCATTAGAGACAAAAATAGAGCCATGGGCTCTGTAGCTCATCAAACTTATGGATGGAAAAGGGTTTTTGGGTTTTGACCCCTGTGAGGCCATTTGGGGTCATGGGGTCACAAAATCTACAATTTAGAATCTCCATTGGCCAAGGAGTATACACACAACTTTTCAGCTCTCTAGGCCTTTTTGAACTAAAGAAGAAGATGACTATAGGTTTTTAAGGTTATGACCCCTGCAACCCCATTTGAGGTCAAGGGTCACCAAACCTCAAATTTAGAATCCTCATTGGCCAAGGAGTCTAGACACAACTTTTAAGCTCTCGAGACCTTTTGGCACTGGAGAAAAAGATAAAAATAGGTTTTTAAGGTTTTGACCCCTGTGACCCCAGTTGGGGTCAAGGGGTCACAAACCTGAAATTTAGAATCCCCACTGGCCAAGGAGTCTACACACACATTTCAGCTCTCTGGACCTTTTTGGAACTAAAGGAGAAGATGAAAATGGGTTTTTAAGGTTTTGACCCCTGTGACCCAATTTGAGGTCAAGGGTCACCAAAAAATAAAATTTAGAATCCCTATTGGCCAGGGAGTCCACACACAACTTTTCAGCTCTCTAGACATTTTGTACCTGGAGAAGAAGATTAAAATAGATTTTTAAGGTTTTGACCCCTGTGACCCCATTTGGCCATGGAGTCTGCAACTAAAATGTCAGCTCTGTAGAGTTGTTGGTTCTGGAGAAGAAGTAAAAAAAGTGATAGGTTTACGGATGGATGGATGGACAGACGCCAGCCGCCATAAGGAGGGATATATCGGAAACATTTCATTGTAAAACAATGTAGCCAGGGGACAACTGATAACATTTCTGACATTTAAAACTATCAATTCAGGAGGGAACCAAGTCTAATTAAAATCGGCCCATTTCGAGGAAAATAATATTCAAAGTATCAACTCTACACAGATCCTCTACACAAGGTCTGACTGCACCCCTGTACCTTGCATGTTTATTTACCAGTTTATTGGAGCCGATACAAAGTGGTTAGCGGACCAATCACATTGTCTGACTTATGAGACCACTAGCAGTGATCACGTTCAAAGCATGGTTAACAGGAGTTACTTGCCCCTAGCTTGGTACCGAAAGGTTTTTAGCGGCTTGCGATTGGTTAGCTGAGTAAGCGCAATGCCATCGACCTACGGGGTAGCTGTCAGACCTAGTGGGGAGGTTACCTATCGAAATATAAAATTTTATTCCCTATAGAGTTAATATTATTAACCTTTTACTCCTTGGAACTAGGCCAATTTTAATCAGGTATGAAGAGAACCCTTCTGTGTATCTTGTGCCATGAGTTAACATTTTGGTAAAGTGCAGGATCACAAAGCTGATTGACACTAATCTAGTTTTCTTTCCTGAACAAAGTACAGTCAAAACTATTTTAATCAAATGTTGAATAGGAAAAAATATATTGTTTCCCGATCCAATCTTTTTTTGCAAAAGAAGTGTTGTTGGATAAGTATAAATGTTGAATATGTAGTGATTTTTTTCTTTGGCAACAGAGAATTTGACTGAACATGTTATGACTGAAGATTCAATCTATTTTTTATAAAGATTTTTATCTTAACATATTTTTCATGATCATTTGTCTTAAAAAATGGGCATTCATTTTAAAAAGTAAAGCTTGATATTAAAGGGGCAGTAGCACGTTTTTAGGGGGAATATAGGGTGATGTAAGGAAAATGAAAATTAACGATTTCAATTGAAAGATAATGTATTTAAACAAAATGGAGCAGTAATAATTCCAATATATAACGTTAAGTTTAGCCATGCCATTCCTTTTCTTACAAAAAATGAATTAAAGGTGTTCAAAAAAAAATGGCCGCCAATGGATTTTATGTGAATCTTCATTCTTTGTCCTCTGACTGTGGATGATTGACTTGTGTAATGAGATTTTTGACACTGTCAAAATAATACATTTAGCATTCACTTACAATTATCAGTGAGAAATTCAAATTATAAAATTATCAAAAAACGTGCTACTGCCCCTTTAAGGAACAATTATCCTCATCTTCCAATTTCATGGCTTCTAATTCCTTCTTGGTATACACTATTCGATGCAATTTTGAATTGAAATGCTACTCATATGCCATCCCTTGTTAAGAGTCTGTACTGAACAAAAATATTTTGCCAGTTTAGTGAAGTGATATTACAATTTGCTGTCCACTTTTCACCGTCATTAAAAATATTGTAAACAACTTTCTGACTTGAGCAAGTCTAAAACATTATGATTTATAATCAAATTTGATTTAAAAGTACAGGTGTGTTGATTAAAAGTTTGGCAATTGGGCAGGAAAACAGTTAAGCAACTTTTGCTAAAGTAGAAATATTCCTTTTTCATCTAGGTAATCAAAAGTCACTAGCCCTCTAGAATTACACATAACCTTGACACAGTGCTATAATTTAATCTACCAAGTTCCAAAGAAAATTGTTTAGTCTTAAAAAAAGCCATAAAGGTTGTGATAAAATGTAATTAGCGTAATATTTCTCCGATCTATGATATTAAGACCAAGCATACATAATGCTTCTCCAAAGATTCTGACAGTCTTTATGCAAATAAAAATAGCACCCAAGGTAACACAAATTCTAAAGGGAATTGACTTGTTGCAATCTTGAGCATATTTTCTCATGTGAGATATTTTGCAAGCTTGAATGAAAGAGTCAAGATCTATCATTATAGCCTGCTTTACACAGATTGTTGAGTGTAATATTGATAGTACTCAGTGACTTTCACAATAAAACAACTTGCTGTACTTATTGTATAATCTTGATAACCTTTATCACCACTCTAGTGACGTCACGATGATTTTCACAATAAAAAAGTTTTATCCAAGAAACATTGCTGTACTTAATGGAATTAATAAGTAATATTAAGTAAATTTTGAGCATATATTGCGAGTCCTCATGGTGACTGTCACAATTACAAATGTTGCTCTACTTATTGTATTTGATATGTGTAATAACTAGTAGTAAGTATATTGTAGAGCACATATCACTCACTGTGATCCTGACGGTGATGTTGACGGCGGAGTTAGAGACGGAGATGATTCTCTTCTGGGTGATCAGGTCCTCCACAGTCACCTGTAATCAACAATTCAATTCTTTATTCTTTATTCTCATAGAATCACGTTGGTGGTACAAGAGCATATTCACAAAAAAACAAGAAGACATGGTCATCAACATCCCCTGCCAAATAAGTTTTCATTAAAGCTCCCAATATTTTCCTACATGAGCCATAACTCTGTAATAAGTAATTGCATTTACCTCATTTTTGAAATCCATCAAGATATTGATACCCTGAATACACACGGCAAATTGGGTTATCCTATTTTAAAGAGTTTCTGAGAAAAATTTTCCAATTTGATGACACCCTCGAACAGTGTCCAAAAAGAACAAGGGCAATAACTCTGTAAAGAATAATTGTGCGGTTCTGATTTTCGAACTCCATCAAGGTATTCATACCTTGAAGACACACAGCAAATTTGGTTATCCTATCTTAATAGTTTCTGAGAAAAGCTGTCCCCTGACTCGGACAGGCGGTGAAGGGATGAAAGATGTACTATAACAATATTGTATCTTTATCATTTCAGTAAATAAACCATTAGTCAGTCCTCATCATAGGATTGACAAAAATATCTGTACATACAGATCTCCGCTACCAGTCATGAGGTCAGACATTACTGGCATTGACCCGACACTGACTCAGTACATAACTTTATTTATTACCCATATGGTTGAAAATAAGTAGTGACATATTTTCAAAATGAGCACTAGTGCGCATATCAATTTTGCCTTGGTAGAGAGTGGGTTCCCATATGTTTTTCGGCTTTGACATCATAACATCATTGTTCGTGATGTCACCATAGCCAGCCCTCGCAACAGAAGTGGCCCGTTTTCTGATAATATCTCAAAGAATGAAATGGGATTGAATCGGTCTTAAAGAAATCATTACCCTCGGAAGTGTGCCATATGACTTACGAAACTAGTGCAAATTTGTGTATAACCTTCACTCTCAATCGGGCAATACAAAATTTCACACTCGTTTCATAAAGGTCATATGACACACTTACTTAGGTAATAATCACTATTTATTACATCATTTTCCCAAAAAAAACTGATACCCTCATTTTTTAAATTTCTTTATAATTTACCAGTTTAGCCATGTGGTTGACTGAGTACCTGTTTACAACCATTTGGGTAGTATTGCAGTCATTAGTGGTATTTAGCAATGTAAATTAAGACATCGTTATTATACTGAATTCAGTATAATAAAACAATAAATTACCTACAGTGAGGTTAGTATGTAAATTACAAGGAGTCGAGACAATCACTTGCCTATAAGAAATGATTCCTTAGAACCCGAGTTCAAATCGATGCAGAACAATTAAGGACATAGTTTTCACGAATGTCAACATTCAAACAATGTACATCCAGTTCTAATACCACAAAATTAATCTTATCTTTTAACTAATGATACAGAGCTAATCATTTTAACAGAATCTGGATATGTAATATCAGCCTTCTGACAATATTTTATGAGTGCTTCATTCTCAAACTGTCTAATAAAAGAGTTTGTTTTGCTCCAGTTTTTAAAAGGCTGCTATCATGGTTTTTTCAAACTGATAAATCTTAACATTTTCTCCAGCAATCAAATGAAAAATTGTCCTCAATTCTTATTTGTCGTCTGTTTACAACCACAGAGCTTATTATGAAATGAAATGAACTTGGCTCTGTTGAACAAGAGGTTTTGTGAGATTCCAGTTTCTATACAAAATTTGTTAAAGCTGTATTTCAACTAAAAGAATGAGTAATAAATAAAATACATAAAAGTTCAACCATGCAATTCCTATTTCTTGCACAAAAAGGCATTTTAAAAAATGGCCGCCAATGGACTTTATGTGAATCTTTATAATTTGTTCCATGACTATGGATGAAAACTTTTAAAAAAATGTGCTACTGCCCCTTTAAGATTCCTGTAAAAATCTAGTTTCCATTTAATAAAACATTTTTTGGGTGGATCAAAATCTCAATAAGCTTTCCTATCAAAGTACTCACCGTTCCAGGGAAGATGTGGTTCTGTATGATCTTGCGTAGGACGGGCTGTCCGTCTGGGGACATCAGGTACTGGGTCACTTCCGTGGGCATCTCGTCAAACACTCTGTTGTTGGGGACGAACATCGTCACGTTCTCCGCCTCAAACGTGTTCTGTATACCAAGTCTCTGTGAATAGACAGTGGTACATCATAACACATAATCAGGTCACCAATCATTATTTCATTTTGTGACATAAAATATGTTTAAACCACATATTCAAGTCTAAAATTAGGCAGGAGGGATGTAATGTTGGTCAAATATAAAGATATAAATTTTCTGCTTCAAACATGGTCTGAATATCCACTTTCTGCAGATAGACAGGACTAAATATATGATACATTACTTCACTTATAAAAGGTCTCAAATATAACGTAATTAGAAGGGTTGTAATTGTGTTTATAGATAAATCACAGAAAAACATTTTGGAAGTTATTTTTTTAAATTTCAGCTTCTTTCTTTTTACCTAGTCTCTGTGAATTGACATGAATTTTATACCTTATTACACATATTACAGAATTTAGAAGAAGGGGTGAATCGAAATTGTGGTTAAAGATATAACAAATTTATTTAACAAAGTTATTTTTCAAATTGAACCTATCCAACATAAATGTAATATTTTAAAGGAAAACATTGAATTACTTGATAGTAAAATTGTCCACAGATGTAGAAAAAAGGTGTTTCATACAGAGATAGTTTGTGATGCAATTTGATTTTGAACACTAAACAATTTGAGTCACGAAGAAGCTAGGGGACAAAAAGTATGCAATTGTGCAAATGATTTTTAAGATTAAATGATGGTTTCCAGGTGATTGAAATATGTGTTAAATTTGGCTTCTTTCAGTTGCATTTAGAAGTTGGTATGATGAAGAAATACAAATTAGCTTGAAAAAAGTGTTAGTACACCAAAACGTCACATCTCTTTGCAATAAAGAAGTTTTAAATCCATATAATTTGTATTTCTTCAGGTAATTAATACAGACAGATGAAAGATCTTATTTTTACGGTATAAAATATTCACAGGTATATGAGTAGTCAAAGTCATTTGAAATTCACTTACCTGGATATAAGATCCAAACCTCCGATATCTGCCCTCTTTGTTGATCAAATCCATCATGGTTTCCTGAAGCAATAAGGAAAGAAGTTAACATAACAAAACCTGAAAGAGGACTTTCACCAAGTCCTTACATAAATTTGCATTGTGCTATTTACAGCTCTACCAGTAAGCAAAGAACAGAGCATCCTGCAATATCAGCAATATGTCTCCTACACATACCTTGATACCCATCGGGTCCAAACCCTCCTATAGCTATAAGTAGCCAGCAAATGAAATTATTCACTTTAAGCAAAAGTGGCACAAACGTGGATGAGAATATAGTGTATGGAGTTTGAAAAAGCTCACCTCTGAGCTACCGACCACCTCCGGCTCGGCGGTGATGAGTGTGTTTGTGATGTGGATGATGCCGTTAGCACACTGTAGGTCCGCCTTCAGGATCTTGGACTTGTCTGAGAAGCCTCGTAGTCGGTACTTGAACACCCCGCCTCTCTGCCAGGGATACACGAAATGAATGATGTAAACTTTTTAAAATCTACCAGCAAGCAAAAAGGATCTCAAGAAATTGATGAAGTACACATTGCAAAATTTGTCAAATTTTGAGATTGGCCGGCTGACTTTTCAAAACAGATGTCATTTTGCCATTAAAAACTTTTTGTCAACTGTTTGAATGTGGTGTAAAAGCAAAAAGTTCTTTCATTGTCTGAGAATTAGTGGCATTTTATATACCACAAAATGTATTGCCAACAAACACTTATTTACTATTTTTCCACTTTTCGCATTGGAGGTAAAAGTTTGAATTTCTCTGACCTTGACATTGAGAGTGAGAGGGACCCCCTGTAGCGTGTAGTAATCGGTGTAGTTCTGCAGGTCCGCTACAGATAGCTGGCCCACGATCATGTGCTGCCGGATGATCTGCCTCACTCGGTCTCTGTTTGTCAAAATGGCGTACCACTGTGGAGTCAAGTCAGGGAGAGATAAATATAATAAGTAGTCCATTTGTATGGAGTCAACACAATAAACTAAGTGTATGTGTATGTAAGTTTATTTTAAATATTTCATTCAGAAATCCCTGCTTACATTCCGGTCAAGGAGCCAGGGAATACCTTGCCATTGAAGGTTTAAATAAACAAATACCAAAGATATTACAGTATTTGTTGATTGAAAAGAGACAAACTGACAGAATTGCATCCAACTGTTTGAAAAATAAGGAATTGATGAATGTTGATTCCATGCACTTGTTCATGTATGTTTAGTTCAAACACTTTGATGCGTCATGAGAAAACAGAATTCAGAAATCAGAAAGATTATCTTATGTTATCTTTTTCACCTTATCCTCCTTGAAGACCTGTTTGAAGCCCTGACTGACGGGAACGAAGATGGTGAAGGGTCCGTCCTCTACAAGAGCCTCGGGGTAACCGGCCTTCAGGATGCTCAGCGCGTAGGTCAACTGGTTGTCAAGGTCAGGGTCATTTGCGTTGAGGTCTTCCAAGCGCTGTGAAGATATAAGAATTGCATTGGATGAATTTGGTTATGAAAGTTTATTTCATAAAGTGTATAAAAAAGCATCATTTCTTAATATATCAAAGAATGACTTGAAAGTCAATAAATGGTCAGAATTCATAGAAAAGATAATTTCTTCATTCAATGAGAGCCTATATCAATATTCACCTGTAGAATGTTTCCATAGCACATCTCTCCATCTCCAACAAACCCTTCATTACAGGTGCAACTTAAAGAAATAAAATTAATCAGTCATACTTTCTCAAATGAGTCGGCAAATACATAAATTTGGTAACAAATTTCAAATTAAATGTGTTTGTTTTATCACATTTGCAGGTTTTTAATAACATTAGGCAATGATAAAACAATTAAAGCAAAGATCCATGTGAAACTAACTTCATAAAGACATACTTGATACAGTCTCCATCAAAGGTTGATAGAAGCCTTGCTGCATTCAACCAAATTTTATGGTTTGATCATAAAGCTCTATGATATAAATAAATTACAAAACTGTGCATCTTAAGTGCATCACTGTGCAAAATAAAACAAAACAAAATCAGAAATAACACAAAACAAGTCCTTACTCGATAGCGTTGGAGTTGACGGTGGTGCAGGAGGCGTTCTTGTGGCAGCTGGTGCTGGAGCAGATGTCGATGAGGGTGCACCCCACCCCCGGCTGGTAGTTCTCGTACCCCGCCATGCAGTCACACGCACTCTGGGGGTGGAATCGGATCAGTAGCAAGACAGAGGCACATTGAGGGTTAATACATGTTTATCTACAGATATTCTTTTATTAGCTACCACCTCAAAAGAGCAGCCATTCTAAAGCTTTTCCGACTTTGTTTTTAATATATAAACCCCTTTTATTGAATGGTAACTTGCTCGATGCGGCTCCATAGCTACCCTGATTATGTCCTTGGTAAAGACAAAATTTGTCAGAAGTGACAATTAGCAATCACGTGACAAAATTAGTTGGATCACACACAGCAAAGTGCCTTATATCACAATTTATGTGAGTCGTCTTTGAGCATGGCATATCGCGCGGACCTCTCGAGATAGATCAACTGTATACAAGTGCCAAGTTTGTCATTCTCCTGGTTGGCCTTCAAACACAGCTGTACTTTCAAGCAAAGTGAATTCACTATTAAAGATGATATCTTGTCCTTGTACATGATACTTAAATTTTGTAAAAGGAATTTCCTAAAAGACATTCATTTGTTAGAAATGGTGCCTACACCCTGGCATTTGAACTTTTGCAGGTGATTTATCTTGGAAAAGCTCAAAGGTTCATTCCACAAGACAGATCCACCACTAGAACCTTTAAAAAAGGGAATCTTTAGAAATAACACTAGCAAGTTCTTCATTATCACATGACTCTCAAACAATAAAAAAAGTTTTCCTACCTTGTTGGGTCCCATGTAGACACAGACGGAGGTGAAGACGTTACAGCCGCCGTTGTCGGTCTGGCAGGGGTTGACTGGTTCGCAGTAGATGCCGTCCCCCGAGTAGCCCGAGATACAAGAACAGGAGTGTTCAGCCGGTCCCGTACTGATGCAGGTCGCGTACACGTGACACGGGGAGTCCTCGCAGTTGTCTATTGCTGGATATAGATACAGACATTTCATATTGGGATGTCATGATGCAGTGATACAAGGTTCAACATACAATATCATCTGAAAGGACATGTAAAGGGATACATCAACTTCTAGAGACTCTTCAATCAAATTGTCCAAAATTATGATAAAGATTATAATAATAATTTGTGAAACAACCAAAAACCTCTTCATAAACTCGGAAGTTAAATTTATTGCATTAACCCTTGGGGTTGAATATGCAAGTTGAGAAAATGGAAAATGATATAAGAACTATACCAAGATGTCGCACCTCTATGAAAAAAAAAAGTTTGATATCCATAAAATCTAGTACTTTACTGAAAAAAAGGATATAATTCGATCAGTACATAATACTGTAGCACTCAAAGTGTCATGAAATTGAATGTTCTGATTATAAAACTGAATCTAAGCACATGAGTAAGTGATGCCAACTCACGAGTGCACGTGTTGTTATCTGTGTTGAGATACCCGTGATCACAGACACACGTAGCGTTACCATCTACATCCTGGCACCGGCTGTTGTTGTCACACGTTAGATTCGCACAGTCGGCAATTTCTGGGAAGAAATATGTGAAACTGATAAAAGTAACCAGAAAGGGACTTTTGCAAGCATGAGAGCTGTAAAATTGTCAAATTTGATGTTTGATGAACAACAATTTATTTTTCACAAAAACATACAAGGTGACAATAGCATCAATAACCATGACTAAATGTTCCGATTATTCTCCACAATAGGCTTAACCTGATGATTTTGAGAGGTAACCTGAATCTTGAAAAGAAGTGCCCTCACCAACTTCTAAGACATTCTTAGTCCATAGTTAATTGATGGTGCTTTCGACTATCAAAGCGCTAAGAGAACGTAAAAGATCCTGTTCCTAATCACCAACATCTAAGATACATCTAAGGCCAATTGTCAAGTATCGTATTTTTGACTATCTTAGTGCTAAGAGAAGTTACATTCATGTTTCTGAATCTAACAAAAGAATTGCCCTCACCAACATCACAGAGGTCTCCCATATATCCACTGAAGCAGTCGCAGGATCCGTCACCATAGACACCAGAGTTGCATGTTCCATTCTGACACTGGCACTCTGTTGTGTTGAGAGAGAATTTTTATATTTACATCTCATCTTGTATAAACAAAGAGGTCATACATGAATGATACAATTTACAATATACTATGTACAAGCTGATAAAAATATATGAGAGAGTGTTATAAATGACATAAGATAAAAAATGCATATCAAAAGTAAAATATAAAACGATTTTCTTTGAATGTTGCACTAATTTCATCTTTACTTGAATATACAAACTGTATGGTACAGGTATTTTTACTTAAGGCTACTAAAGGCTACAAAAGCCAAAGATGATAAACTTTGGGATGATGTTTATACTTTAGAACCACAAGCATTTCTTCGTTAGTGAAAAAGGTTGTGATCCTTCTTTCTTTGTAATAAATGCATGCGAAAATGCTTTTAAACCTAAAATATTAATGTTTTTAGTTTTCAGGTCATTATTAATTACTTCATTCATTATTTCACTTCATATTCATGTCTCATTCTAAAAGTTTACACCTTTGCCCTTGAAACAATAGTGCATACACATTCTGTCAGAGTATCAAAGGTATAGGAAGATCAATGGTAATATTGGCATTGGGTAAAATTGGCTTTTAAGACTCTTCAGGGACAAGAAAATTAAGAATTACCGCCACTGAACAAAATATTGACCTATTGACTGTATACCCCCTACACTCAAATCGGGGAGATCTTCACCAATATCTGTAAAAGTCTCTTCAAACCTACCCTGATCACAGCTTGATCCATAGAAGGTACTGTTAGCACACAGTTCACAGGCAGTTCCAGTGTAGTTTTCCTTTATAAAAAGAATAATTTGTCATGAAATGAACAAGTATAAATATCTTTTGGTGAATTATCATACTAAATCCATGTCAAAATTTAGGCCATTGGGTTTTTGTGGTATTCAAACAATCAAAGTCCTTGCAAAATAGAGTTAACTGGTAGTTAAGCTCTTTTGACATTCAATACACTAAAATGATGCATTTATTGAACAAGACTCTTTTTCCATAATTTTTTTTATATTTCTTCTAAACCTTGGTCAACTCACATCACAATCACAGATCCCGATACCGTCAATACCCTGACTACAGAGTCCGTGGTTATTACACACATTGTCTGCACCCCCGGGACACTCTGAAATAGTACATATATAGAGGATATAAGTCAATCACGGTTTTACTATCTGATGCCTTAATAAAGAGCCACTCCACCATTTTCATCATTTATTGTTTTGCTTTGACATAAATTACATAAGTTGTCTCTTTTTTCTCTAAATCACAACTAACACAACTAACACATGAGTTTCTATCAATTTCACCAAGAAATTGTTCATCTATCTATTCATAGAAGAATTCTGGATGACTCTCATTCCATCACAGAGTACTCGGAGGACGGATGACCTCTCGGACAATGATCTGTCCAGTGACCGTCTTGACCTTCCTGTGATAAGTCAGTACATTCACAACAATGAGACATCCTGAAGATTTTATATATGACATGTGAGATAGTTAGAGTTTAACACTACATTTGTAATATTTCAGGTATTAGCATAGATATGACACATCGAACAAACAGCACCTAGTAAAGGATACAGTACTTGAAAAAGAAACCTTTTGAATGTCTCTGACTGATAAAAGTTTTTTACTGATCTTTCTCATAATGGAACCAACATGACATGTACCAATGTGACAAAGTAGATAATGATCTGTGATTTCCCTGTATTACTGTTTTTATATTTAAAACAGGAAAGTTTAATACTCAATGACTTCATTGGACTGTTTACCATATTTCATTTACTTTACTTATTTTAGATGATTTAGATTTAGAGGCTAAGCAAACTGAACCAACAAATGTTCTATATACATATGAAATATGGTGACTGTCCTTCAGTGACCTTCCTGGTCAGTTAGTGCACTCAACGTTCTAGAGATACAGTTGTAGTGTTCTGAGGGCAACGCATCAAGTGTGGTTTGATAAACCTTAAATCTGTCCAACAAAATTTAACGTAAAATCTAAAATCATAAAGAATAAAAACTTGTGTTACATGTTAACCATCTGTTTACATATATTGGTCAGGATCACATCGAAAGTCACGAAAAATATAAGAAAATAAAAAAAGTTTTAAAAATGTAAACATTTCCTGTTAGACCATCTGTAAATTCTCTCCAAGCTAAAGAAGAAATTGAGACTAGTTAGAAGACCACTTCCGCTGGGCTACTTGGAGGTCGAGACTCTCTGACACAAGTTCAGTTACAGCTGAATGGACGACGGAAATCTCAGCGTGCTTGTTGTAACAATATATCAATCAGCTGATCATCACGTGCACTGGTCTTGTGTCATGGTGTGACAGAGCCTCCCACATGGATCATAACTCAGGTTGCATTTCAATGTCACAACAAATATGTCAATTAAGTTAGCTTATGTTAATTGTGTATCAAAATATAATGAAGACTTTAATTTCATCCAAGATGATACACTTTATATTTACCACTATCTGTTTTCTGATTTCGGCAGTCACATTGCACATTGGTTCCTCACTAATCTCAGTTAAATCAGATCCAACTTATCACTCATACCTTGCTGTGTTCTGAGTACCGGTAATGGTCCATAGAGTTTGTGTCAGGTAATTTTGCATTCCAGCCAATCAGTGACATTGCAAGGAAACCATTGACTCAATTGGAAATTTTAGGTGTTTATGATTAAAGAGGGTGAAAACCATGGGAGATTTTATCTGATTTCAGTCAGATTTGTTCCTTACTTATATGCAGTTTGTGTCAGGTAACTTTGCAATCCAGTTGATTGATTGAATTTAAGGAGGGTGAAACCATTATTGAGCAGTACTTAGATCAGCAACAGAACATGGGAGATGGGTTTTATCTGATTTCAGTGAGATTTGTTCCTTACTTATATGCATGACTGTACCATTGTTGTTATATTGTATAAAGGTCAGAGTCACCAAAGTGTGTTCATATCTTGTGTCACTGACTCACAATGCATCTCCAAATAGTAGTGTATTACATCATTATGTCATGACTTACTATTGCATTGACAATGACTGGGTTCATATTGTTTGATGATGAGTCATAAAGATTTTGTACCATTGCCTTTCAAGTATGAATTTTCAAAAAGTGACTATAGTGAGTTATATTGTTTTACGCCGCTCTATTTCAGCCATATAAACAGCGTTTTTTTCACAAAGTAAGGTGATTTCATGAAACACTGCTTCACAAACACCACAAGTATACTGAGGGAAATCAGCCTGTAACAATTGTGTGACTGCTTTACAAAGAAACATACATGCATATCCACATGTATGCAAATGCTGTTTATTTAATCTAGCTTTTGGAGCTTGTTTCTCTGCTTCCATGGCATTTTCCAAAACATACAAATTCAAAGGTACAAATATCACCAGTCTAAAGTTTAGATTCAGTTGTGTAAAAAGCCTATAAATTCTAATTGAGCTTACATTAAAGGAAAAATTCTCCACTAACCAGGTATTAAACCTGAAAACATAAAAGGAAGAATTGCACTATTATCCAGTGTAAAATTACTGGTTAGGTATCTGCACTACATGTTTATAGTTTATGTTTTGCATTTTGGTGTCATCTTTTCAACATTTCCAATTTGGTGTTACATTCCATCAGATCATATGTAAACATACCTGCAAATAGATTTGTATATTTGGAACCATTGAGAAATGTTAATTTACACTAGTGTTCTAAACTTTTCTTTTAAAGAAGTTTGTAATTAATAACACAGTCCCCATGTCAAGCGCCTTGAGCAACCACGAGTGGATGGATATGTGCGCTATATAAATATTCATATAATAAGTGAGGGTTAATGCTTAACGGCACTTGGGCAATATTACAATCATTAGTGGTGGCCCAATGAGGATCACAAGTTAAAACATAAAACACCTCACCCTCACACTGAGGTCCCCAGTACCCGGAGCAGCACCGGACCGAGATGGCTGTACGGTGACACAGGTGCTGACACCCCGCCAGCTGAACAATCTTCGACCCTCCCAGCGTCACAATGTACATACAGTCAGCACGCCCTCTACCTGGGGGAGTATGAAAACAAGAGGTGCATGAGCTATTTTTCGCAGCTGATAGTATTATTGCAAAAAGAAAACCCAACACACTATTGTGGCTATGTGTTGCAGTGAAACCTGTGAGCATGGGCTGGAACTAGCAAACCATGGGTGGTACTGCACTGAAATTCAATGAAGCATTGCACCCAAACCTGACTGCATGTTGAACAGTTCTCTACTGCAGACAAAGTTGTCCAGCCCCTGGCAGGAGGTTTCTTAGGGGTGAAGGTTAGTGCCTGTACTACAATTATTACTGAATAACATTCTTGACCAACAGCTAATATACTGAAGTGAAACATGCTCTTAAGAGCTCAATAGTCTCTGTAAAATCATTTGAGGCTGATAACTTTGAAAATAGTTGAAAAAGGCTTATTCATAATTATCAAAATAAGCATTGAGCATTCAAAGTCATGTCTGTAAACAGCAAAGCTGTTTTATCTCAAAATCTTGATCTTAAAAATACAACTTCATTTGACAAAGAATTCTTAGACCATAAAAGGCCAGCAGCACATTTTTAGGGAGAATATTAGGTGATGTCAGGAAAACATAAAAATTTTCAACAATATGCTACTGCCCCTTTAATGCTTATCATTATCAATAACTGTAATGATGTTATCCTTCATAGATTTTGCACTGGAGTAGATTTTGTTTTATTTGAATTAAAAGATACTTCTCATCTTTCTGCCGATCCAACAGGGGTACAAAAAGTAATTAAGCTCACCTGTGGTCAGTTTCTCGGCACTGTACGGACACTCCACGTCTTTGTTGCGGACACAGGACGTACATCGGGTCGTGAAGTTGGAGGAATATGTCCTGTTGCAAAACTGCTGTCCAGACACTGAGCATTGGGTCAAACATATCACAGCTAGTTGAAGAGCTACAAAGCTCATGGCTAGTCTTGAAACTGGTCCAATTTTGAAATCCATTTTGAAGAGTTATTTCAATACGGTATCACAGATAAAAGTTTGATAAACTTGGCACGATGATTAACTTAGATCAAATTTCATACATGTCAGAAGGATTTTTTGCCACAGAGCAAAAGTGATTTATAATTCCTTTGAATGTAAGTGGCAGAACAATGTCTCAGTGAATAAATATTCAGGCACACCAAACTTTTTCTCCAGAGCAGTGACAAACTTTATCACCACAGAAGCCTCCCAGAGGTTTCCTCCACAGTTACTCAGAGTGAATGAATATTCCAACACCACCACATGTATTATTTCCACAGATGCAAGTGAGTAATTGTTGCCACTGAAGTCTCACAAAAAAGTTTTCAAACCCTGATGTCTCACTGAATTTATATTCTGGCAAATTGACACCAAACAGAACTTTACCTCCTCGAATATCAGTGACTTATTTGCAACAAGTGAACACAAAACTTGTTCTTCAAAGATGCAAGAGACAAACTATGTTGCCCCCGAAGTCTGAGAGAGGTTTCCACCACAGTGAATGAATATTCCAGCAATACCACATAAATTAATTTCTCCACAGAGAAAATTTTGTACCCACCGAAGTCGTAGAGGTTTCCAGCACGGTGGCTGGGACTGAGAGTGAGAGTGAAATAAGACTCAGTTCTAGCCGGCAACTTGGAGCCTCTTGAGGTCAGGAAGGAAGTTCAGCCAATGCTACTCAAATGACATAATTAAGGCCACTCTAGAAAATTGTTAGCTTCTCAATGAGTCGAAGGCTTGAGCATGTTCAGGAAGTCTTGCTCTATTTTGAACATTGTGGCTTCGTTGTATTCAATATTATGTATTGTACTAAAATACTGTTGATGTACAAGTTTCAAGTTAGCATGGCAAGAAAATTTTGGCTTTGTTGAATATACAATGCTATGTATTGTCCTTAAAGTTAATGGTATTATTGAAGTATGTTCAAGAAGCGCACCTTAAAAAACTCTGGCTGTGTTGAACAATGTTAACTTTGATTTATTCATTATCACAATTATCATTTTCACACCAATGATACATACTGTTAGGTAATTTCAAGAGATAGCACAGGTTGTGTTGATAGTTTAACAATTATTCAATATTGGTTAATGTCAAAGAGACAATTATTGATTTTCATGACAAAGTTTGCTTTGAAAGGAACCCAAATTTTACCAAATACATGTATAGTGATGGCAATTCTTGTTTTTGTCCTCAAAAGAGAAATGACAAATTTTCAATGTGAAATTTCCAAAAAATTGTCACCTATTTTTGGCAAGTAATTTGTTAAATTCAAATTGAAAAATTTTATATGATGATTCATAAATAGTCTGATATCATTAAATATGAAAATGATGTCAAAATGGAATTGAGAATGAAAAAAACGTGACATATTTGTCCTTACACAAGGGTAATAATGTGTGTAGCACTTTGAGCATGGACCTTTGTTCTGATGATTCAGCACAGTATATAAGTACAAAACTTTGTTTACAATGCTAAATTTATACAAGCAATGACTATTCATATCAGGCAATTATTAATTCAACAAGGTCCTTTTTTTCAAGGCAGGTGAATAAACAAGGCAGTCTGCAGTTATTCAAGGATTTACGAAACATAATATATTCTAACAATGCTACCAAGATGTCCTATCACACTCCTCCAGCCCCATGAATCATTATCTTGTGCTGCACACTTGACTAAACCCTGATTCAACTGATTGTCTACTTAACATGGTGTACATCAAACAGTATACAGGAACTGATGCGCCAGATAGTCTACAGAGGATGAAGAACAATGGTATTCAGATTATGTAATCATTACAGTCTTACAGTGACAATTGCATGTGCTTGTATCACAATGTAGGAAATACTCAATAGTCTGGTACTAGAGTTTGAAACCAACTGTTCTTGTCCAACTATCAATCATGAACATTTTTTAAATTTCCTTATTCCTTTTTAGTGACACATTGTACAGCATGTTCTGTTTCCACATTTGAGTGAGGGAGTTAATACTTAACGCTGCTTGGGCAATATTTCAGCCATTAGCAGCGTTGTACATGTATATAGAATTAAGAACCAATATGGAACCAGAAAGGAGACCATTTTTCTTAAAAACTTGCAAAACGAAATTATGCAGTATATTTTGTAATAAGCATAATCTGAACAATAATAAGCAATTGATGCTCCAGCAAAATTCACTTAGTGTAGATATTTGACAATAATCCTGTCCTCTATCAGTTTATACCAATTATTTTTACAACCTCAGAAACTGATGACTGATTTGATGTGTTCAAAGGACATATACTACAACCTTGAAGAGGCAAACAGCTCCCAACAGTAGCTCAGCCTCTGTATTTTGCTCTTTGTTCAGTTGGCAATACATCAAATTGAAAAATTTAACTGTAAATCCTTAATTAGATACCAGAGCCTCGATTTTCAAAGCTGAGATGGTCGTAAGTCATGGAAGGAATGGTACTTATAACTATCTTAGTATAGGAAGAAATGCTTCAAAAATCTAGAACCAGTCTTCTATCTATTTGAAACTGCCAACATCATAAGTGTCTTTTTGTGGTTAGCTTCTATAAATAGCAGTAATTTATTTTCTAATAATGCAGACCAATTATTTCTTAAAAATTGAAACATTTTATGTTGAAATTTCAACATACAAAACAAAATACAGTAGAACTCGGATATAACAAACTCCAAGGGACAAACGAATTTAGTTCGCTTTATCCATTGCTCGGTACTTGCGTTTGGTCGCCATGCGTTTGAACGCTTCATAGGGCTTTTGACAGGACTTTAAAATTTGATCACTATATCCAATTGTTCGCATTATCCGTGTTCTACTGTAGTAACTTTAATTTTGTGTGCCCCGTATCAAATCAAGGCAGGCGTATAGTTTTTCAGAAAGGGTTTCTTTTGGAGGCAAGCTTGTATTTAAGGTAGGCATCTAGTTAAGGATTTATAGTTTTTAGTTTAACAGTACATTAATTTATAGATCTACACTAAGGAAAAATGTATTGTTGCATTCTTGGTTGTGTACCAAATTGAAAACAAATCTAAAGCTACATTCTAGACAGTGAAGATACTACCATTAATGTTTGCAACTTTCTTAAATGTACAAATACAATAATTGGTAATCCATTTAACCTTTTACAGGTGCTTCTATCAGATTAATAATGTATTTGCTTTTTGTTCATATGCCTCTTTACTGAATAAGATGTCTGTCTATCTACCAAACCAAAGATATAGTGAATCATGGTTTCTGCACTACAATACATAACATATTAAGTGTACCATTTCATCCAAGGGCTTTAAAGGGGCAGTAGCACACTTTAGGGGGAATATAAGGTGATATCAGGAAAATGAAAATACATGCTTCCAATTGAAAGAATGTATTTAAACGAAATGAAGCAATAGTAAATAAAGTATTTTATGTAAAATTCAGCCATGGGATCCCAATTTTTTCTCTGACTATATCGATGATTGGTTTGTGTAATGAGATTTTTGACACTATCAAAATACATTTAACATTAATGTACAATTATCAGTGAAAAAAATTAAATATAAAAAGTTCAAAAAACGTGCTACTGCCCCTTTAAAAGCATACAGAAAACAAGGACACTATGGATGATCAACTTCTTTATTTATCACAATAGCAACATTTATATATAGTCTTGTTCAAGGTACAGCAAATCAAATGCAGGACACAAATGGGAATGATTAAACAAGACAAGATAAGACAAGGTAACTATAGGACAAAGAGTAGGCCATGTGAGACCAGGATTATCTCGACACTTATCATGGATTGAGTTATTGTTTTACACCGCTTGGGCAATATTGCAGCCATAAGAGGCGTTCTAATCATGGAACTATCAAACAAAGTTAAAGCTGATTGGATGAAATAGCCTTGGTCCCGAGTTATGTCTGATTATTTGCAGAGCTTCAACCAATTGGTGATAGTGTAATCATGTTTGTAGTTTGTAAGTGTTGACAGTGTCCCAATAAGTTGTGTTGTGGAAAATTTGGTGATGTGTTCTGAAATGGCTGAATGAGTGTCTGCCTTGATTGTGGATGTCCTGTGTTCTCCAATGTGTCGCTGAGTGGCCTGGATGTTGCCCCGATGTAGTTGCTGCCGCAGTAGCAGCTGATGTTGTAAACCAAGCCCTAAGGTTGTCAAGTGGTGTGTGTCCTACCGTTAGCCCTAAAGATGCTTCTGAAAGATGTGGCCAGGGAGAAGTAGATGTCTATACCTGCTCTCTGCCCCAGTAAACAACTTACATGATTTGATGCTATGCCGATGCAAGGGATTGAGATGCAAATTTGAAAATGAGGTTCATTAGTGATCATAGTTTCTACAGAAAGCATTTTAAAGCGTTGTAAGAGATACAGCAGATCGAAGTGAGTTGTCAGTATTATTAATGTGCTGTACGTTAGTCAAGGGGTTACAATGGTGACGTCAACCTCCCTGAACCAGCAGGTTGGTTGGGTTAGTGTGATGCTGTACCCCTCACAACGCTCTCAAACCACTGCATGACACTAAAAAGAAACTCCCCACGCTTACATATATTTTGACCCAGACCACCCAACATGTTTACAGACAACCTTCTGCCCACAGTGACCACAATCTCCCAACCCAACACTGACTGGTCCCTCCCTACCCAATCCCACACTCCACCCTAAACCCTTCCCCAAATCCACTACAGCTTTCAACCCATAACCTAAACCCTGCCCAATTACTTAGCATCTCAAGAACCTACATTGGCAAGACATCAAATCACATTAGTCGTCTACTCAAGCAGAAAGCTGGCATAGACACCAACTTCTCCACGGCCGTACCTCCCAAAACCATCTTTAGGGCTAACGGCAGGAAACACACCAACAAACAGCCTTAGAGGGTGGTCTACAACATCAGTTGCGACTACGGCAGCAACTACATCGGGGAAACATCCAGGCCACTCAACATACACATCAAAGAACACAGGACATCCACAATCAAGGCTGACACAAAGTCAGCCATTTCGGAACACATTGCCAAACATCCACAACACAACATCAACTGGGACAGTGATACACTCACAAACCACAAACATGATTACATTCAGCACCTGTTGGTTGAGGCTCTGGAAACAAGCAGACATTATCTTTTTATAAGTTGGATCAAGGCTATTTCATCTGGTTAAAAAAATGGCCAGTGTCTTATTTTTTTTTAAATCCCAGATTGAGGGGTTTTGTTCACTTATATTTGATACATAATTTATATCATAAAGTTGCCTTTACATTTACAAACTTAAAATTTGAAAATTTTACAAAGAATATTGTGCATTCGTTTTTTATTTAAAAAAACACTTACAAATAAAGTTATTCATTTGCACTTGTTTTGAAATCTTTTATATGGCATAAGAAGGTATTTTTGAAGAGTCTTATCAACCATATTCAATTTATGGAAAAGCCTTTCACAATCAAAAATAAAATAATTTTATAAAAAAATATGGCTGACATTCAATCTATCACTCAGTAATAAATATCTTAAACACCCCTATCTACTGGTACACTGAATCACTTGGAAACAAACAAGAAAGATTACACCCTAATCTCATTGAAAAGTCTAAAAATTATAAGGGAGAAAAAGACAACTTCAACATAGGATCAAGATAAAATTCAATCTCATTCAAATCAGAAACGTAGCGACGTAGTCGTGAAAGTTTCGATCTGATTTGAATGTGATTGGATAAACTTAGAAGTTGATCATCCATATCCTTGACTTTGTTTACTTTTCGCTTTGGCTATAACATACAAAGCAAATTACAATGTAACAAAATGTAATACATGTGGTACACTGTGAAACACCTGGCCACAAACAACAAGATAAGACCCTATGCTCATTGGCTGCATGAAGGTCTGGAAATTATTACAGAGAAAAATATCACTTCAAAATAGGATTAGGTAGCCAGTTCCTTTGATGAAAAATAAGAAGTTGATCATCCATATCCTTGACTTTCTAAAACTTTGATATACTTTTGATTAGTCTAATGTGATAGATCTCTTCCTTCATTAACACAAACACATATGAATAATTACACATAAAATTACACTGTAACAAAAACTTATACACGTGGAAAATGATGCATATCTTATGCCCTATATTCATTATCATCACAATCTTATGTCACAATTCTATTTGCTTATAGCAAGCATGGTGATACTCTATATATGTAATAAAAACTGCTCATCAATGAAATAAGTATTTGATCTTGTTAACAAACAATTTGGAAACAAAATATGTGTAAAGTTTGTAACCTGCCATATGAAGGTTTTCAATATTGTATATTCATAACAGACAGGTGCCATGAGGATGTTTGGTATGACTCATGACATTATTTCTTATGAGCTGTTTGAGTGGCATTCTAGAAGTTGATGGTATAAGGAGGACAAGAGTAATTCTATGGTGGCGACGTTTCGGTATAGATTCTTATAGCGTTATCAAGCATATGGTGAAAAATGAGGAATACAGCAATTTATACAGTTTGGTAAGAATCTATACCGAAACGTCGCCACCATCCAATAAAGAAGTTGTTCATCCATTGAATTTACTCTTGTCTCATTATTTCTTATGTTAAACATTTCTTTAAAACTCAATTGAACATTTGAAGGAATTGACAACAAATATATCTAAACGTAGTACAACTCACTGAAACACGACATACAATATAACTAACATCAACATTTGATACAATGTATCACAAATACATATTACCTTACAACAGCGTTGATAACAGTTGAACATAATGAAACATTGTAATTCCCGCTGGTGAAATAACACAACATACTGCCCTGGAAAGTTTTGTTTATCTTGCTCGTTTCGTACTTCAGATGTAAAATATCCCAAGGAATAATTGAATCTCGAGAAATAATAGTATTAGAATATTTATATCAGTGTTTATCAATCTGTATATCTTTTCTAGAAAAATTTACAACAAAAAAATTTACTTTTGTACGAAAACGGTGATAGCTTTGCTTCCTCATGTTTACAGCAGACGCAACATGGAGGTGACAGAAGAAAAAGAGACAGAAAAACAGTTTGTTTGCTCGTCATGTAAATTCAAAATGAACTACGACTACTATGGAACAAAGCCGCCATTTCTTAAGTCTTTAGTGTAAGTAAAATTACAACAAGACACCTTTTATTGAATGTGATTTCCGCCTTGTGTTATATCTTCATAAAAGTGTACACGGTTTTCGCGCACTAGTTGCCTGCATTTATTTGACTAGTTTTCACTAAAAATGTGCTTGATTTTCATTTTCTTATTTCTTTGTAATGTAGTCGTGGCAATTTGAAATTTATATTAGATCCAGGCTGTGACATTACACTGAAATATCTTGATAAGTACCATTGACATAATAATTGTTTATAATTGTTTATAAAGGTGTTTGTCAAAAGGGAAGTTATTTTTCTAACCCAGAATTTTTTTATCATATGAAATCATTTCATAATAATTGCACATTTCTAAAGACCTATTTCTAAAACTTTCCAGACTTGCAGTTTCCAAAATATCTCAAATCTATTTTTCTTTTATGTGTGCTTTGAGAATGCAAAGGGTATGGAAAAGCACCTTTTAAATAATAATTGACCAACTTCTAAAATGCCTCTCAAAGAAATTACCTTTTTAATAGACTATTATTAATGATTCATGAGATATCTTATGATATCATGAAATGTCTGTATCATCACAAGTTCACAACTCTAGTGGATGCTACTGTTTCAGCATGTTGGAAGATGCGTACATACTGAGGGACCCGTTCAGCACGGAGGGAGGGATCATTATTGTAGGAGCCCACTGCTCTCTGTGTACCAGGGAGGTCTGTGTAGGGGCGGTGAGTTTCGTTAGCACATTCAATGATTCCATATATTTAAGATACATTATCCTACCTCTCCTAGGGAATGCATATGTACAGTTCACGATACCATACATGATAAGTGAACTCTTTGTTAAAATCCTCATCAAGAAAGCATTTCTTTTCATGTTTCAATAATAAGGATTACCGATATATCAATTTTCATAAAGATGAAATGTATGGTTGACTTAAAAATGGATTATTTTGCCTAAGTAAATATTTATCAAACATGAGCTTGAAAAAATGTATTATGAAGCATTTCGTATCGAATCGTATCTCTATGGGGTATCGAGATACGTATGGTATCGTGAAAAATCTGTATCATCACACCTCTAGTAGTTACTGTGTTGATTGGCTAAACTATGTCATCCCCAAGCTACCAGTAACAAATAAAGGCTTGTAGGGTTAAGTCAACTACGTTTAGGTATTTTAACTTTTTGTAATTTTCTGAATTTTGAATGGGTCATTGCCCTTATATCAAAAGTAAACGTCTGAATTCAAATGGGCCTTTATTTACATCCAATGTGCAAAATAACCAATGGTCGATGCCTTTCCCAATCACTAAATCTAAGCAGTAATAACAGTGTTGAATGACTTATCTCACTAAACAAGGGCCAACTATTGTCAATGTTTACAAAGCAAGACTGAGGTGAGAGAAATAATTGTCACAGAACAATGAATGTCTCAAATCAATGGAAGATACTCAACAAAGTCCCTGTGCTTGTTTGTTGAATAGTTTAGAGTCGCTCACAAGAGTTAATTGTCTGGTGAGATGTAGCTGGTGTTACTTTCTCTGTCACTGGGGCTTCGGCTTGTAATGGTCAAATGAGAAGTACACTCGTGAGGTTGAACTCTCAGATTTCATATCTTTTGAAAAACACCCTGAAACAAATCATGAAGAATCAGTACATTGGGATTTGACTGGACATATATAGTAGCTTGATTTATTTGACACAAGACGGAGTAAATAGAAAATACATTTCCATTTAGCAACAAAAAAGTAAAGATTTATAGGATATCTAACGAGCTTCCCCTTTCATATCAAGTTTATGTCCCTAGTGAAATAATTTCACGAGGGACATAAACTTGATATGAAAGGGGAACGAGTTATGTATCCTATTTATTACCAACTTGCATTTCAGACGATTTATTGCTTTTTTAAACAACTTTTTATTATGCCTATAAAGAGACGAAACGGCGGATGAATATCAAACCACGTCACAGTCTCAAATATTATACTATTACGACGTCAAATATTCACATTTCTTAATTCTACCCTACGTTTATTCATAGTGTCTGGTGAAATGTAAGTAATAAGCACTTTAGTCATGAAAGAAGCGTACGTTAAAATAAAATCTCACTGCGCGAGAACAGTCAGAGTTATCTTTCTTAGATCAACGGCATGTCATGACGGCCGCCATTTGCCTGTATCTTTTCGTCAAATTGTGTAAACAACCGCCTTCAAAGTAAGTTTAAGATGCTTATCATTGTTCAACCGCGTTTTGTTTTGAAGAAATGTTGTCTAAAGAATATTCAGTTGTCTTTATATTCTATAGATAACAAGCAATGTCTGTCTGTGTCATTTGGAGCGACATGGATCAAATTAATGAAATTCGGTGATCAAATTGTGCTCAATTTAAACCCTTTTGTGCTTATATGAGCCTTGAGATATCAGTAAAATGTTTTATTGAAATTCTTTTGTCCTTCGATTTATTCCTTAACAATTCGGTAAGGAAGATTTAAAAAATAAACTGAAAGTTTGAAGAATGACTCCGACTCACTCAGCCGGTGCCATTCGAATTTGTGAATGAAAACACGTTCGTTTTATGAATGAATAAAGTAGTCCGGACAATGTCAAAGTTCACCGCAAGCCAATCAAATCACTTTGAGGTGTTATGACCCATATGTGTCATAACAAATTGTTATGAAACCCCTTTACGAAGTACCACGTGGGTAATAATAAGAATTATTCAAGGGGTCGGGCTTACTAAGAATAATAAATGAATATTGATATGAGTCCCGGGTGTTACAACAGCAGAAGGAATAAGTTATTCAACTAGGTACAAAGGAAGTATGATAGAAGATTGAGGAGTTCCCTTAGAGAGTCAAAACTGATCAAACCAGTTTAAGAACATACTAACAAATGTACATAAAAGCGGAACATTATTTCCAGCATCAATTTGAAATAAGCAACACATGTTCACAGATGATGGATGATGTAAGATGTTGATTATTAAACTCACATTTTTGATAAATGGAATGGAAGCCAGTTCTGTTTGAAGATGGGGTCTTTGACTTGTATCAGGCCTTCAATTATGAAGCACCCTGAAAATCACAGACAGTCATTTTATGAGGATTCAATGAAAATTAAAAAAAGAACTCAGACATTTAAATATTTGCAGAATTACAGTTACATTGAAATTAGGCATCATGTAAAATTGTTTAACATTATCAACAGATCCATATTTTATAATGAATACCATTCATGACAATATGTTTACTGACACACAACATATTCAAATAGACTGTACCATTGTTTTTAAATATTATACTAACATGTTATGTAACCAAATTTGAATAACTTTATTTCAGTGTATATTTGTTTATGATATTTTTTTCTTCTGATAAATGCTACATTATATATGTACCTATAGATATCAAAAAAGTAGTAGTAGATAACCTACCAAATGTTTGGAATTTCTTTGCAAGGTTTGAGGAAAGAGACACCAATCTTTGAAACCTAAAAAGAAAATGATTAATTAGATATCATGCCAAATTAAACACACTCATTAGGTAATATTGCATGCCCGAGTCATTGTATTAGTATTACCATAAAGAATTTCTGCATGATAAAATACTTAGCCATCATAAAAGAATTTCTGCATGATAAAATACTTAGCCATCATAAAAGAATTTCTGCATGATAAAATACTTAGCCATCATAAAAGAATTTCTGCATGATAAAATACTTAGCCATCATAAAAGAATTTCTGCATGATAAAATACTTAGCCATCATAAAAGAATTTAATAATCTTGAGTGAGTGAGTTATTGTTTGATGCTGCTTGGTCAGTATTTCAGCCATTAGCGACATTGAATAATATTGAACAACATCATAAATACATAAGCACTTAAAAGATTACAAATAATTGCCCTTTGCCGTCATTGATGTATTTAAGATAAATACATGATCTATGAATTCTAGTATTCTACCTTCAGGCTAGGAAACACTAGATGTGTACATGATTCACTTTAAATATGATACAAGCATGCAAGAAATTTAAATACCTTGTTGATAATTTTTCTAAAAGCCTATTCTTAAATGATAACACACTATCACTAGAGATAATAAGCAATGTTTTATATAATTAAAGAAAAGATAAAGTGCTAAATATGATACCAACCTGTGAATGTGAAGGTTAAGAGGACAAGAAAGGCAAATTGATCCATTCAGTCTTGGCACTCCTCAAAACAATCTTTTCATATGGAGTAAACTATGGCAGTGAAATAAACTTAAGGAAGGTTTAACCTTTATAGATTCAGAGAACATTGCCCATTCAGTCTCTGCATTTCTCAAATCATGCTCTTCATATGGAGTAAGCTTCTGGAGTGAACTAAGTTATTGGCAGGTAGGCTTTATAGATTCAGAGAGCATGATAAGTAAGAAATGCATGCACATGCTAAACACTGGAAAGAACAATGGGAAGAAGTGAACTGGCCAAGCGGTCAAACAAAGAACAATAGAAAGTAGCAAGGTGATTGATTGAAAGCTTATCATAAAGGGTGCACAGGTATTTTGCATTAGTGCTGCAATTGAACCACCTTGAATAAAATGTAATCCTTGTACATGGATATTTGACACCAGAACAAAGTTTTTACTTTGGATGTATAAATCACAAAATAAAAAAATCAACTTCACACTTCTACATAGACATCTACCATTAAAACACACATAGATGTAACATCTAACATTCCTTTTTTTGTTCAGAGAGCATTGTTTGGAGAGCATTGTATTATTGTCATACGCACAATCAACAACTTCTCATTAAGGGTATTTTGAAAGAAGAAATATATATTTATCAATCTTATTTGATTTGACACTAAAGTAACAAGTGTCAATTATTTTTATTCCAACTTCTTTATTACATGAGATCATGAGAGGAGATGTTCTGGTATGATTCTAAAAGCACTTTCAATTATCTAAAACTCCTATAAAAAAAATCTCTACTACAATATCTAGTTGAGATCTGGTTTGTTTGTAGTCAAGTCCATTTTTAATGGCACTGTATGATAGTAGAAATATTTTCTTGCAAAGTTCATCTTTTTTAGTTGTGTTAGTGTAATAACTGTATACATAGAGATCACTCAGTATATCGCAATATACCGCAATACAAAATTTGGTGCCATTATTAGCCCTATGTCTTACGAACAGTAAATAAATGTTTTCAAATGCAAGACAATCACTTTTGAAAAATAAAAAGAGTTCTTTCACATATATTAAGAGTTCATTAAGCAATGCGAATCCATTTCCCTAAACACAAATGATTAAAAAGGTGTTTACACTTAAATGGCTCCCAGTCAAGAGAAAACTGCTTGTTGCCATTTAGGAGTGAAACAACTGACTTGTCCAGCTAAACAAAACGTGGCATGTTCACTTTAGAACTTATACTTTTGATTCAATAATATTTTCTTGCAATTGATGACATATATTTAAGTTTTCACAATATCATTTTGTTAACTAAAGAAAATTATAGTTCACTTTTAGAGATCTGTAACATTTGTCCCTTAAAGGGGCAGTAGCACATTTTTAGGGGGAATATGAGGTGATGTCAGGAAAATGAAAATTAATGATCCCAATTGAAAGACAACATATTTAAACTAAATGGAGCATTAATAATTCAAATATATAATGTAAAGTTTAGCCATGCGATTCCTTTTTCTTACACAAAATGAATTAAAGGTGTTCACACAAAATGGCCGCCAGTTGATTTTATGTGAATATTCATACTTTGTCCTCTGACTATGGATGGTTGGCTAGAGTAATGAGATTTTTGACACTGTCAAAATAATACATTTAGCATTAATCATTGAAACATTTGAAATATAAAATTATAAGAATTTTTGACAATGTCAAAATAATAAATTTAGCATTAACTTACAATTATCAGTGAAAATTTTAAAATATAAAATTATCAAAAAACGTGCTACTGCCCCTTTAAAGGTACATATCTGGTTCAGTTGTACCATAAGGAAACTGTATATTTATGATGACATTGATCTTTTTTTTGCAGGAGTGCAGTGTGTTTTTCAGCAAGAGATTTTGTTTGGACTGTGTAAATGATCACCTGGACGATTTTCCTGAAAAAATCAAACAGGTAAAAGAGGATTTGATTTGATATTTACATACCAGATTTACATACCATGTCAATGTGCTGTTAAATCAGAAGCCAAGCCATAAAACTAATTTTCAGTGCTGTTATTAAAGGTCAGAATAGTACATAAAACTCATTGTCATCTCAAATCAAATAAAACAATTAAATTGTCTAATGACAATTTCTTGAAGGGTAGTTTTGTTGTATTTTACAGGTGCTTCTATAACTTGTTTGACCAAGAGTTGTTTCCCTTTGATCACAATCCCTTAGTTTGGTTCCGTCTAAAACTAAACTAATTTGATCATACCATGCATAAAATTAAATGAACTTGTCGAGTTAGATGCAGTTTTTTGTTTGCAACTTTAATTTCTATTATTCTCCTAAAATAAAAGTTGATATCACTTTGCAAAATGTACATTTTTAGTTTCAGAGTTGTTTCAAATTTGATCGTCTAACATCAAACAGAATTTTGTTTGTAGAAAATATAAAAATGTTTTAGTGATTGTCTTTCAAATTTGTTTTTATAATTTTGACTTGCCAACGGGCAAATATAAAGTGATATCAGTTTGCAAAATTTATATTTTTAGTTTCACTTTCTTTCAGGATTATTTTTTATAACCAGATTTGACACCTACAAGAGCAATCATAATTATCAGTTTATTTTTGAATTAAAAGAATTAAAAATCACCAACATGTATTCAAACCTGGACATCTTGATAGAAAGCCAAGTGTGTCAAACGTTGCTCCATTCCGCCAATTCACCGCAAAAACTATCAAATTGATATGACATCACCAGAATGGTTTAAAGAGTTTTGGTTTACAATGAACCCTTTTGTTAACTTGTTACCTTTAAGGGTATTAATCACATACCATGGATTTGAACCTGGACCCCTTGATAGAGAGCCAAGTATGTTAAAATATGCTCAATCTTCCAATTCAGCGCAAAAATGTTACAGATTATATCAAATTGATATAACATTACAGAAATAAAAAGTCACCAACCATGGATTCGAACCTGGACCCCTTGATGGAGAGCCAAGTGTGTTAAATATTGCTCCATCCCGCCACACACACAGCAGACAGATCCACGAGAGATAAAAACATAATAAATCAATTGCCATACATTATCAGTCTCGAATCTCTCCGCATCCAGCGGAGTCTCAGCAGTTGGTGTAAACATGCTTTATTTATTGAAGAATTGCTCATCTTACCACATTTACCTGCCTTTAATTAGCATGTAATGCAAGATACACTGCCTCGGTAGTCTATCAGGTTTACATCTCACACCTGGAGATCAACAAATCATAGTCTCAAGCTTAAGAATTCAGTGATTCTTCCACTTCACAGAATCATGGTCTTAAGTTAACGAATTAAATAAATCTTCCAATCTGCTTAATCAGGAGATTTCTCTGTAGAACTTGTTCACTGAATATATAACTGTTTTATAAATTTGCAAAGTTATTACCCATTGTGTAATAACATCAAGCTGTAACTGAATGATGCTTGGCTTTCTATCAAGATGTCCAGGTTCGAATCCATGGTTGGTGATTTTTAGCTCATCTGGCCTGTAAGGCCCGATGGGCTTATGGCATGGCATGGTGTCCAGCGTCCGTCCGTCAGTCTGTCTGCCGTCCGTAAACTTTGTGGAATTTCGACTTCTTCTCCAGAACCATAAGGCCCCAAATAAGGGCTACTTTGGCCACGCCCTAAAAACCTATTTCCATCTTCTTCTCCAGAACCATAAGGCCTAGAAAGCTGAAACTTTGTGTACAGACTCCTTGACTAGTGAGTATTATGAATTCCAGCCTTGGTGGCCCCTAATAAGGGCCAGAGGGGCCACACCCTAAAAACCTATTTTCATCTTCTTCTTTTGAAACATAAGGCCCAGAAATTTGAAACCTTGTGAATATACTCTTTGACTAGTAAGGATTATGATTAATAGCTTTTGTGGGCCTGTGGCCCCTAATAAGGGCCTCAGGGGCCACGCCCTTTAACCAAATTTCATCTTTTTCTCAAGAAGCATCAGGCCTAGAAAGCTGAAACTTGGTGTGCAAACTCCTAAGTTAGATAAGGAGGATTCCAAATTGTACATTTGGTGACCCTGTGGTCCAAAGTAAGGGGGGAAGCACATTTTTCAGACCCTAAAGCAAAATTGATATGAAGCCTGATTAGCTACAGAGCCACTGGCTCTATTTTTAATTCTTTTAATTCAGAAAGTTTCAAGAAGGTGCTGTGTTACTTAAAACTTTTGAAACCATTTTAGTGATTTTATATTTAATCCTATTGTTTTGGAAAACGAGCCACATTCTTTAAGTGCCTAAAGTGATACAATATCTTGATTAAAACTATTCTTACATGTCATTATTGAATGGTACAGTCATTATTACAGTTGTCTTAAGTCTATCAGTATGGTTTGAACCAAATCAGCAAAGGCTTGGGCTACATTTCCGCAAAGATGGTATATCAGATCATATCAACCCATGTGAGAAGCATGCAACCCAAGCTGCAAGATGATAATTCAAACCTTAATTATTACCCAATGGAGGAGCCTACAACATATTTATCTTACTGTCATGCCAGAAGAAACTTCATCTAAACATATTCATGTTACTTTCTCTGTCGACAACTTGAATGGCTTTGACTGTAAACATAAAAAATAGTGTCACCCATCCCGACATAAAAGTAGTGAGTCCTGTTATGTACAACTATAAACCGTGACATGCTTAAAAAAATTGATCATATACAGATGAGAAATTTATGTTTAATAATCACAAAAACAGCTGAATGAACTGATGTAAAGTCGAAGAGGATCTGTTACTTTGCAGCGGGTATATGAAATTTGTACCCCGCGAGAGCTGAGAGTCGCGGGTTACATAAGATAAAACGAGTCGATTGTCAGCCAATCAGTATACTTGCTCTACCTTTCAGATTGTCATTCTGTTATCTTGTTACTTTGTTTGTTCATCCTTTTCGTTGTATATCAGCTTTGAGCTTGTTTTCAAATCTGTGTCATGTCTTTATGAAAAATAAAATATGTTTAAACACATATGTCAAGCAAGAACTGTAGGTTATTGTTGCCGAATAAATATGAAAGATGTGTGTGTGGTTACAAAATTATTTATTCTTGATTGCATATTTGCTCTATCCTCTTTGATTGTCATAATTATATATTCTTACTTTGTTGGTTTTCTCCTTTTAATTTGTATGGGAGTGTCATGATATCGACTTCGACCTTAATTGCAAATCGTTTCATGTTTTAATTAATAAGATATGTTTAAACCATATGAGATTGTAAGTTCACTGAAGCCTAGAGCCAGTTGTGGGTGGCGGTATGGCACAGTCGTTATATCGGTTGGCTCCCGACCAAGAAGTCTTGGTTCAAATCATGTGAGGGTTGACTGCCTTCTCTGCAGTGGGGAACCTGTGGAAAATCATGCAGTAGATTATTCATCTTCTCTTTTTGTATGTCTGATACCTGTTTCCACGTTCCCTTTTAATATATGGTGATTATAAGAGGCCAGGCGCCTATTTGAGACCCTGTGCTCATTTCTTTATTTGACAGGACATTGAAGCTTGTGTTAAGGGACCATTTTCAACGAAATTATGTATTTTATTAGTTGTTTTGAAAGGGTGAGCCTTGCAGAGTTTGTGTACTGCTTTTGTATTGTTTGTCACGTAACTTGTCTGACAGTCCATTCTGTTGGTACACCCTGCCAAATCTGACTGCATGATTGTGTATGGTTTGGCTATTTACCAATCAGATTTCGATAAATTTGTCTTACAGGTAATGATGTTTACCAAGGGAACTTTAATTCAATGATTTGGACCCAGCACTTATTAGAGGCCCGACGCTTATTAGAAGTCCTTAGCTTTTTTTCTCAACTATCTTTGACCCCCCTGCGCTTAATGGAGACCCGGCCCTTATTAGAGGAAATACTGGATGTTTTAGTCGGCTGGTTCTTATACTGTAATACTGTAACTTTATCTGTGTTAGCTCAAATAAGTTAAAAGAAAATGATATCGGTTTAATTCATTTTACTTTATGCCTAAAGAGATGCAAGATTTGAATTTCTTCAATTCAAGTAAAAGAAAAAAACTTATATTCCTACTCGTAGTTATTGGGTGTCATTTCAGTTTTGTAAGTTCATCAGTTTAAAACGTCCTTGACTATGTACGTCATAGATATGATTTTTTTGTAATTGATATTTCATCTGATGATTAATGAATAATCACATTATTGTAAATAATTTCAAAATTTTTATAAATCCAGAAATCATTTTTGTCAAGTAAAGGTTTTCCTTAAATGCACTCTGACAATGCTGTAAAAGGCTTTTCTCCAGCAAGTTTACAAGAAGCTGCATATAAGTTACTTATAAGTTAAAACTTTTGACACCAATCAGATTAAATCATATTGTGTGGTCAATGAGACAAATTCTTTCAGAGTTTTAAAAGGGATGCAATATTTTTATAAAAACTATTACATGTTATTATTGATACTCAATTTGCGAATATTGATATTTAATTTGCAAATTTGCTTGATAACCTGTAACATTTTTTGGGGAATTAATCATAATTATCAAGTTATGTAAGGATTATATTGTCTAGTCAGCTAAATTAAACTTTATTTAGATCTTCCTGTATGAAATATATAGTTTCAAATATCAACTTCAAATTCAATTAGTGATACAGACTACAGTTACCTTAACTGTGTCTCTTTTTGTTCTCAATTTGACTCATATCAAGATTTTTTTCCTTTCTTGCTTATCAATAAACTTGAAACCATGTAAAAAGAACAAAATTACATTTGAAATTATGTTCAGACCTCCTTTACAGTGACTTTGTTGAATGATATTTGGATAAAATGATTCAGAGTTAAGAGTGTAAATAACATTAATATGTTTTAAGTATTAAGTGTAATATATTAATAAGTATTAATATGTTATGCTCATACCAATTTGTTAATCAGGAGTGAATTTGTTAATTAATATTTAAATGAAATATTTCTTAAAAATGTAAAATGTTGTTATGTACCCGGTATTAAAAAATGCAAACAAAACAGATATTTCAAACCCATTTAGAATAAACTACAAACAAAGAAATTAATATGTTTTTAAAAACCTATCCATGAAGAAAACATATTTAACGGTGAAAAACGTTGTCCATTATGTATCTAGAGTTTCCTAAACGTTTCCACTGTTATTACAGTCTAGTTTAAACGGCAGCAAATTCAATTGTCTTAGATGTGGCTTAAATTGTGGCTGTGGTAAGAAGTTTACATATTACTTTCTTTCCATGTCAAATGAATCCAGATTTTCACAATTGTATTCATCAATTATATTTTTATCTCATTTCATCTGAAAGCCGCAGAAAAGCAACACCAGGCCTACATTAAGCCATATTAGCAGGCCAGCGAACAAAACGTGTAAAATGATTTCCCCTGCACTGTTGTAGGGGGGGGTATAGAAGAAAACAAAGAATTTCCTTCTGGTCTTTCTTGAGGATGAAAAACAGAAAGAAAAACAGATTAGAAAGCGGAATGGAAACGTTTCAGTGTCGGGCCCTCCTGTTATGTTTTTACTAATAAATAGTTACCATGTGCTCACCTTGTGCGGACATAGCTATTAAAATGAACACAAACAACTAAAATGGTTCCCTATTAGAATGGTTTGAAGAAACTGGCCATGTTCCCTGTTGATGCCTTGATATGGTTCAGTATATGATGGAGTAGGTACCTTCTTGTCTCTTTGGATAAAAGTGATTAGGAAGAATGTCAACACATGTTTACAGCCTTGATATCGATGAGATTACGTCTATGATTAGTGCCTACTGAAAGGCTTGAAATAATTTTTTGCTGTAAAAAAAGACGTCTTAATGAACCGTTTGAGAGGCATTCTAGAAGTTGACTTTTTCCTTAAATCTCTTTGACCAAATTTTATAAACTAGATTACAGGTTCTGCTGTGATTATATGTTGTTAACACTTTCAACTGGCCAAATGTTCAAATTATTCAAGGGAAGTTAGAAACTGCATACATTTACAAAAGAATCTTTCCTTGTAAGATCTCTATCATTGTCCTTCAGATTATCAAAATTATCATAAGAATGACTTACTTTATAAACAATTCATTTTAGTGTATATAATTAATATTTTGTTTTAAAATTTGCAATGATTTTATTTATGCTGAACATGTATTCTCTATGTATTTTTTCTCTTAAAAAAAGTATATGGCTATTACTTCATTTTATGAATAATTTGGTAAATTATAAAGGTTGTTTTGATATCGTAGAAAGAGATATAAATATTTCCCTCAAAATTTACTTGATTGTTTTGAGAACTTATCACAGATTGATAAAATTAGAAATAATCAAGATAATTGGTTTTTGATATATTTAAACAATAGTTTCATGGAATTTTAATATCAGAATTTGTGAAATTGGTATAGTCCTTAACATAGTTGAGTGCCATTAGACATGGTTCAGCAATAATGACTTTGATTTATCATAGAATGGGTAACCTGATAGTAGATCCACTAAAAATAATTCTGACTGTGGTGTCTACATTTTAATACTATTCAATATACATATTATATGTTAGTGTTTTTCAGTTTGGTGTCTTTCACTCCATGAATAGAATTTCATTTTACATCTTTTTGTAAGGTAATGTCAATTTGCTATAAAATGATGTTCATACTGTATAATTTGCCTTTGAAATACCTTCTACCTATTATAAGCTATTTGTACAGGTAATCTTTTATATGAAGATGTAAGGACCTCCGATCTATTGTTTGTCAATACATTAGCCTTCGCAGCTTACCCTTATTTGAAATCAGTGATGACTTAAACATTTCATGGCTTGAGCCTTCATTTTATGTACAAACATCCTTTTCATGTCTTATATCCTGCATATTGAAACCTTATTATCATCCTGGCACAGAATGGGGATAAACGACCTAGTTAAATTTTAACTTCAAGGTATTTAGATTTAGGGCTTTTAAATTTCAATATGGCTTTTAATGGCTGCCCATTGAGAATTGCTCTTTCATAGCTGGATTGCGATTGGTTGACCTCTGACCTGTTACGACTTGATATGCAATCATTATCACACCTTGGGCCGGGCGTTATTAGTTTCGTTTCACCCTTCTGGTTCCATAATGATCAGTATTACTGGGGAATATAAGGCAGACCGGCCAGTAGCCTCATAAAGAGACCCATACTACCCCACACAGAGAGTCTGACGACTTTAATCTCACTTTCATAGGCACAGCTTCTAAGTGATTTCCTGATATGATCATGAGTCTATTTCAGAAAGTTTTCATGAATAATCCCCTCCCACAACAACTTTGGAGTTGGGTTTGTGGTGTTATAGTAAAGTACTTTAAAATGTAAAATTATTTTTCAGGCAATAAGATAAAAAGTGAACATTTATTGATTTCCTTTACGTCATGTTGCATCTACAATAATGAAAATTTGAACACTTTGTTGTATCCTGGTAGAACACACCTTTTTCAGGGATCAATAATCTTTTTCTATTCATAAGATTTATTTAAAACATACAAGAACAAGAAAATCATTGTTTGTCATGTACACTGTTTGATATAAATTCAGGAAGTCGAAAATGCCACAAGGAGATTTTTTTCATAAAAAGCTTTTGAATCAAAAGTCATTGTATACATTAATTTGCCTTTTCAAGTATGTTGTGTAATAAAAAGGGTTGTTATTTCAACAAGAACACTCGAGCTGACACCTCTGCAGTGGCTCGATATCCTGTATCAATTCCATGTTTGTGAGACGTTATCCTCTTCGACACTTACCCTTAGCCGTCGATTCTTGAGGTAATGCTCGCTGTTTACAGTTAATCTCTTTTAATCTCCGTGTTTATGAATTGTGAACATTCTTCTTTGTGCTGCCTAATCTCCCTGAAGTACCTTTGAGATTTGTGTTTACTTAAATTTTTGTCATTTTTAAATCACCAAGAGATAAGTTTTTTTATATCGAGACCAGTTTGATATAAATTTTTAAAAGTAGTTTCCTATTTTTACCTTGCTGAGCTGGTGTATTTTATGGTGAGAAATATAAAGAAATAATTATCATCCAAAAATGCAATATTTATCTTTGTTCCTCCACACATGATTTCAATTGATTGGACTTTGACAGACCAAAGTGTTGTGAGAGAAAAAGCAATAGTACATTTTGCTGTCCAAACATTGAAATTGAATATGCAATCTTTGTATTTTTCGAAGAAGAGGTGGGAGGTCAAGTTCATGCGAACCATAATTGCTCTATCTGTACCAAAACCAAAACCAAATTTATCTTTGAAACTTAAAAACCATACACCATTCTAAGACAGATGAACTACAGAGCAAGTGGCTCTATTTCCAGTTGTATTTTGTTAAACATAAATTTAAAAAAAAAAATACATACACGATTTAGACATCATGTGTACAATGTATACTTCCTTATATTATTCAACTGAATTTATGAATGCAAGGAGCTTTGACCTCCGAAGTTTAGGAGATGACATAACCACTTAATGTATGACTCTGAACAGCCTCCATGTGGCATAGAGTGAAACATAAATATGGGGGAGTTGATAACTTGCATGTGATATTTACTTTACAAATGGTATTCTAAATTTGGACGATATCAGATTCTTTTTGCCTTCTGGTGATTTTTCGAATCTTGTTAGAATCTAAAGGCTTCATATGAATTTGATCTTCTAAAGGAGCATGTATCTTGGGATACTTGACTATGGTGAAACTAGATATTTCTCTCAATATTCTTTAGTATTTCTTTATCCACACTTGCTGTTTTTCACACTTTAGCAAATCAGGTGAAGAGTTGTTTTCTGTTGTCTGAAAACCTTCTGACAGCATACCAGTCCATCTATTTGAGCTTGGGTTAGACCTGGGTTATATTTAAAGCGCATCGAAAATGTTTTTGTGAAACACCATATGCATATCCACATTATAGTTTTTATAAACCATTTTCAGTACAATGAGTGAAACTTTGAACCATCAGTTAAAATGATATATATATAAAATATGATAGTATTTTGAATATCTCATCTCAATTAAAACTGTCACAAGCATGTTTTACATGCACATATACTTTTGATATTTACATAAGTTGCTTTATATCTACTTAATGAAATTAATATATGTGGTAACAAAAATGTTCAACTATAAACTGATTGTATAAACTAATTTTTGGTGACATAGTAAGAAAAATATATCTTGTTAATGTAGACATCAAGTGTATCTTAAACTTTGAAAAATCTGTATGAAGAGGTACTTGACAAGATATTTGCATTATTCATTGAGAAATGTTCTGAATTCTGAGAGACCTTGCGAGCTCATGTATGGTTCTATGGTTATTTATACTCTGTGCATGTCTTGTTTGATTCATTAGCTAGTTTAAAGGGGCAGTAGCACATTGTTACAGGGAATATAAGATGATGTATGGAAAATGAAAATAAATGGTTCCAACTGAAAGACGATGTATTTAAACTAAATGAAGGAGTAATGAAGCAAATATATGTTGTTAAATTCAACCATGCAGTTTCATTTTCTTACATAAAATGAATTATAGGTGCTCACACAAAAATGGTCGCCAATGGACTTTTTGTGAATCTTTATAATTTTTTCTCTGACTATGAATGATTGGTTTGTTGAATTAAATTTTTGACACTCATAAAATAATTAATGTACAAATCAGTGAAAAATTGTAAATATAATTTTTTTCAAAAAAACTGCTACTGCCCCTTTAAAAAATCATGTGTGAATTAAAAAAGAATATCTAATTTTTATTTCTTATTCGGAAATGTAGAATGTCAAACAAAAGATCAGTTCTTTCAAGTTTTGAAAATGATTCAGTTCTTCTGATGTTATTTGTTTTTTTAAAATGATTTGTTAATTTATTTATGAATCTTTGATGTTACGATTATGCGATTACTTTTGTTGGCTATTTAGATGTGTCAATGGTCAATAGTCTACTAGCTATATCTTTGTTATATAACTCATTGAAATGACTCATTTAGAAAGTACATGTATAAATATCCACACACAAAATAATCATTTGTAAATAGCCTCAAAGTAAAACTTGAATTTTTCTTTGAATATCATTTTCATGGAAATTAAATACTAGTATCATTATGCTGTGTCTATTGTGCAAATTAGCATCAGTGAAATATCTTAGACCAAAGGGGCATTTTAGTGATCATTTATATTCATATTATAAATATTTTAATTATTTTTAATCTAAAAGCATGATGTAGGTAGCATCCACATAATGTAAGCAAGAAAGACGTTTTGTACATATAAAAACAAATCATTAATTTTTAATTCCAGCTTTTTTTCAAACAACAACATCATCTTCTTTCATGTGTTGTGTACCCACTCATTTTTATGCATAATTTTGTACACCTCAATTTGTTAATAGCATGTAGCCGTCCATCTTGTGAGGTCTTCGTTCCCTATTCATTATCACCTAGGGATTAGTTGCAATAACACAAGAAAATGTACTTTTTAGGAGAACAAGAACTGCATGAAGTTGTTTGCTTTTATCGTTGTACATTTGAATGATGAATTCAATTAAGATGAAAATTTTGGGCATGCAGATGACCACCAGAGATGAAAATTAATTCATGGGGCCGGCGGAAATTCCTTTGAGCATGTGAAGATATTGTAAAGAACTTTTCATCTGTTACAATGTGAAGAAAGGATTTCAAAGGCATCTTTAGACAAAAATGTTTTTGTGAAGTATGAAAGACTGCAAAGGTTGCTGACATAGCTAAATCTAATACAGCTTAATCTTAATTTAATGAGCTTATTATTGCGACATGTCGTAAAGGTTTCATTGACGTACTGTGATCTATTACTTTTTAATCTCATTAAAATGGGGCTCTTAACTTGTACAATATTTGTTGTGATTAATACTACAGATGATGTAGGCATAATTTAATCTATTCCAATTTCAACTTCTTATTATTGCGCAATTTTGTTGCTAGTTTGTAGAAGCAATTATTGGCATAAAGTCATTTTGTTGTTGATTCATGATTGAATGTATTAGATGTTGAAGATATTTATATTTCATGATGGCATAAAATGGTCCACAATGTTATTATTATTGGAATGGGAGTCAAAAAGTCTAAGGTTTCCTGGTATAATTTTGCAAACCTAGTGATTTTAAGAATAAGGATACTTATTATGCACTGCATTCACATCACTTTGGGACAGCTCAAAGCATCAAACAAATCATTACCCTTGTATAAATTTGTGTATATTCAAATCACATCTAAATTTCAACTAAGTGCCAAAAGTTTAAAGTTGATATTCCTATGATTCAACCATTGCTTAAATTCACTTAATTGGAAGAGTCATCCATTAAATATTTTCCTTTTAGACTTTCAACTTCAAAAATGCAACTGTAAGAATTTATTTTTACAGTATTGAATAAATCACATATCTTCAAAAATATCCCAAACATTTGCCGCCTACCAATAAATGAAACATACCAGCAATGAAATGTTTAAGAGTGTAATGTTGTACAGCAAATTACACTACCCGTCCAATTCACAGTTGATTGAATCCCTATTGGCAATCATCAGACCAGTTGTTTGCAGGGATTTTCAAAGTATTTGTGTTTTCCTTAGATCTTTTCACCCTCCTCGATTGAGAAAATGGTTTATTTCTAATGGACATATGTGAAATATGCAGCGATATCTCTAAATCTATTACCTTCTTTTATATAGGAAATATCGCGACGAGACAACCAGAAGAAAAAGTGAAAGGCCGTTCAATGAAGCCAATAGACCTTGTACACTGGTAAGTAACTTGCTTCCCTTTAATCCTCGCTGCTTATACAGCGCCGCTGAAATGGGTTTTGTGATCTTATAGCCCAAATTATGTCATTGAAACTTGGGTTAAGATTTTAAAATTGTATTGAGATCGTTTTCTTTTATTAGTTGCAAAGGATTTGTTTATTGGAAATGTGATTTTGAAATGATATTGAGAATTTTATTTTTTATGTATGAAACATAACGATTGAACCAGTAACTTCTTTGGCACTGAAAAGTTAAAAACCAATTTAAAAATTTGTTATTAAATAATGAAAATGTTCTATATATTCTTTTATTACTCACTGTTAAATTTGTAGTGTCCATATGTTACAGTGGCGGATCACGGGGGGGTCAGACCTTTCAAAAATCCTGGATCTGCCACTGTTGTATGTACTTGAAATAACATAATTTTTTTAAGTAACATCAATTTTACACATGTTCAATAGGCATTTTAGAAGTTTGAAATATCAAGAAGACAAGGAGTTTTATGGATGATCAACTTCTATTTTGCAGACAGTAGCAACGTTTCGGTATAGATCATTATATGAAATGTTTCATCATCAATAAAACTCCTTGTATTCTTGAATTTATACACATTATGGCGTTCAATTACTCCAATATTTGTAGCTGTTGTCAGGTGTACATGAACAAGACAACAAGAGTATGGATGACAATTTCTTTGTACATTGTATGCGATGTTTCGACACAGATTCTTGTGTCGTTATCAAGCAGAGGAAGAGTATTGAAGAAGGGGCATATATATAAGTAAATAGTAAATACACAGTAAAAACAACTACAAGGGTAGTTCATCGAACCCTGTTCTTTATTTCAACCCCTGTTTATCAGTGGTTCTGTTGAAGTAGATAGCTGTCCCTACTACCCACTTTGATACAGCAATGTTATTGTCAATTAATTGTGATGATCAGCCAATGGGCAGTGTTTTCTCTTCCACTGCAGCTCGTAAAGTTCCTGTAAATATTCAGGTCATGAACTAGCCATGCGACGGAGAGCAAATACAAAGAAGCAGGAAGAGAGTTACGACTGGGGTCACGTTGAAACTTTTCTCCAACTGGCATCAACAATTAGTGTACCTTTTCCCCAATGTAATGACGGCCATTGAGGCTAGGAAATCATTCCCCCTGTCTGAGTTCATAAACCGGCCGAGAGCTTCCTCTTCCTTCTTGAAAATGTTCGTTTGGTCAATATTGGGGTATGCTTCACATGGACCTGGACAAAATATAACAAGATTTCTAAACACAATGTTATTGTGGATTTGTTGCCTGTTTACGACCATGGTACTTTCTTGTGATGTGATTGAGTTCATTTATAACATTGAAATTGATAATGATTGACCCCTAGTACTCTAAAGTCTGTTAACAAAATTTTCATGTCAGTCATCTGATCAATTATAAAGAGTTAAATCTGTTCGGCTAATTGGTTAAACTTGAAGGAAAAACAGACCTTTTGGGGTGATTTTGGGGTTTGATTGTCACAGTCGGTTTTGATACAAGGAGAATGAGAAGTTTTGGCCCTGATAGTCACAAATGTGCCATACTTGCCCCTCAATCACATATGATGATATGAGATAGTCTGTTCAGCTTATTGGTATAATTTGTAGTAAAAGGTTATCAGGTTAATGTTTGTTAGTTATGAACTTGATTGTCACAGTTAAGTTTCATAGGGGGTAAACAAATATGAAATTGTTTGTTTAAGAATCTGCTATGCAAACATTTCTTTTTAAATTTTTCCGAAAAGTAATTTTTTGAGCATCTTAAAAACAAATGCAGGGATAAACAATCTTTCAAGCATCTATTAGTCATGGACCTACAGTATGTTTTTACACCCCAACAATTAACCATGTTACATTACTTTTGAAGTTAGTTCTTTAGAAAAAGAGGCTAGTCAGTGACTTAATTCAAGGATTTTTGGGGGTCAAAGGTAAAATTTGGTATGTCAGTAAGCTTGGATTTACATTTATTAATCCCTGAATCGCGAAATTTGTTTCACTTTTGTGCCAATGTTCCTGTGTGAATAAGAAACAGTATATGAGGGTTTGAGTGAAGGAAGGGTTATCACTGCAAACCATCTCCCCGGCCCACACCTATTGAGTTGATCAGTATTTCACCTGTCAAGATAGCATCTACCTGTCGTTACCTGTAGTTACCTGTAGCAGTTGATTGCTTCAATTGGTCACCAACACTAATTGCTTGGGAAATCTATTTGAAATTTTCCATGAGTAGTACAGAGTGTTGAGAATTTTATTCTGCTTAAAGCAAGAACTACTACAATTGGTCTTCAAACTTTAATTGGTTTGAAATTTATTTGAAATTATCCATTTGAAAAACAGAGTTTTGAAATTTCAGATTTTTGTTTTGAAATTTATTTCAATTTTCTATTTGAAGTACAGAGTGTAGAGGATTTGACTAGTTTTGAGACTATTATTTATAGCAAGAACTGCTTCAATTGGTCTTCAAACTTTAATTGGTTTGAAATTTATTTGAAATTATCCAAGTACAGAGTTGAGAGGAACTGATTGTTGCTTTAGACTTTCTTTCAACAGTTTTTGGTTTTTAATTTGTTTTTAAATTTTCCATGTGAAGTACAGAGGTTTGAGACTTTAACTTTGTTTGAGACTCAATTATTTAAAGCAAGAACTGCTTTAATTGGTCTACTTAAATTGTTCTGAAATTTACTTGAAATTATCCAATTGAAATACAGAGTCTTTCTTCGGATACATTCTGTTTTGAAATTTATTTGAAATTTTCAATGTCAAGTACGGAGTATAGAGAATGTGACACTGTTTTGAGACTGGATTATTTAAAGCAAGAACTACATCAATTGGTCTACTTTCATTGGTTTGAAATTTATTTGAAATTATCCAATTTAAGAACAGAAATATGCGACTTTCTTCAGACACTTTTTCAATGTAAAGTACAGAGTTGAAGAGGAATTGATTGTGTTTTGAGACTATTTTCCATTACTTTTTGGTTTTGAATATTTAAAAAAAATTCCACGCTAAGTACAGAGTTTAGAGACTTAAGGTTGGTTTTGAGACTCAACATCTAAAGCCAGAGCTACTTCAACAGTTAATGGTTGGGAAATTATTTGAAAATGCTATGGTCTCAAAACATTTTTAAAAAATTTATTTAAAATTTTCCATCAGGAGTTTTTAGAATTTGATTTTCTTTTGAGACTAAACAAATGTGAAGCAACAACTGCCTTCATAATTTCATATGAAGTTTAAAATTGCAACAAAGACATTTTCATCCAGAAAGATGTATCTCTATCTACATGTATGATAATTCATAAATTTGAATGTTCCTGTGTTTGCATTACAACATTTCCCATTCCATAATCCACTCTATTTCTAAACATATACTTTTGGTATAAAACAGCCTTTTACATTAAAACCTCTCAGTTTTTCCACTACAGCATTGTTATGACAAGTAAATGTGTAGATGTATTTAACTAATTTTCTTAGAAGATTTCTCAATAAAGCCATTTAGCATTTAAGTTTTGTTTTAAGCAATTGTTTTCTAAACTTTCCTTTTTTCTAACAGAACTAATTTCTGCAAATAACTGAGTAGATGTATTATGATTTCCTTTTTTTCTAAATACATTTCTCAATTGAGTTATTGATCAAACATGTTGGTGTAATGTTTTAAGCAATTGTTTTGTAAGGTTACTTTGTGAAACATTTCCACACTGTTTAACATCAAAAGAACTTGTAGTAAAGTCTGTTTCCACTCCAACCATGTGAAAAGTGTTCCGAGCGTATTTCATAATACAAAATGTGTGAATTTCTAAGACAAATGGTTTTCTCAAAGTAATCAATTACATTAAAGTTTTCCTGGAGACCATACTAGATTGAATGTGAAAGAGAGTGAAACCTTTGATATGTTATGATACATTGTTAGCACACAGAGAGGCAAAGCTTTCTCCTCTCACACGCTACTGAGAAAGAGCGATAAATTAACGGCAAGTTGAAACTAAATCCGCGAGAGGTATATAGGGTGTTGTACTAACATTAGCTTTCCCTGGATTAGAAGGGTTGCAATTGTTAACCAATGATCCAAAACTGTTCCCGACTTTATCTCAAGATGGCGAACAAAAGAAGAATTTAACGTTGCTGATATTTAGCTTGATACTGACAACATTGTGAAATTTAGGGTTTGTTAGGGCTGGGAAAAGGTCGGGGAAGGCGGTGACTGCGATTGTTTGAGCGGAGATAGTGTTACTTAAACCTTGAGCTATACCTTACCTGATCACTAATTATGAAATCCCCATCCTATTTTACCTTTATTCGGCTTCGTTTAGCGGTAAGGTGATTCCTCAAAATCACAAAACCAATCTAGATAGTCACGATAATTGTAAATTTTTCACATTGGTTATACCTGACATTATGATTTGCAGATTTTTTTGTAATCATGCATGCAGTCAACGAGCCTATCGTTTCCATTTGCTTCCATGGGCACGACTTGCTACTTAAGATCTGTGTAAAAAAAGTTTGCTCAAATATTTTTCAAGTGATATTAACTTTACTATTTTTGATCTTGATGTTTTTAATCTAGCTGTTCTTATCGCTGTCTAAGAGGGGTAGATTTAATGGAGAATGGTACGAATTGTGCAAGATTATTATGAAAGTGTTTCAAGGGTTTGCTCCTTGCAATACCACTCCATGTGCAGATATCGGCAGATAAAAGAGGTATTTGGTGTCTCACAATACCCGTTTAGTTAATCACGTTTCCAAATATTTTTAAACTTCGTCCAACAAATTCTGCCTACTTCCTTACAGTGTTTGTCATGTCCAGAATAGCTGCAGAAATACATATCTCATATTGACCTATTAGTCAGACTGATAACGTCGATAATTCCCCTTGGGACTGTTTGTTAACATAGTGATATCACGCCAGTCAAGAAATTATCCCAATGTTTTCTGACTTTGATTGGTTTAAATTTTGTCCATGTGAGTGGTTTTCATCAGAGACTGATCCCGACATTGATCAACAATGTTATTGATCTCTAATGGAGTTAAGCAGGCTTCTGTTTGCTCTCATAGGTCTAATAATATTAATTGTATGCTTAAAGTGGCTTGGCTGGTGGTGAGGCGTGTTATACAGTCTATATTCACCAAAGGTGTGTTATTGGTTATAACACATACATGAACAGTAGCCGATGATAGAATAAACAGCTGATGAGGCGCAATATAGCAGACCAATCAATATAAAGGATCAATATTTACTTTAGGTGCTGGCTTTGATTGTATTGCTTATAATCTAATTCGGGATTGATGAGCGATTCAATATGCTTGAAAAATTTCTAAAACTTTGATGTTGATAGAAATCTTTGCAAGGTGTTGTTTGCACGAAGTGAGTCAAATGTAATTGAGCTATTTTGAACCGTGGTTACAAGTAAACATGATTGGGAAAAGTTTCAAACAAGAAAGCCAAATTGTGCTGAATAAGTGTTATCATAAAAATATGAAACAAGAGAAAGAAGTTGATAAAAGTACAGAACTGATGTTAAGTTAAACTAGAGATAAAAGTACAGAACTAATGTCAAGTAAAGCTCTAGAGATTAAAGTACAGAACTGATGTTAAGTTAAACTAGAGATAAAAGTACAGAACTGATGTTAAGTTAAACTAGAGATAAAAGTACAGAACTAATGTTAAGTAAAACTAGAGATAAAAGTACAGAACTAATGTCAAGTAAAGCTCTATAGATTAAAGTACAGAACTAATGTTAAGTAAAACTAGAGATAAAAGTACAGAACTAATGTTAAGTAAAACTAGAGATAAAAGTACAGAACTAATGTCAAGTAAAGCTCTAGAGATTAAAGTGCAGAACTAATGTTAAGTAAAACTAGAGATAAAAGTACAGAACTAATGTTAAGTAAAACTAGAGATAAAAGTACAGAACTAATGTCAAGTAAAGCTCTAGAGATTAAAGTACAGAACTAATGTTAAGTAAAACTCTAGAGATTAAAGTACAGAATTGATGTTAAGTAAAACTCGAGAGATTAAAGTACGGAACTTAAATGTCAAGTAAAGCTCTAGAGATTAAAGTACAGAACAAATGTTAAGTAAAACTCGAGAGATTAAAGTACAGAACTGATGTTAAGTAAAACTCTTGTAGAGATTAAAGTACAGAACTAATGTTAAGTAAAACTCTAGAGATTAAAGTACAGAACTAATGTTAAGTTAAACTCTAGAGATTAAAGAACGAATGTTAAGTTAAATCCAATACCTAACCTTCTTAATCAGGAATCATACCAGCCATATTAAGCTTAATTGGTGTTAGTTATTGAACCTCCGAAATATTAAAACATTTCTCAGGACCAAATATTACGTCATCAAACAAGATATGAAAGCTGTTACTCACAAACCCGAATCTATCAACTACAGCAATACCTTACTCATGTTGACTTATGAACTACAGCAAAACCTTACTCATGCCTTCATCATTATTCGTTGACATGACATCGGCTTCAAGAGGATTATCAACAGAACGTGAGCCAGAACACTGCAAAACAAATGAGTCAGTGTCCGAACAGTCACTATCTTCCTGTTTTCATGAATTTCTGGAATTATTTCCGAGATTAGGAATCCACGATCTCTTAATCTCGTATTCAAGTGGCCATGATTGAAGTACCCACGTTCATTACCCTGAATCAGTGACTGGTAGGCGTTCTATACAAATATCAAATGGGTGAATCATTTGTTTTTCACTTTTTTCCCAGAATCTATCTTTTTGTGGTAGAATTCAAGAGTCACCCCAACCAATTACCCGAACAGCCAGCCAATTAATTAAGGGTGTTTGATTGTGCCATTAGGCCTGGAGGTTTTGCGTCATTTGTAGCATGGCTTTCCTTCTCTGTACATAAGCTCGGGACTATATTTAACATGGCAATGGCAGGAATGAGTGAATGTCTGCTCTAATAGTGAAATGGAATGTTTATCGGATGGAGCGGAGTGCCTATTTTAACTAACCCCAATCAGGCTATGCAAATACGCTAACCGCCTCTGTAAGGTCAAAGATGGGGTTCCCATGCATGGCTTGTGAAACTTTGGCAGTGTTTTTGACTGTGTCCTGTGTATTTCTAGCTGTTTTTCGTACAAATGAAGTCTAATAGAAATATGTTATTTGAAGTTAATTCTAGATATTTTGTAAACATCTTCTTTCTCTGAAGTGTCATGATAAGTTAATCAACACATGATCTTCAATTGTCAACGGAAATAACATCTCCTGTCCTACTGTCATGTACACAATCCCAAAACGGAAATTATGATTTATTAATTTACAAATTTAGATGTTACCAGCACCAGTGAACAGTTTACCTGGAACTTTCAGTTCTCTAAGAGATGAACAGATTAGCTTAGATAAGGTTAGGACTGTCCACACTAATTCTAGCGCCACATAGTGTTGTTATGCATATATTTAAAGATAAGAAGCGATAACACCCATATACTGTCACATCATTTTTACCTTCTTCCTTCTTGACGCCGCTTTCGGCTATCGTTTTTAAAAAACGAACAGAGCCCGTCAATCCTTCATCCCAGCAAGTATTCATGAAATTAATAAATGTTCAAAAATTTCTAGTAGAAGGTGTTAACACCATTCAGCCTGTTATCCACTGAATATATATATATATGCTACTGTAAGCTATCTGTTGCTACTATTGATGTGTCATATTCTTTACGATATGTTTTGTTTATAATTGTAAATTGTGTGCCATGTATATGTGAGGCTGTTTGAAGAATGTAAAAAGAATTTCCTCTGGGTTTATAAAGTATTATCTCATCTTATTTCTTGTCATTGACAGTTCTTGTATGGCCGTCTATCATCATAACTCCTCTACAAGTTCCTTCCTTGGCCAAGTGAAAGTAAGAATACTGATGAAAGCAAGCGGTTTGATCCCGACTCCCAATCCTACATATGTAGATGGTTACTCCTGACTCACTTTCAAGTAATTTGCAAAAACCACATCTGAAAACAAGCACAATAAATTCAATTGACCTTTGCTTAACAATAACCTTTTTGTTTTGCCAAAGAAAACTGACAAAACAAACTCTTACCCAAGAAATGTTGTCTTGAAATTTATCCATTTCTGGCTAGAAATAAGACTAGAGGGGAAGTCCTTAACTTCGGTTTTGTTAAGAAAATATTTTCGTATATTTTATATCATTCAGCAGAGATTGAGACCAGCCTGGGTTTTCACTACTCTTCAAAAGATAAACACGAAACAAACCTAGTAGCGTTTGTCTCTTGTATTTACGAGGATAAGTCTTTGTTTTTGTACCGTTGTTAAATAATTGCTTAGGAGGGCTGGCAAAGCTTACCACATTCCTCCGTCAAAACAATATGGCCACCATAAGCATGGACGCTTCCGTACAAATATTACCCAATTCTACAAACGGGGAGTCTGATTCAATATGGCTAGAGTGTCTTATGGGCTATCTGTAGCATACATAGACAAATTGTTTTAAACTGACTTTTGATGTTGTAAGCAATTTGTGATTTTATTCAGTAGAGAGAGGAATCTGTGGCCATTTTTCTTGTGTAAACTTTCCCAAAATGCACATCAGAATATTATTCCAAATATCACATTTGTGGAATTGGGAGGATACCTTTTGTTTAGCATTAAAATAAAATATTTTTTAAAAAGAGGGAGAAAGACTTTAATTCATGTGTTGTCCCATATTGCACTTAGTTTTCCACACGTGAAAATTTTATTTATAAATTATGTATTGGTAACCTTTAATGGCCTTTTGTTTGTGTATGCGATCCTATTCAGAAGCTCATTTCCAAGTGGTTGAAACCTACTGGTAACTGTTGTAAGAGATTTATAAAATACTAGCTAGGAAAAACTTTTCAAGAACTTTCTATCCAGTAGCTCATACTATATTTCCCAATAAAAAACCAGGTTGTCAATTGCATTAGGATTGAAAAAGTCAAAAGTCACCAAATAAAAACTATCTTTTAACGTCTGACAAATTTACAACACCTTCTTAACATGGTATAAGCACGGCTCATTTCTCATTGATAAAAAAGTATACAAGGCTTCTCAAAATTTGCCAAGTTACGGACTATCACGACCGAAATCAAAGCACGGGAGACATGCTTTGTGGGACATTGAACAGGTATAGAAGGTCCTCTTAATCTCTGAGCGTAATTATAGTCTCGGACATGTTGATAGGGTATCGCATGTCTTGCAAGTAATCCCCACCAATCACTGCCCAATCCCCCTCTCTGCCTTATCACTCCCAGCCGAGGACCGTACCTCCTATTATCTACACCACAGCTCATATACACCCGTTCCTGATTGTTCTCTCTCCTTGTGATAGTACAAATTTCAACTGGCCATTACAAACATTTTGATACAATCTATTACTGATGTTTTGTTGGTTTTATTTTAACTTCTGTGATTGTGATTTTTGAGGAGAAGGAATAATTTTTGTTTTCTCCATGTGGTTTTTCTCTGCAGTGATATTGTACAAGTTATAAACTGAAAATATTCATGGAATTGTTTTTAACGTTTTATTGTTAGACACAAAATCAGCTTTGAATTCCTCTGATTTTGATTTGGGAAGTTTTGTTGTTAATATCATCTTTTATATGATGATCTTGTCATAATTTTATGCTTTTATCTTTGTCATGTTACAAAATTTATTTGGATTGTTAATGACTATTTTACCAAGATTTCCAAAAAACTTATCAACTCCTAAGTCAAGTCTGTCTTCGCCATTATCATTCAATTTATGGCATATATTTTTTATTAGATCTTTGATACGTTAAATATGTGACAAGAAGAACGTTTAGTTTGTCAGACAAAAGAGATATTTTATCGGGGAGACTAGATCCCTTCTGTAAACAGATCGGAGACCAGGGGAGATAAGAGGGCCATTTCCTTTACAGCGGCTTCTGTTGACTCGTGTATTAACCGGGATTATGTCACAGATATTGTTTGTCTAATGTCCTCAGGAGTCAAATAATTGTAACTTGAGTTTGAATACAGCAGCCTATGATACTGTACGTTCAACCCCTTTACCTGTATGTCTCTGGATAATTCGTTGTGGCGAATTTTAACCTTTGCATTCGAACAAGACATCTATCTGTGGGTGTGATTTGTGACCCATTGATGCCTGAATCAGATTTCTTTTTAAGTTGAAGTACAAGAGTTGCATTTTCTTTCTATTTAGTAGTTTTTACAATGTAGTTATGTTGTAAGTTAAAACCTTTCACCCTTGTATTTAAACCAATATCCATTTACTGGTAGGATGCATGACGAAACAGGATCATGTTTGTTTTGATATAACCCAAAAAGTATTAAGAATTCATAGACAGACAGACAAACAGACAAACAGACAGACATTTTATTCAGTATAGAGGCCAAAGGCCCAAAATACAAAGAATTAGAATTCATATAAACCTATAGAAATTAAATGAATAAGTAAAGACTGAATATTTTTCCAATGATGCCTATTCAAGAGTTTGAACATATTTTTCGATAGAGAAAACTTTGTAAATATATGCATTGATATTGTTACATTTGAAAATTGAACAAGAAGTACTTAAAAATGTTCTAGCTTTTCTGGCTGTCCTCCAACATGTAGGAATCTCATTACTTGTTGTACCTTTCATCAATCAATTCATATCTATAAAATGTGTTCACATATCAGAGATCTAATATAAGACCAGTTCAATGGAATGTTGATCCAATCTTTTCTTCAACAGTTTGGAATGTAATTACATATCATTTGAGATCCAATGTTAATTCACCCACCCAATAATATAAATCTGGAAATAAATAATTCAATTTCCAATTACATAATACACAGCTGAAGATATTTCAATTCTCTCTTTGATATGAGTCACATTATAAGTATGCCGATTCCTTTCAGACCCGTTAATTTGATTTTAAATGAACATTAGTCATCAGGAGAACGTCACCTAAATGGAAATCTGGTAAGAGTTGTTTTTGATGATATCAAAGCGAAGAAGGGATGGATATATGGAAGGATAACAGTTTTAAGCTGTGGATATATCATAATCTTAGTCAAGTCTCGCGGACTATTTGCACTAAGTATTCCTTTCAAACTGCTCAGATTAAAATTCCTCCACTCCGCGGCTGTGTCGCAGTTCGCTGACAGGCTTCGGCGATCGGTGTCAAATAAATCAAATGTCTCTGTTTTTGCATGCCAATCGAATTCATCTTTATATAAGTTTTTCGTCTTGTTTCTTCAAATGAGGTGTCTTGTGAGCTTTACAAGATACAAGCCCTTCTTACTTATCTGTAATTGAAATCAGAAATTACGAAGATGTCTTTATGTGGGGGGTTAACCGAGGGATATTCGATCAATGAATTTCAAATTCAAGCTGTGCTGGGCAATACGCTCTCAAAGCAAAGGCTTTTAAGGTTTGAAAGAACCCAGTGAAGTGGTTGTTTAGTAATCATCGCGCCAGACCTCTCGTCTTTCAACATGCGCTAAATTAAGTGTTTTTCAGACACAATCATGACAAAATTTAAATTTCAAAATATTTCACATAGTTAACAGAAATGATTTAAATTGTGATTGCAATGTTAACTCGAAATGGAAAGAGATCGTTAAGATATATCTAGTACTGTCGCTACCTGTCTGTTATATGTAGAAATTCTCTAAATGTGTTTACAATTTTGTAATGTGATTAAGGGGGTATGCATGAATGTACTTTTACTGCATGTTTTCAGATGACTAGGTGGAAATTAGCAGTATTTACTCTGGAAAAGTCGGTTAATGGAGAAGTAGATTTAGAGTTTCACAATGTAATGGGAAATTTCAAAGACTTGGAGCCAGGTTAAGATTTATCTTTTGAATCAATTTTGAACCAAATATGGTCTAGGGACCATTTACTCATATTGAACCATAAACAGTAATAATATATATATTGGATTATATAATTCAATCGTTATGTCCCTTTTAGTTATCAATTTCCTTTGAAAAGGACTGAGGATAAAATGATTGAAAATCATTCAACTCATTTACTGTGAACAGTATTTATGACAGTATTATACTACTTTATTTGAAACATCATGTATTTTCTGTAATGAACTTATTCTAAAAAAATCTTATCTTATAGAGATACTCATTTGATAGTTGGTACTGTGAATGATGGTTAAGGAATGCAATTGATGTGGAATTTTTCTCTATATAGACTTTGCTTCAAAATCACAATCAGTTCTTCGCTATTTGGTTTGTATTCATCAATAATTTTGACTTGTTATTTGTGTTTTAATTCTCAACACAAAGGATTACTAGTTCATCTATGCTTGTCATAAAAAATTAACATGTCCATAAAAGATCTAACCCTTAAATTAATTTTTTATGACAAGGTTGTCATATTTCTATCATATCTTCATTGACAATCCATGTGGCATGCCAATGTGGTATCTATCACGCCAACTGACTGGTAAACTCTTTTAAATTAAACGTGTTATTGTAGGCAGTTTTTGATGGATGGATCCCGTATTAAATGGCTTGAGTTCAGACGGCCTCCTATGGCTGTCTATTTGAATCGTAGCGTGACTTGATCGTGTGCCGGTCGTCACATTCTGAAATGTCGCAAGTTATTCGCAAATTCGCTCACAGGGCTTTTAAGCGACTGTTGAAAAAGAAGCTCCTCCGATACAATGGAGGTAGCCATGCAGGGGACCAGTCCATGTCACACGAGAATACAGGGGCCGGCTTATCAGTCAATTGATGATCCCTTTAAACATGTATGCCATCCACTTTATACGATGACAAATGGGATAAGTCTCGCCTATTGTTGCATTTCTGATGAGATAAACTCTTCGCAGTGTTAGCTCCTCACAGGGGAGCTGGAAGCTTTGCTGGAAAATTCAAGCCATGCTATAGGGGTGCGATGGAATCTGGAGGAGACATTCTCGGGTGTTAAATAATAGGCAAACTCCTCCCCTGCTATGATGAGACCTCTCGTTAAGTCACTCTTTGTCGCTATCATTAAGCGTTAGATGTTTGTCTCTTTTGTCTCGTCGTTTAACCTCAATTTGTCAGGTGGTGGATCACGTATTCCACTGCTGCCCCCTGGTGTGAATTTTGGCAGGGTTCGGCACACGACTCTGACAGCGGGTGACGTTATCTTGTCTGCTATGAAATAATCTTGTTCTCAAACTCATGCGATTCCTATCTTGTCCATCAGTTCTACGGGCCAGACACAAAAAGTTTCTCTGCGCGTGCCGTCGCCTCTTGCCTCAAATCATTTGTTTTGATTTGTCAAGGACTGTAAGGGCAAAGTGCCCTTATTTGTATAGAATTTAAAAATATATCTATATTTTTATTATGGTTTGGTTAAGAAGTATATTAACATTTTATTGTATCATTTCATATTAAAAGATATTGGTCTTTTTATTTGATATTAATGAAATAGATTTTGAGTAATTTTGTATCATATATATTTATACTAATGAGATCCATCCTAGTGAAGAAATTCTGCAAAAGTAGATTTCTAAGCACAATGTCTTTTAAATGGTACAAAAAGGAAATATTTTTCTTGTTTGAGGACAACTCTCCTGTAATCGAGAAAAGAAACAGTTTTACTGGAAAGCGAAAAAGAAATGATATTGAATATGGAAACTTTTGCTAAAGTGACACTAAAAAAACAACATCTTTATAACTTTTTGAAAAAGTTTCTAAATAAGTGATCTAATTTGATATCTTTTATCTTATTTTTTTTGAAGTTATGAAATAAAGAAATTAAAGAATTTAGTGACACATAACTGACTCATAACTACCCACAGAGCCTACTTTACTTTTGACATGAAGTGGGCCCTGGGCCCATGAGTAACCAAAGTAGTGGGACATTTCTCATTGTAGGTGGGTCATTAAAAAATAAGAGGGGGACAACTTATTTTGCACTGATTTGATGCTAGAGTATAATGATCGTTTACATGATCGATGAAACGATTGTCCATTACAAATACACTGCAGATGAGATCGATAATGTATATGCAAAAAAATAAACCTTTTATGTACCTTTTTAGTCGTGTTTTCTTTCACAGAACAATGTCTAATGTGGTCGTTGCCTTTTCGTTCCAAAAAACGAAATTAATCGCGACTGGCGCTTGAACGGCTTCGAAGCAGACGACCCAGACATTTTTCAAACGAGTGAACATCAAACTCAGGACAGTTACTGCCCTTTGATAAATAAATTAACTGCAAAGGGGAGTAACTCTTCACGTATGCTTTACAACGGGACCTGAATAAGCATCGCATTTCAAGCTCTATGCAGCATTTATTTAGGCGTCGCATTGACTAGAAAGCATTGTGTAGCAATGTGATGAGTTTTGATTTTGACTCGCTTGAAAGCTCCATGCATCGATTTAGGTATCGCACTGAATGAAAACTATGTGTTGTGTTGTAGAGAGTTTTGATTACGATTCGCTGTTTACAACTTATAAATATTCGTTATCAGATAAAGTTTTCAAGGTACGTTTTTTAACAAGGTTGTTTACGGGTCTTTTATTTTTAATGTGCGCCCACGGGGCCCCCCAGGTAAAGTGACAGTGCGTCATATCTTATTTTCATGCGCCAATGGCGCAAGGGCGCGGCCTAAAGTGGACTCTGTACCCATAATCAATGATTCTGTGTTCAGTCCATTTACAAAAGTGAGACTGTTGAAACCTTAATCCTCCTATCAAACAAGTAATATTGATGAGCGAAAAAATCTCTTATTGATTTCATATTTTCAAACTAGCCATTGAGTGTTACAAGTCAAATGTGTTTTTTATCAGCTTAGATCTGGAAATATTAGGTAACTTTATCAATAGGCCTCTGGTGTCTGCAGTAAAAACTTTGTGTAAGTTGAGATAGAAACTGGTACAATCATTGATTAATTGACTTCATCAGTCTATAAACGTAATAAGCAGGTTATTTTCAGATACTAATCTATTTAACATTGGATGAGGATCCCACCCTTAATGCCTACCCGTTCAGCAAATCAATTCATACACAGGCGTGTGACAGCTCAAGATATGACAATCTCTATTTCGGGACTTGTTCTGTTTTTGCTATTTCCGATTATGATATTGGTTTCCAAATGAGGAGTGAGATCTTTATTTTTTTCTTATTTTTTTCTTCATCTATTTTAGCTTGTTTTTTTCTCATATACTGATAAATGATTGACAATTTCGGTGACTTTGTTTTTTATCTAACTTACTAGCATAGGTTAGTGTCTCTCCTTTAGATGAATATATATATAGAGAAGAACATATGTATATCACACTCCTCAAAGTACAAAACTGATGAGCTACAGGGCCAATGGCCATATGGGCAGATATTCTGCATCTGCAAACATTTCTTCAATACAGCACAAGACTTCTGTTTTCTAATAGAGCATACTCTTTGTCCATTCTCATTATGAATAAAAACACTTTAAAGCTTAATTCAAGTGTAAAATAACCTTGATCAAAAGGAATTGTTAAAAGTTAATTATAAACCTTTGATAAAAGCCAGATGGAAAATACCTTAAATGACTATTGTTTCATTCATTGGTGTTAAATCTTGTGAATGATAAAAAGACTTAACAAGCATAAGAGCCACTGGCTTTATTTTTACAATTTATGGTTGAATTCTATTAGTTGAGGCTGTGAATTAAATAGGATTAGAAAATTATAAATTGGAATTAGAGAGCTTGTAGAATAGGCATGTGTCAAACCGAGTGACATAAACGCAGAACAATTAATTTTATTGGTAGGAAAGTGTTTTGTGTTAACGGAAACGCTATAAATGGTGGCTAAAGTTAGTTTGCTTGGCTTTGATGTTCTTTGTTAAAGAGAGCTAACGATGATTGAAGAAAGTGTTTTAGAATATATGTATAATTGTGATAAATGTACGTTGAGGGATTTTGTGTTGTAATTAAGAGTCAAACTAGACAGAGTTTAGGCAATTAAAACCGAAGAAAAATGTAAATTTTGAAGGACACAGACACAGAATATGCATGCAGATACAGTTTTAATGTAGTGAAGATCACCTGTGTCAAATTGGATTATGTAGAGAAATATTATTTGATGACATGTCATGCCTATTCTAATGCATAAAGATATCATTTTAATGTAGTTTGTAATTAATGCAGCTTTGTCAAATTTGATTATGTAGACCACTTAGAGAAAATATTCCATGACCTATCTAGCTGGTTCTTAAAGGCATAGACTTATATAAAGTGTCTGAAAAATAATTCTAAAAAACGATTAATTCGTTAAACTTAAAAAGAAACCTCAGACAAATGGCTATTTCAGTAGTAGTTCACTGCAGATCTTGACTTGTTTTTATAGAAGTTTTGTTAGGTCAAAATGATATAAACTACAGTCTGAGCGTCGGACTACTTGAGTCATTGCTTGGTGAAGGGTGGATAATCAGTGAATTGTAGAAATGTTTTACCTGTAATTAACTTGAATAAACAATTAAGAGATATTTGAATTCTATGATTGATAGTTTATCTGTAACTTCTTTAAGAGGCATTTTAGAAGTTTGAATGACAATAATGCAGAGGAATATATGGATGACAACTTCTAAAGAAGTAGGGGCATATGTAAGTAAATAGTACAATAATAATAATGCCCCTACTTCATTACTCTTCCTCTGCTTGAGAATGACACAAGATCTGTGTCGAAAAGTTGCATACAATGAACAAAGAAATTTATATCCATATATTCCTCTGCATTAAAGTTCATCTGTAAGTCAGTATTAGATGCTTTTACCAAAACTTATCCAATAACCTTGTGTTTGCTCGTCTTTTCAAAGGCATTTTAATCAAGTATTGCTCAAGCATAAAGATACCTGAAGACAAGAAAATCTATCTAAAGTAGTTCTTATGGTAGTAGGTAATTCTGTTGATAAAGCACTTTTCAGAATAAGGAATCCTATATTCATTTTGAAAATCTTCATATATCACAGTGAGAGAAACCCTTGTGACATTACAATGTCTGAAAAAAGACACTTACAAAAACAATTCACCTTGGGGAAATAAGAGAGAGTCAATTTTCTTATTAACAATCTTTGAAATACTAATCAGAGAGTTAGTAATTCTTAGGTATAATTTTGTTGAATGAAAAAGTAGATTTATAAATAAGATTACCAAAGGTTTACCTAGAGCAAAAATAACTGGGTGAAATGCTTTGAAAGGTTCAGATCGACTATGAACTTATATCATTATAAAGACCAATCAAATTTGCCCATCATATAAATGTTTCACCAGTACAAGTATTTTTTCAAATCAGTTCATTTAACATGCTGTCTTCTGATTGGACTATTCTACTTCCGTGCAGCGGGTTGAAATGCTAGCACAGAAATTACGGCCAATGATGTCAAGAGTGGAATGGGAAAGTTTATAAACTTTTTTTCGCCTGTGACATTGTGAAGATGCCCCTTGCCAGGTATACCTTACATGAAAAACCTATGAAACTGTACATACAAAAGGGTTTGAAGACTTGATTTCAGTCCTCCTCTTTAATCACGGTGGCGCCGCTAATGGCTGAAATATTGCCCAAGCGGCGTAAAACAATAACTAAGTCACTCACTTAATCATGTTAATTGAATTTATAACGTTTTGCTAAAAAGCTATATGCAGATTGAGAATATACAAACATTTTATCACTCAACTGAATGATTAAGACATTTTAATAAGCGTTCCCTCTTTCTAATTTTTTTACCGCCCAAGGGACTTAATACAATATTGTTGTCTAACGAACTATTTAGTGGACATGAGAGATCTTCAAGTTCAATTTGCCGATCGAAGGAAGGTCTACTGCCCCCCTCGTAGCTCAAGACTGGGTATGCCTACATTGCCCCTGATCACATTCTTGTCGGACCGGTGGTGGTCTGAATACTACATAAATACATTATATACCCGCCGCTAAACGTGACAGTAGTTATTGAGAGGACCCATAATAACCTCTTGAGTAGCACAACTGTTACTGTTTGACACTACAAACACTCTCCTACCACACAAGGTGGCCAACTCTCTAGATATTTCGTCCAATAAAAGACCGGCGTTTCCTGTTTGTATAAATCATAACGAAAGGGCCCCCTGTCATTCAGGGGAGGTCACTCAATCGTCCCAATATATATACTGTAATTCTATGCGGGGAAGATTATTCTAAAGTCATATTTCCACACCTATCATTCAGAAGTATCATCTCCTCTGCTTATGACAGGAAGAATGCCGACTGATTGCAAAGGCAACTTTAGAAATGATAAGATGGCACTCTCCTCACCCACCGTGGTGACAGTTACGGTTGTTCATGTCCTTCTGACACCCATGTCCCCCAGATAGATGAGGTGTGTTCTCTTTCATGGTGAATAAAACTTCGGAAAGTCTTTGACGTCGTCCTGACGCACACTAGTACCATTGTAGCAGATGAAGTCAAAGGTATTGTTATTGACTTCGGCTAGCTTCCCTTGGAACTCAATCTAGTCAGTGTGTCCTCTAATACTGCCCTCACCCCTGTTTGTTGCATGTTTTTACGTAAGCTAATAGCTGCAGGTAACTCCACATTAACATTTGCGATACATGAAGTTTTTACCCTATTTCATTGCCACTTTGTTATTGTAGTGAATAAAAGCAATAATATTAAACCAAAACTTGCCTCACCATTTAAGTGACATAAAGTTCAATTTTCTCTTTGATGAGGACCTTAATTTCAATTAAAGCCAAAGCGAATCAAATACTTACAACAAGTATAAAAAGCTTGATACAGAGATCTATCAAGGATGAGATATATCTTACAAATTCCTGTATATTTTAACAAAAACCATGGATGAGGGAGGTTGTTTCAGAGGGCTTGGAACCCCCTCCCTTTTCAAATTTAAAAAAAATCTTTCAAATTTCTTAGTTGCAGAATTTTAATATTCTAGTCGAAAATAAAAACTGAATGAACCTAATGTGTACTGCTTCAGCAATGGTTCTGCTCATCTCACCCTTGCAGGGAAATACTTCTACAAGAATGGGCCATTTTCAGGGTTTTTGGTAATTTTCAAATGAGCCATTTCCCATTATATCAATAGTAAACTTCAAAATTTAATTGGCCATTTTTTAATCCAATGTGCAACATTGCCCATGGCCTCTGCCTTTCCCAATCACTGCCTTGGGTACACAGGCACCCGGTTAAGATAAGGGGTTAACCATTTGCTAGAATTTTAATGGTTAAAGGATTAGAAAAGAACTTTTTTCAGTAAAAATTCCAAACAATAGAGTTTACCTTAGTGACTGGCTTGTGGGGGCGTTATTTACTCTACCTGGCTCTGCATACAGTCCGTTTAACATCAATCAAAAGATGTCTTTCTAATGCAATTAAAAGGCCGGGTAGCTATTAGGCTTGCTCCATACAATCAATATTTACAAAGATTTAGCCAGACTATTCTTATCAGCACAACATTCTTCAAATATATACTTTGAATTTGACTAGCAAGTCAATATATCGGGTAGCTTTATGCAACATCTGATCAATTCCCATTTAAACGGTTATATCAACAAGTCTTTAATATCAGTTTGTTTTACCTCCCATTTAAGTATATCTTTTATTGTCATCTAACAATTGAGCAATTAAATATGTTTTTTTAAACTTAAATATTGGCTTTAGAATAATATTTGAATGCCCCCATGGCTAACAACGATAATTTTAGAATGTTTCAAGTCCATTCAAACTATCCCATCGAAATGCATCAAACTTAAATAAATCTTTTTTTTAAATCCGGTTTTAAAGGAGATTACCTGCTCTCATGAATGAAAAATAAACTTGTGATGTTGATTGTTGTATATTGCTGCAATCATTCACACATTTGGTTTAATAAATGCCGTGAATAAGCAGAATAAGTACGGAGGTAAGCCATCACCCTGCAACAGTCCAGTAGGCAAGTTTTTTCCTTGTGGTATTGGCTCTTGAGCTGAAGTGCCTACTACTTTGTTCACCCATAAGCTTCTTCAGGTCTCACCTGGTATCCGGAATGATTTGTGCAGGGCGTTGATGAGTTAGGCTGGACACCTTGTTTCTTAGATATTTTCAAGTAGTTGGATAAAAATTAAGTAATGCAGGTGTGAATTGGCCCTAAAAAATATTGGATATGTATTTAAATAATTTTTTCTAATTCGATACATGTTTCGGCTGATAGATTTATGGACATGTTTTAAATTCTTTTCTGTTCCTTACGGTAGTTTGAGTGTTTGTACGAGTCATATGGTTAATTTAAGACAACAGATAGGAAATTGAAATTTAGTACAAATGAAGTTGAATTATTTGTAGCCATTGAATATTTCTGATCTTTGTAAAGCACAACTAACGTAAGAGAAGTTTTAAAGGAAATTAAATGCCTCTCTACTGTCAGAAATATTTCTCTAAATCAAATAAAATCTCATCAGTTATATTTAATGTAGTTATAAATTGTGGAGAAGGAAACAAGGGGATTAAAATGAATTATGATGTTAAGAATGACTTCAAAACTGGATTGATGTCATTTAAAGAAGTTTCAATGATGTACATATATATAATCATAGAAAAGACAGATTATTTTCAAATGTGATTTTTATACATAAGTCATGCAAAGTACATTTCATTTCGTACATTTCTAAGCTTAACAAAACATTATGGTGAATAAAGTTATTTGAAAACTGTGTCTTTTCCTTGTATTTTTAGAAATAAGGTTGAGAGAAATATGCTTATTTAGCAAATAGATCAAAGGTGTCAAAAAATTAATAACCACTGATATATCGGTTTGATATAGTTACTGGAGGTTTGATACGAGTAGATATAAAAGATTAATATGTTATGCTACAAAGGTGTGATAGAGACAATCTGGAGGGTTTATACGAGTTGATATCAAGATTAATGAGTAGTGATATAAAGGTGTGATACAGTCATTCTGGAGGTTTGATAGAGTTGATATCAAGATTAATGCAGCCTATCATGTAAGGCTGATCACTGAAGCCCATCTGTGACAATTGACACATGGCTGTGTGAGATATCTGACAGCTTGTTTACATGTGTTTCTTTCTTTCAGAGCTGGGCCAGATGACGTGATTGACAAAGCGACAGAGCGGTAGGGGACTAACAGGACGAAGAGGGCCACTGCGGGAGTTTGCTTCCCGCATGGAGGGGGTCAAGAGCCTCTCTTCTCTCCGTTATTACACCCTGATCTATCAGCTGGATCATTGGAGGCTTTGTATCGAGGCTATCGTGTCCCAAATCAAGAATCATATCTACCTCGGCTAATTAACTAATGACTGAAAGCCTTGAGGAACATCTGCATTAACACTCGCTGTGCCGTGGTCAGCACATTGTTATTTGAATATTCTATAATGTGTCTGTTACTGCATTAACACTCGGTGTGCCGTGGTCAGCACATTATCATTTGAATATTCTATACTCAGTGTGTCAATGTCAGGGGCATGTTTTTTTTAACATTCTTTCATGAATTAGTTTTAAAATGCTTTGGAGTAACAGATAGGCTTATAGAGAACCAATCAAACACAATCTGTTTGATCAAACGGTCGCCTGCATGACCGTTGCATATCTCTTGTAACTTGGGGTGGTAGCGCGACAAAATACTAGTTTTACGAACCATTACCTTCAAACTGCAGGCTCACGTAAAAGAAAGAGCTTGTCGGGTTATATTTTGATGTCTGCTTGCTAGGAGTATCACTGGCATATCAGTGTCATCTAATTGCAGAGTAATTCCTCAAAGTCATTTCTAATTATAAATGTCCGTGAAGCGCAAACAGGAACAAGTGAGGAACAATCTTGACAACTCGTGAAACTTTGTCTTGTTTGTCAAAGTTCAAAAGTGCTGATATTGTGCACATGTTTGTGACGTGCTCAGTAGCAATAATTCAGCCAATCACCCCTGGCTTCTGACCCATGTTTACAAGAGGGATTCTCCAAACTGCTCGGTCTGAGCCGTCTCAGTGTTACCTTACACACTCAGCAGGTGCTTGTTCACTATCAGTCCCTCTCCAGCGTAAAGAGATACCCAGCATTCTCAATAGAGTCCCAATATATTTTTATGGTCACTGTTCAATAGATTTTGATTTTACCAGGTGTAAAATATTTTTGCAATTACCTTCTGTTAATTTGAAAATGGAATTTCTATCATTAAAGCTGAAAATATCTCTTAACTTTCTTTTAAGAAATGTTCTTGGTGGTGTTAGAAGTTTGTTGTATTTAGGAGACCGAGATAATAGGAAAAGTAATAAGTAAAACATTTTTTTTCTTTTCACTAAAACTTGATTGTCCAGAAGTATAAATCTACATTAAATGCTTAGGATAAATTCAAATAAGAGTATTCAACAGTTTTTTTCCACTACTCATAACCAACCCCAACCCCAACCCCAACCCCAACATCAACCCTTAAAGTAAGGATGGTAAAAAGAATTGAATAACAAATTATGATTATCTGATAAAAAAAAATCATACATGTATCTTGAAAACATTTTGATAGTTTTATTGTTCCTATGACTGAGATTGACACTTTGAACACCCTTAAAAGAATAACTTTTGATCAAGACATTAGATGCAAGTGGCAGTTTAGGTATGCTTAAAAATAGTGAAAAACACTTTACTGCAACCGTGCTTTGTGAAATAAAAGATTTGAAAATCCTAAAAGACTTGTCATTTCTGTCTCAACCAACTTCTATGAGAAAAGTTTTTAAAATATTAACATATACAACCTCTAGAATTATATTTCCATGAACAATCAAGAGTCTTTTCAGGTCAAATTAAGAAACCATACAATGCGAAATAAGTCTAATCTAGTGAAGCGGAAACTTCTGGACATCATTGAAACCTGCTGGTTAGAAAAACCGGCCTACATTCCAGCCCGCTGATAATAATATCCCTTGTTTGTCAACACAAGTCAAGCAATTGAAGCTCTTACAAAGTGGGTGATAGATGCTCACGTCATGCAGGCATTTATCAAATTATTGCTAACTGTCTTGAGATTCATTGATACATTGTGTTACCTTCGTGAGAAAAGTCATCTGGATTTCCATTTCAAATCTTGGAACATTTTTGGGAGAAATTCCATGTCACGAGGCAGTCTTATTCAATTTCACAGTGTTTGATTCAAAAGATAAATCATATCTATTGGTGGATCTTTTTTTTAAACCTAATGTTTTCTTCAGCACCTTTTGAAGATTTGGTATATCATTCTATTTATAAACCACCTTTTATCATAAAACAATATAACATCAATAAAAAAATTCTTGTGAAAATATGCAACATTTCAGAGTACATACATACTCTTTTTAAATGATTACCCTGAAAGGACATGTATTTTTCAATAAAGAAGTTGTAAATATGGAATAATAATTATCAAAAGATGCCGAAACATTAAAAAATTATAAGTGTTGAATCAATAAGAATCAATTTGAATAATGATGAAGGCAAGGTTATGGATGTGCAACTTCTTTATTCAGCATTGATGTTTCATCATAGCAAGTGAAAACAGCATTATTATCCATGCCGCCAAACCTGAATAAAGAAGTTTTATGACCATAACATAAATTGCATTTATCTCTAATTGCCTTCATCATTATTCATCAAGTTAACTTCTAGAATGCCCATCAAAGAGGTATTTAGCATCTTTGTCATCATCCTGTCTCAGGGTACGAACGTTACGTTAACTCCACTAATCTGTACCCTGGGCTCAGAAGCTAGATTTGCTCGCGCGGGCCGCCTTGGGATATAGCCAATGATAAAATTTCAACGAGAAAATGATTTGATTGGCTATATCCCAAGTCTATCCAAGCCAGCGAATCTAGCTTCTGAGCCCAGGGTACAGATAAGTGGAGTTAACGTAACGTTCGTACCCTGAGACAGATGCTTTGTCATGTTGCCATCCTTGAATGAAGAAGTTTTGTAACAATAGAAAAAAAGAAAAGACAAATTTTCATCATATTCTGATTTATTTACAGTGACAAATGCTCACAGTTTGTACATACAATGATATAATGGTGAAGTCACTCGTTTCTCTGCTGCATATAAAAACCCACAATGATTAAAGATGAAGAAGATACCACAAATAAATAGCTATAAATACTATCAAGCTGATAAAAAGTTTCTTACTAGTTCTTTCAAAGTTTACACAATAACCTACACAGCCTTTAAAGGGGCAGTAGCACGTTTTTTGAAATTTTTTTATTTTAAATTTGTCCCTGATAATTGTACGTTAATGCAAAAGTTATTATTTTGATAGTGTCAAAAATATTGTAACACAAATCAATCATCCATAGTTTGAGGACAAAGTATTAAGATTCACATAAAATCCATTGGCGGCCATTTTTTTGTGAACACCTTTTATTCATTTTGTGTAAGAAAGAGGAATCGCATGGTTAAACTTGACATTATATATTTGAATTATTACTGCTCCATTTAGTTTAAATACATTGTCGTTCAATTGGAACCATTAATTTTCATTTTCATGACATAACCTTATATTCCCCCTAAAAACGTGCTACTGCCCCTTTAAGGACTTAAAAATCTACTGGTGTACTTTGTTGAAAAATACAAATCTAAACAAATAACTTGAATCTTTAAGATGTTTGGGGTAACAGATGTGAAAAAGATATACTCCTCACCAAAAAATATGCAACGTGTAAGATATGGAACAATTGCACATCATCAAATTTGCATGTGTTGAGGGTGACTACGTTGGTCTCAAAAGCTGATTATTGGTCACATATCCTAGTTATCTCTCTACCTACATTATTCTTGATGAGTTGATCTTCTTAAAAAGATAAACATATTTTACTTACAAGAAACCTTGTTGCTTATCTTTTTGTTATGAGTATATAAGGAGATGTACTGGTAAAAGATAATAACATTTGAAGAATTTGAACAAATATGATCCCCACATTCACACTTTATGAACCATTTCTACCAGTCTGCCATTAAGCTCTGCTGCCTTGGTAATAGAGAGGAGCTATTTCATCAAATTGATACAGATATGTTGATAATAAAACATAAAGCTCTGCGAAAATATGAATTCAGGAGATTAATATTATCATAACTGTTTTCAAAATTGGTACCAGGTCAAATATATACATCCAAAGACGTCTTCACCTTATCGCTGAAATAGAGTTTTTTTAACAGAGTACCTTCATGTCATGAAGTTTATTCTTCATGAACCTTCTTGCATTTTTTAATTGATTTTGTTCGAAATAAAACAAATTGTCCTTTAACATTTGTATCATTAGGTCCTTGGATTGATTATCAAGATGAACAAAAATTAAGATATTAACAATTTTCTTTCATTGACAAGTGTCAGCTCATAATCTTTGAGATCAAGAACTTTGTTCATTCCATAAATATTTCATCTAAACGTCCAGTCTATAGGGTACCAACCACAATTACTCTCTGAATCCCAAGGCTGAAAGCTCCATTACTCTACAATATATCACGCCCGGGACATTTCATCAGGTCAACCCCTGAAATTATCTGCCCTTGAACTGAGTGGTCCAATTAGATTGCTAGTTAATGAATTTTAACAGCGGAACACGGTTTAAAATTCGCGTGCAATTCCAGCTGTTGGCTCACACTTTTGTATTCTCAGCCAATAAGATGTCAAGATTTCATTTTGAATTTCAAAATTAAGTTCCTGAGTATGTGCTTAAATAAATCTTAAAATTTCTGCAACACCAAACATCTAATCATAACAAGCTTTTTTTGACTTGGTTATAGTTTCACATAAACACTTTAGGACAGATAATTTTAGTTCAAGTTTCTTTGATGACAAGTCTCAGGAGAGATGAAGTTAAGAGCAGTGGAACTTTGAACCCTGGGTAACTGTAGATCTTGTACCTATGTAAGAGAACTAAGCCGAGAAGGGATATTAATCCATGAAGATCCTTTACTAGTTGACTACATTTATTAAATACTCTAAGAAGAATGTAGCTATTTGCATATTATCTGAAGTGTTAAACATAAAGGGTGTCACATCATATTGAAAATGGACATCTTTGACACACAAATGAATATTATGGACAATTGAACATGTCACACGAGCTTGAGGCAAGTTTCCTACTACCGGTATTTACACTCCAGACTCCCATTTTTTTCATTTTATACATCTCTCTGATAACCATTTGCCTTTACGCATGTATTGTCAAAAAGAAATATGAAATGACAAATAATGACATCAGACATCATTAACTCTTTCCCAGCAGCATGCATCTTAGGCTGCAAACAATTATTGCAGAAGGCAGGCCAAACAATCTTTACCTCAGGTATTTACACTCAACCATACACATGCATTGAATTGCACAAACTTTGGAAGGACATCGAATACCAACCAGGTTGCTCAAATCATCTATCTAACCACTAAAGATGCATATCAACATAATCATGAAAAGATGAATTCTCTAACTGTTTGGTATCTTGAAAGACTGGTTGCATATCAATAAGAATTATCCTTTTTTGTTAAGTTAAAGCAGATAAAAATAAGTCACTTTAAAATCCGATGAAACAAACACTTATACCTCATTGAACTGCATATCTGACAACTAGTCGCAATGGAAACCTTTAATTTCAGCTAATCAGTGATTAAACTTAGACAATTGCAGTATCATTTTATAACCTCACTGAGAAAAAGATGTGTTGTTTAGCACTGCTTAGGCAATATTTCATCTGTTGGAGGCAATAAGTGTTTAACATCAAGGCTTGAGTAACATTATAAGGAAGACTACCACCAAACATACCTTACGAGAGACGTTCAGAACAGCAGCAGGAGTGCTTTTGTGCTGATAATGGATAAATGTAACGTCAATATCTATAAGGTTTAAATATACCTTATTTCCTCTAAAAAGCGCTCGGGTGCTTATTTTTTCAGCATCATTCCACCTCGAGACCCAGCTCTTATTCATAATTGAATTTCATGTAAGGCAGTCATCTACAGTGCAAAAATGTCTAACAAAAGAGCAGTAATTCAATGGTTTAGACCTGGTGCATACTAGAGGCCAAGTGCTTATTTCCCAACATTTCTAGACCCACAGCACTGACTGGAGACCCGGCGCTTAATGGAGGAAGTACAGCACAAAACCTCTTGTAAAAATCTAGTGTTAAAATAGAAATATGTGATAAATTGACTCAGGTTTCTATTCATATTCACACCTGATGGGTTCAACCAAAATAGGTCAATACTTCAATGTCCTTACATGGCATGCTTAAACAAAAGATTCTGCGACAGGGAAATCCTGTTTGTCTAGACACTGTCTAGTATATGTTTCATATGATTTACATATGCACAAGAGTTACAGTTTTGATGCAAAATATGTAAATGTTATTCACAAATGATTAATACTCTCGCTAAGACAAAGGATTTTTGGCATTGAGAATGCAAATTTACACACTCAAATTTAACTTCATTTTGATAGCAATTACATTATTAATGCTTATACAAGTTAAGCAATCAATTATTTTGTGTGTTTTGATTGCAAAAATGAACATCAATGAAATAACAATTCTGCAGTTCAGTACAAGAAATGTATGAAGATTGATAATCTTATGATGATAGATGCCATCTGTTAAGTTTACGAGATCATTGAATATGTGTATTTGATGTGTGTGGAGAAACCTTGTAATTTAAGCTTTGATTTGGAAGGTTTACTTGGTAAATGAAGATGATTTCCATACACCTGTAACATATACAACCTCTGACTTTGCAATACATTCCCCTTATTGGGTTGAAGTACCTGATTTCAACCAATGAGACGATTGAAGCTATGACAATTAAATATCTTCCTGCTCGATAACGTTGGTGAACTTGACCATAAAATCAATTTCGGTTTTACAAATTTAAAAGGAAAAATTTAAAAGGTATGTTTCGTTAATTGTAAAACAGATAATCAAAGTTTCCCTTAAGCTACCCTTTTATTTTCGTTCTCATTAGTACCTCATCCCATGTATAAACCAAAACTTGTCATAGAGACCAATTTGCAGCATATATCATCCATACATTGTTAGTTATTTGTAATATAAGAAATACACTGACTGCACTGTTGTTTCTTGAGGTGAATCTGCTCCCCCTTTTTGCTTAGTGTCCCCTTAAAATTTGAGTGAGTTACTGTTTTACGCCACATGGGCTTAAAATTTGAGAAGTAGGATACTTCTATCATTGCAAAGGGTCCCTTTAGCTGAGCATAGGCCAAAATGACCCCCTCAACTGATAAACTAAGAACAAGAGTGCTGACTGGCTTTTGTTCAAGCTGATTTTAAACACTGGTGTGAGAGGAGTTTTGGCAAGCAGAGGCAGTTTCTAACACCCAACTGTGTCTTTACTGTATGAGGATGATGAAAATGATTCTTTGACATTTATCTATATATTTGGTATCAGCCTCAGCATATTCACTCTGGAAACTCATCCTATCATTCTATCATTCCGACAATCACCATTACACATTCAAAACTTTTTGTTCAGACAACATTAGCATTTATGCTGCCATCTTGGCTAGTTTGGTAAGTTTTGCCATTTATGCTGAAATTTGGAAGCAACGGAACCTTCCACAATAAATATTTTGACAAGTTTGTCATGTATGCATAATTAATGAACTTCAATGCCTATAAGCATTGGTTCACATGTGAATACAAGCTGAGCATTTGAGAAACGGCTAGCATGGCACATTTCATATAAAACACACTACAAAGCTAAGACACATAATAGTAATGTTGCTCCACAACAGTGTTCAATATGTCTTATTGTCTCTCAAATGTTACTTTCATGTCAATGTTGAGGTAAAATAACTAACAGGCAGATCTTTCACACATTCATACATTGTCACTATGAAGTTGCCAGCCAATGGAAATTGATCTTCAGCTGACAAGAGCCAATCAAATCACTGATCCTTTCCACAGACAGCCAATCAAATCAGTTGTTCGCATTCTCTGCAGCTGATGTTCAACTGAAAGCAGCCAATCAAATCACTGATTCTTTCCTAGACAGCCAATCAAATTAGTTGTTCTCATTCACTGCGGCTGATGTTTAGCTGAGCCAATCAATCACTGATTCTTTCCTAGACAGCCAATCAAATCAGTTGTTCTCATTCACTGCAGCTGATGTGTAGCTGAAAGCAGCCAATCGAATCACTGATTCTTTCCTAGAAAGCCAATCAAATCAGTTGTTCTCATACACTGCAGCTGAAGTTTAGCTGAAAGCAGCCAATCAAATCACTGATTCTTTCCTAGACAGCCAATCAAATCAGTTGTTCTCATTCTCTGCGGCCGAGTCTTCATCAATGACATCATGGCTAGTGCTGGAAGAGCTAGTATCACTGCCTGGATCTGAACTATGATTTGTGTTCTCTGACGAAGATACATGTCCGTTCACTTTGGGCTGGTAGTCCGTTATAATCACTGTCACATTGTTGACTGTTACTGGAGTGTTCCTCGCACTACTTCTGTCAACATTCCTTAACCTTGGAGGGCTGAAAGTAGAAATCAAACCAATATTAACCTAGGGGGCTGAAAGTAGAAATCAAACCAATATTAACCTTAGTGCAGAGGAACTTCTAAAATGCCCCTCAAAGAAGTCAATTCTTACCTTTCATCTGATAATGCTGCCAAACTAAGTTAAAAAGTTACGAGACAAATTCTAATAGTCCCAATTAAATCAGCATATATATCTAAAAATTATCTAAGACATGAGGACAAAGTTATCTATCAGAATTCTAAGTTCTGTTTCAATGGAAACCACAACCAATCAAATTTGGAAGAATTGAAAATCAAAAAAGGCACATCTGTGCATGCTGACTGCATGATTTACATATCAAGTAGGACAAGTACCAAAGAGTTCGGTCGGATAGTTCTTGGGTTGTTGCAGACAGACTGACAGACAAAGAGATGGACAGGGCAATGACTAAATCCAACATGATAACATTCCAGTGGGATAAAAAAATATGTATCGGTTTTCTAAACCTTCATGCAGTAGTTAATGCAGACCATTGAGGGTGTATGTATGAGCCTCAAGTAAAATTGTCAAAAGGATTCAAAGATTTCCCTTGACAGGCAGATCACAAATATAACAATGTTAATCGCAGAGCCATAAAAGATAAGAGAATTTATGATTATATGTCCTTTTTTACTTTCTGCTATCCTTTGCCTCTGTTAATCCAATAAAATCATACCAAGCCATTCACAACAATGTGAAAGACACGATCGGTGAATATTTACTCAGCATGGTGCCCGATCTCTCCCTCTCTCCATGAATGCTTTATTTTGTTTGTGAGACCTCTCATGGCATTAAATAAGTCTTAAACAGCTGCCGTCCATTGACAAAAAGTTCCTCATATAGAAATCATGACTACACATTAGAGTGAATATAAACTAAATTGACAAAACATTAAAATAATCTTGAAAATATAACAGCTTTTGGTTTTTAAAAAAATATTTTAACTTTGAATAGTTTCATCTTAGAGTCTTAAAATTAGATCGCACTTTCGTATCTAACAATCAAAAGAAGCCTGTGGCTGATTCTTTAATCTTTGTTGTATTTTGATGAAAAGTGCAAAAAGTTGATGTAAGGAAGCAAAAGTTATGCTGAGTATTCATAATTTCGTTTCATATTTAAAAGTGTTACACTTGCCAAATAAAGAACGACATAGGATATTATGATACATGTATGTTTTCAGTCAGATTGACAAATGTTAATCGTCGTAAAGACGCAATTGAAATTGAAATTGTTTGCAGAATTCGCCTTGGGGAACCACTGATATAATTTACCTAACCCTTTTTCAAAACTCTTAATTTGATTTATTTCTATTTTCCATATCAAAATACAATTACGTGGATATTGATCTTTGAGAAAACGTATCTTCTTTCTTGATGACATCGCAGAAATTGAGCAACTTGCCGATAACACTGACTTGATGCAAATAGTTCATTGAACGCTTCGCAAGAAAGAATCTTTGATGGACGTTTAGAAGTGGTTTACATTGTAAAAAAACATTTACTGGATATCTTGTTTATTGTTGCAGGCACTTTTCTAAGTTTATTACTCAGATTTTTTAAATGATTTTTTTTCATAAAACGATTGGTTATGGTGTTAAACTAGCAGGCAATAGCAAAGAAAGAAGACTCTTTGTTGGATGTTTTTATGTGATACTTATAAGCATTCAACAATTGGTTTGTGAACATCTTTTAATGGTCACAGCACCATATCGATAGAAAAGGGAAACGGCACAGTAACACATGTTGTCAGGTAAATAGTTTCTATGTAACAGTAAAACAAATACTCAGGTCAGGTCTTTTTTTAAAATGGAGTCGTTAATGGAACATACAAAGTTTGGTTAAACTATGCAAAATTTAATTCCCTAATTCAAATGAATAATAGGTGTTCACAATAAAATGGCCGTCCAGCAATTTTCTATTGATACTTTGTAGAAATAATATACTTGTCATAATACTTATATTTATTGTGAAAAATTTATGACATAAAAAAAAAAAATTCATTGTCCCTTTAAGTTTCAGGCAATCAACATTTCCATCATTTGCTATAGGGTGTACAGTATCTTCTGCCTACCGGCGACAGCGTGCCCTCCCCCGCTGTGATATGTCGGATCTCCCAGACTCCTTACAATAAACAAAGTCATCATCGTTTTACATTCACACCAATATATTCTTAATCTGTCAAATTTACAATAGCCTGATCATTTCCTTTTCTACAACTGCCGATTTGGCTTCATTTATTAGCATACGCAGTCAGCCTCTTAAAGAGGGAAGCTTTAATTCCCCTTTTATTGGGATGAGATTGAGACAAGTTATGTGTTAATCATGTGTTTCCTTGATTGAGAACGATCTCGGCGCTACGTGAGCGGTCCTATCTTGTAGCGCGCCCGTGACAGGATAATCTTTATTGGTCCCTTTATTTATAATGACTCTTGTCTTTTTTTTGGAACAGTGTTTTCTTATAAAAATTATGTGATGTTTTTTAGATAAATCAATTCTTTATCTATATTTATACTAACGCAAGATTGGCAAGCAGTTGAGCAATATTTTCCCCACCAATATAATAATGGTCAAATCATTAAAAAAATGTAGGATAAGAAAAACCAGTTCACCTTCATTAACTATTCTAGCAAATTTTTTCAACACATCACATGAAAAAACATCTAATAAATTTGTCTTAGATTGTTATAAAAAAAATGATAAAAAAATAAGTCAAGGCTACTTTGTGACACATCAATTCTGGCAAATATTCGATTACTCAGCTTCACTGGAGGATCTTATTAACAACAATCCAAGGCTGTTTTGTGACACATCATCTCGAGCATCGTCTTGAGGCAAAAGATTTGTACAAGAATTCATAAGTGGCTCTTGAGCTTCTTCACAACATATGCCGACTATCCTCCTCATCCAGAATAGACACCTCCCGACAGCGGCCATGTTTACCCTCCGCGCTTCTCACTATATGCGTGTTTACCAACCCCCGAGAAGGGTAAACGTCCCCAAACTTGCTAATTTGTGCATTTTCCTCAACAGGTTTTTCACCCCCTTGCCCCACCTTTTGTCCATAGGCACATAAAGACATGAAAGCCCCTTGATGCAGACTTAGTTTGTAATTCACTATTCTACATTCATAAGTGGCCCATTCTATGGGAATATAAATGTTAGTATACACACATACACAAGCATAGAGGTGGGGCCACTTTATGTCTCACGCTTATGAGACAGTAAAAACTACAATCAATGGCGCGATAGTTGTAAAGGTCTTCTGAATAAAGGCTAATACTGATAAGGGAAATTCTTTCCTCAATATATGACAAAATTTGGTCTTAATATGACATTCATTTGCGACCTGATCCACTTCAATTGAAGTTAAATATTCTCGTTATTCATTTGAAGGAGAGTGGTAACAGCATTAAAATTGAACTACAATACGAAAACAATTTGATGAAAATCGTTATTGAGGGCTACACAATACATAACAATACGAAATGATAAACAGTGCAGCATGTTGATTTTAAACAATACGAGAGTAAAATAATGATACATAAAATCATTATGGTGAATATTTTTTTTAACATGATAAAGATTCTTTCATTTAGTTCACAAGAACTACAATATAAGAACAAAAATCATTCATTTATCATTACATGGTACTGTACACACTATATCTTGTTCTGTCTAGCTAAAGAAAGTGCAGTACATAGTGTAACAATTGTTTTCCCCCAAGTATACAAAAATGACTGGAGGAGATGGAAATGTTTACTTTTGTAAAAGAGTCAAGGACTGCACCATGCAGTTACGATGATGGCATCAAATCAGACTCCTCCTATTCTAGTCCAAAAAAAGTTTATACAAATAGGTTGGATCAGGACTTGATGAATTGAACCACCTCTCATACATACCCGTGTGTATCCTTTGAGTTAGATCCAAGTTTTTCTTTTTTTGTAGAATAATGAGATTTTTCCTTTTTAGGTGGAGGCGCGGGAGGGGCAAACTGTTGTGCAACTTGTTGTGCCACCAGCTGCGAGTTCAGCCTCGGCTTTCTGAAATATAACAATAATTATGTGAGTATTTATTTTTCCGGCAATCAGATTCGCAAGAACCAGTCCCGTGACAGTAAAAAGAATGATATTGACTTCACCTCGAGTGACTAAAAGTGATATTTTAACAGTTGCTTTATGACATCATTGGCCTGTCATTGCTAACAATTAAGCAGAAATACCGTTCATAAAGAAATAATAATGGACTGCTGTATTTGGTCAATACCTGTTTTAATCAACGGAGGAAAACAACATCGACCTTGGACGCCATACAACTAGAGTTTGACCTCGTCACTAGTTATAACTATATAATACTGTTAAGACAATTGTAGTTAAAGATTCAGACTTTATATTTTTGATAGTGCTGGCCATAGTGTTGTTAGATATAAACAAGATATCTGACAATGATAAGATCCTTTAGAACAGAGGTCACAATACCATTTTTTTCACAGCTTTTGTTTAATTTGAAAAATCTTTATGTTCTGAAAAACAGCTTGATCTAGTGACAAACTAAGCAATAATAAAGTCATTTATACAGAGCAAGATACAAACAGCGTGATAACTATCAGAATCCTCATTACTGTGATATATTGTCACAATTCTCAATACTATGATGTATTGTCACGTGTCTACATGTTTACTTATACGGTAGATTCAATGTTTTTCACGTCTTTCAGTCAAATGTTAAAATTCTGTCTATCATTAGGATGACTCAGACTGTATATAATCAACCAAAATCAATATCAAATGACAATTCTGAATATTTCATTCTAATCTTGAAAGAGTTGAATGTAACAAGATCACATTCACTTGACATTTTTGAATGAAATTAATTAAAACATGTATATTGATTAAACAACCTTACAAAAGTGAGCACAGCTCACATTACCCTACGCTAAAGTCAGTAAGGGGTAGAAAAGGGGTCCACAAATATGTATACCCTCAATAACAGTAAAGTCGGATGCGAATGTCAGTTCAGGTACAACAGTACTAAATATATTGTACAGGTAAGTTTTTATTTCCAAACATGACATAAATGTAAATGCAGTTATGAATTCAATTCATGTGTTTGAGAAAGAGGCAATTTACAAATACAGCACAATATGACAAAGAAAATACAATAAGAACATACTCAGTTTTGTTTTTAAACTTTCTTATATATTTAATGATTAGAATGAATTAAACCAAGTTTGATAATTTCACTTACAAGAGGAAAGAAAAGAGGGGATCACATGATGTCAGTCATCAAACGTTTCAATATATTTGGGGAAAAAATAGGTCATTAAACTTATAATGCATCATATGCTAAAAACTCAATATCAAATATCTTGGAAACATGCCCCTAAAGTTACTTACAGTATCAGGAGGAAGTTTGTGATGAAATCCCATTATTTTATGTTCCTGTCATCTCTGTTAATCATTCTCATTTCAACGTCTCACGCACCACAACAACTAGGAAGATTAAAGTGCCGGAGGGCAAATCTATTGCGATTAACTTTCAGGGGGTGGACAATTGATGCTGATATGACAATATTTCAAATCTGAGCTCTTGCTTATGAATTTTGAACTGACAATGAACTTGGTGTAGTTTCTCAAATATTTAATAATAATTAATATCTAAATCAATAGTCTCAACAAGGAGAGTCAACTGGCAAGCTATGAAGAGATAAAATCAACTTGAGGTGAGGTGAGGTGATTTTGGTTTTACGCCACTTTCAAGAGTATTTCACTCATATCACAACTGCAGCGCTAGTATCATTTCAGGGAGAAAGCTTGCAACACTATTGTGGCTATGTATTGCTGTGAAACCTGAGAGCATTGACTAGCAAACAATTGGTGGTCCCATGCTAAAGTTCATCGAAGCATTGCACTTAAACCTTACTTCATGTAGCACAGTTCACTATTGGCGGATTTGAAGCTGAACTCGCTCACCACTGCTCTCAAGCCCATCAATCGGCAAATAAATTGAATTCATCATTATGTCACCAAATGTAATTGTCTTTTGGACTACCTTAAACACTGGTTACCATGCCAGAATATTTTATATTTTACTTGCAATATGCTGTAGTGCAATGGAGGAATCCTTTTTTTAACCCTGTTATGGGACACGAACATTGGTGTTCATTGATTAAAAATTGTGTTTAACTATACAGAACAGATACACAGACAATCCAATCACAATTCAACATGAGACAAACAATGCCTAGAGACATTTCCAGCCAAATTAATTAACATTGACAAAGATCAAGTATCAATATAATTGATATAGAGTAAAATGTAAAGGCACATGTTTACAAGAGGGTTGCATGACCAGTGTTAACTCCAATCGTAGGGAAGTATTCCTAAAACAAACCATACACAACTGACCAGAGAGTAGCCGGTGTCCAGAGAATTGACCAGTCGAGTCTATTGAATATACACAAGCACCTGTCAGTGTGAAGTATCCCCGTCCTGACATATTGTCTGCTAATCTTGTTAATCTCGTTATGTTGGCCAGGATTAGCGGTAATCAACCTAACAGAAAACCAGATACGCATCTTCATGGTGATTTGTCTTTCCTTTCTTATTTTTGTCTTAGGTGATGTCATTTCGGGTTTAATGCCGCATTCAAGAGTATTTCACTTATATCACAGCTGCTAGTATTATTGCAGGAAACCCTGCAACACAACTGTGGCTATGCATTGCAGTGGAACCTGAGAGCATTGACTGGAAGTAGCGAACAATGGATGGCACTGCGCTGAAATTTAGGGTAGCATTGCACAATAACCTTACTCCGTGAAGAACAGTTCTCTCATGCACACAAAGTTGCCAACCCCCCTGGATGGTCTCTATGTTTGTTTCAAGTATCATGTTTGGATTTGGTGAACAGTGACTAGATATGAAAATTTGTTACTCATGTCCGCCATCTTGTTTCTTCCATGGGGAATAAGGTTACAATTGGTATGATTTCAAACTACAATAATTGTAAATATAAGTAGTAATAACTAACAATGCTCAATAAATCTGGAATGACCAACGACCGTCATGCAAATGTTGTCAGAGACAATTTTCATTCTTTTTAGTAGGGCCAATCTTAGCGGATACATCAAGCAAGATCTTTCCCAGTCTTGTTCTATATCACATGTGTACTCATGACTGTTACATTTATTTTATTCCATTTTCAAGGATTACCTCAGAATTCTCAGAAAGCAAGAATGATATCACATATCAAAGGTGATGTGAAGAAATCAAGTTTCAGTAATCTGATCTGTGAGGGGGTTTATTGACACAATTGAACAGGTTTAACTGCTTCCTTCATCAGAACTCAAGGTTGATAAGTCGAGGAGACAATTAAACTGACAGAACCTCACGCTTCCTCCTACCAACTGCAGCATGTGGAACAAATGTCACATGGTTATGTTTAGAATCACTCTATCTGCAATATAGCACATTTCTTTAATTTTAACCTTATACAACCTTATACATTTGCAGCTATCGACTGATGCCCAGGGAGTGGAAAACACATCTAACAATTGGCCATTTTTCATGCTCTTCAGTATTTTTCAAATGGATCTTTTCCCTTGATTAAATAGTAAACTTCAGTATTTTAATGGAAATGTTTTTCATCCAATGTGCAAGAGTACCCATGACCCCTGTCTTTCCCTCTCCCTGGATTGATTCACAAATATCTTGGTCCCGAAGGTAAAGAGTTCAAATCTGTCAAAACTAACATGAGTTCTTAAAAGAAGGTAACTGACACTTAGGTCAGTGATCAGTAATAGATTCTAAAAACCTTAAACACTTTTAAACAACTTAATTTTCAAGGATGAGATGATAATTCAATAAGTCTCCAACACAAAACAGATCTTCTCAGAGGGTGGCAAAAAGGAGAGACGCAAATCCAAAGATAATTTCATGTGTGACTAACTAAGAGACATGGTAAGTCAAAAAGTGTATACTTAATCAACCATCTTCAATTCATCTTCAGAGGTTAGAGTTAAGAAGGAAAACAAGTATTTTACAAATCTTCTAAAAATAATCATACTTCCTTGATCTTGTCGACAAGTTGTGTTCATGCTATACATCCAAACAATTGTGAAACAGTGCTTTCATAATTTGATAATTATATTACAATAATGACGGCTCCAAGTTGGAACAACAAATTTGCAGCCAGAGCCATTCCTACTGTTTCCCTGCTACAAAGGGAGTGTAAGATGAAGATTTTAACAATAAGACTGTCAAAAATAGATTTCCTAATCACTTCTATTATTGTTGCATCATCATGAGAGAACTCCCAGACCCCCTGTATATAAACAAGCTATTCCCTGAAACCAACACTTCCACCCCCAGCGTTTGCATAACATCTCCTCTCAGTCATAAGTCATCCATCAACTCTCGGATCCCCTCCCTCTTAGTCCTTCAGCTCCACCCCCAACACTTCAATATTCCTACCCCCGTAACCTCAATCCCCTCCCTTCTGTTTCTCCAAGCGACATAATAACAGAGACTCTTAATCAGGTCTGAACCCACTAGACCTAAACTAACATACAGTCCCTAAAAAAAGTTTTCCACTAAAATTTTAATATTCAATATTTGATATAAAATATAAAAAGCAAACAAATCTTAATTTCAGCAATTAGACTTGCCAACATTGTCTAAACCACTCTTCTATTTATCCTTTAATTCTATTTTTTAATTTAGAGTCTGGATAAGACTACAGGAGATCAAGCAGAACCTTATTCCAACCTTAGAAACCATTCTTGGTCATTAACTGACCAAAACATATTGAATGAGAGCACTTTCTCCCATTCATATTTCTCATATTGTGAGATTAAAAAATAACATAACTTTGAATCATTTGCAGAAATATATTTTTCAGCCACTCAAAGTATCTTTACTCAAGTATATTCAACACTTTCAACAATAAGGATAGTTCTTATGATATACAGAGATCATACACTAAGGCAAATTCTCCTTTCCCCTTTCCTTTTCATACCCCCCTCTTTCTACATACCCTCCCCTTGCTGATGCTACAAGTATCACATTGCAGCTGACTCCAATTTTCTATGATATACACAGACCCAGACCACACAGACCCGGGGTCACTAGGTAAGACCAAGAAGGTACATGTACATCCCAGTTACTGTCAATATGCCCCTCACACTGCCACCCAGATGCTTCACAGAGTCACAAAGTAAGACCATAGGTAAGGGTACGTCTCAGACACTGGACGATGTGCCCCTCACACTGCCACCTAGATGCTTCACAGAGTCTCAAAGTAAGACCATAGGTAAGGGTACGTCTCAGACACTGGACGATGTGCCCCTCCCGCCAACTCTTGATGTCCCCCTCCATGTCCCCTGACATAGAAGGTAAGACCATCAAGTAAGACCATCAGGTAAGACCATATGGAAGACCATCAGATAAGACCATAACGAAGACCATATGGAAGACCATCAGGTAAGACCATCAGGTAAGACCATATGGAAGACCATAAGATAAGACCATAACGAAGACCATATGGAAGACCATCAGGAAAGACCATCAGGTTAGACCATATGGAAAACCATCAGGTAAGACCATCAGATAAGACCATAACGAAGACCATATGGAAGACCATCAGGTAAGACCATCAGGTAAGACCATATGGAAGACCATCAGATAAGACCAAAACGAAGACCATATGGAAGACCATCAGGTAAGACCATCAGGTTAGACCATATGGAAGACCATCAGGTAAGACCATCACGTAAGACCATCAAGTTAGACCATCAAGTAAGACCATCAAGTAAGACCATCAGGTAAGACCATCAGGTACGACCATCAGGTAAGACCATCAGGTAAGACAATCAGGTAAGACCATCAGGTAAGACCATCAGGTAAGACCATCAGGTAAGACAATCAAGTAAGACCATATGGAAGACCATCAGGTAAGACCATATGGAAGACCATATGGAAGACCATCAGGTAAGACCATCAGGTAAGACCATCAGGTAAGACCATCAGGTAAGACAATCAAGTAAGACCATCAGGTAAGACCATCAGGTAAGACCATCAGGTAAGACCATATGGAAGACCATATGGAAGACCATCAGGTAAGACCATCAGGTAAGACCATATGGAAGACCATCAGGTAAGACCATCAGGTAAGACCAACAGGTAAGACCATCAGGTAAGACCATCAGGTAAGACCATCAAGTAAGACCATCAGGTAAGACCATCAGGTAAGACCAACAGGTAAGACCATCAAGTAAGACCATCAGGTAAGACCATCAGGTAAGACCATCAGGTAAGACCAACAGGTAAGACCATCAAGTAAGACCATCAGGTAAGACCATCAGGTAAGACCATATGGAAGACCATCAGGTAAGACCATATGGAAGACCATCAGGTAAGACCATCAGGTAAGACCATCAAGTAAGACCATCAGGTAAGACCATCAGGTAAGACCATATGAAAGACTATCAAGTAAGACCATCAGGTAAGACCATCAGGTAAGACCATCAAGTAAGACCATCAGGTAAGACCATCAGGTAAGACCATCAAGTAAGACCATCAGGTAAGACCATCAGGTAAGACCATCAAGTAAGACCATCAGGTAAGACCATCAGGTAAGACCATCATGGAAGACCATCAGGTAAGACCATCTGAGGTGAGACTATCAGGTTAGACCCACAGGTTAGACCGCAGGTACAGGTAAATTTCACTATTACGTGGCAATATGCCCCTCCCGCCACCTCCCATATGCCACAGGTCACAAGGTAAACCACAAGGTACGACCATCAGGTACAGACAGGTAAATTTCACTACTACTGGGTGATATGCCCCTCCTGCTACCTCCCAGGTGGTAGACAGAGGATCACAAGGTAAGAGCACAGGTAAGTCACAGCACGTGACCATGTGCACCACAGGTGTGTTCCATGTTCCACTGCCCCACTGACCCTCTCGTACTTGATGTAAACACTTGCATACAGCCATGTTCTTCTCTGTCTTCAATGAGTGTTGATGATAGACATTTGAAGATACAGTGTTGTTCCTAGGTGATCAGCTACAGGGGCCATTTTGGTAAATTTTTTAGCAGATGGGCCCCTTTGCAATGGTAAAGTATCCTACATCTAATGATTTTAAGGGACACCAAGCCAAAAGGGTGGGCAAATTTCCCTATGACCCCCTCTAGGAACAACACTGGAGATATGATACACATCATGATACCTCAGAACAAAATGGGAAATCAATTATTTCTTGATAAATTCTGATAATTAAACCTATGAGCAAAGAATCAGATTAAGTATCAGAAAAAAGGACATTGTTAAAACTGGATATTTGTGTTTGAACATTGTTGTATGTGTCAATACTGTAAATCATGTACAATAAGGATAGTTCATCATTCATACCAAGGCAGGGCATAGGTGTTTAGGTATTTTTTCTTTTCTTTTTTTTGCAGTTATTTCCAGGGAGTGAGTTATTGTTTTATGCCACTTGGGCAATATTTTGGCCATTAGCGGAGGACAGTTACTTCTATCATATAATTCAAACATGTATCAGAGGGTACGGCTTGTAAACACAATAATGAAAGTGAGTGTGATGATGGTGCCTTGTGTGCAGGGTAAAGCCTCTAATGCAATTGTGACTATGCATAGTAGTAAGATGAGTGGTTCTCAGGTACTGAATCATGCCTAATATAATGTGTTGAACCAGGAAACAAGCAAGGAGGACAGTTCTTCCAATACCTAACCATTTTCTCCTAAGTGAACTCTGAACTTGTTTTACAGGGATACCATTGTGTAGACACCATTGTCAAGGTGAGTTAAGAACTCAAGATATAAAGATTATCATGTGATGATGACTTGTATAATTGCAGCTTAAACCCTCCAATATAAGTGTGGCCATGCATTATAGTAAATAGGTGCTGAAACCACCAAAATAAGCCAAAAGGAAATTTTTTCCAATACCTAACCATTCTTTCTTAAGTGTTACCTGTACATTAAAAATATTATGTAATGAATTCTTTTTTAGAATAACAGATGATTATCACTATTAACATTAACCATTTTCTCTCCTAAGTGATCTCTGTACACTCACAAGCACCTGCACCCCTGAACGGACCCCCATGGCTGTATCAGCACAAGACAAGGAGTGCTACCCTCTGGGTAAATGTCAGACCCCATGTGAGCTGTTCCCTCATCCTCTACACAGTGCTGTCTGTCTGTCTGTCTGTTTGTTTGTTGTGACTATCTATCGGTCTGACTTGAATCATGGTTGGTCATATTCCACAAGTCTGAAGAATCATCTCTGAATTAGCCTTGATCCGGTTACCTCACCATCTGGACCTGCCTCAAGGCTGCACTAGTTTCTGTCCCTGAACCTCGCATGCTTGTCCAATCTCTCTGATTGTGTTTACAACCCATCATTCCTGCCCAATATTTGTGAGTGTTTACAAGAAATGATTCGTGCCATCTTGGAAACTGTGTCTTGTGATAGATCTTTGTCCAGACTAAACTGGTAACTTGTGTTACCAATATTCAAGGGTAAAGGGCAAAAACGCAACTTTTGCATCGTGTAAATTAGAGGGCTTGTGAGAATTGTAAGGTAAAACTGGCAAAGATGATTGAAGAAATAATTCTAGCAAGCAAAGAATCAAATCATAAGTTCAAAGTAAATTTGGCAAACAATTCTAAAGAATCACAAAGTAAAACTTGTTGAATAGATTCCATAAACTAAGGTTTTTTTATCACTTTCATCTTAATGACACAAAACTTGTAATTCTGAATACAAGTTGGTATTTTCATTTTGTCAAGGATATACAGGGATCGGGAAAGACATCTTTGACAATGGGCCTTTTCAGGTTTTTAGGTAATTTTCTCAATTATATGTTGACCATTGTGCATTATATCAATAGTAAACTTCATCTTCAATGGGCCATTTTTTCAGCCAATATGCAAAATATTATTTCATGTACCCTCTTTTGGATGACTTGCCGACATAGAACTCAAGTGATTTCAGGTTGATATGTATACTTTTCATACAATTCCAATACTTTGTATACAAGAATGCCTTTATATTTCAGTATCTGGCAATCAATGCTCCATAACAACTACACTACACTCAAAAAGTTTAATACAACCATTTCTAAAGAAACAAAAATTGATTTTAATATCAACTTCATTAAACACAGGCAGAAAAATAATTCTATCTAGACAAAATTTCGAAATGTCAACAGAGAATCTGGATGATAGTATTACTCAATGAATCTACGATGTACTCTTCCCCGCCGCATCATCGGTGAATCAGAGTCCTTGATCTAGATATTCCTACAGCTGGGCCAACACATGGCCAGACCCACGTACCTCGTAGACCTACACACCTTGTGGTTTACCTACCTCCCTCCCTCCCTACCTACCTACCAATACCTACTGCCTCTCTGTTTTCCTTGTCTATTAACCCTTAAAGGGACCCTTCGAGCTGGGTATTGTTTGTGGAAAAATAATTCAGAAGGACTTTCCTTTTAACAAATATATATATGATTTTTACATGATAATCTCACAAATTCAAATATGTTTGTGAGTTTAACATTTCAGCTGTTCAAGATTTAACAATTTGACAAAGAATAAAGGAAATTGCTAAAAAAACACTGTGAAATGAAGCCAATCATCGAAGCTACAATCGTGGAATGCATTACTACGACAAAATGTTGTCATAACTGATAACTTTTATTATGAATTATTTCTAAACATGCTCCTCTTCTATTAATCAGGTAGTAATTTCTTCATTTAGTTCATGAATTACAATAATACAGCACATTCTCCCAATGCTGACATTTCAAGATGGTGGATGAAACCTGATCGAGTGGTACCTTTAACTTGGTGTCTCACATCTAACAATTCATTTCATTTTGTTTTTCATACTGAAATCTTAATTTAATGACCCTGAAACTAAATGATATCTTCTTACTAATATTGTTTCTGTTAATAAATATAAAGTGCCTTAGGAAAGATTTTCCTGCATCTGAATAAAAACATTGCAGAAATTGTTGTGTTTTTCCTTTTCTCCTAACCCAATAGTTTTTGTTTACCATTTATTGTTCATCTTGACAATCAAATAATCAAATCAAACATCAAAATATTATCCATTATCAATCTGTTTTCAACTTCATATGATTGGTTTAAAGAATATAATGGGAACTATTTTCAAGTAAAGGTTTAGACCAGCTACAGACTAAACAACAAGATAATTACTGCTTAATAATTTGCCTTTAGAAAACATTTTAACACAACATCGAATTAACCTAAAAGGGCACAACATATGGTATATTTTGAAATTTTCGGAAAAGATCGTTTTCATTGATTGACACGAAGGTGACACTGACCTAGTGATCTACACAATATCCAACTGAAAGTCAATGTTCTAATAAATAAGAGGGGATTACTCCCATGACAAGATTGCTTTAATATGTTGTCAACATTAAACCACCATGTCTGCTGGGCAATCAGAATGCAAGTTGACAAAAAATGAGGCAAATTTTCCTTGTCAAACATCTGTCAATTTTTTTTTAAAAGATTTGAACAGAATCATCAACATTTATGATATGATATCAAAGGCTTCCTTTTCATAAATTGACAAGTTATGTTATGGTTCTTAAGTGAAAGTTTTAAAGATCTATTGTTCTAATCCAGCGTTTTTCTTACACAAATTTGAACGTTATATTTGCTATGGATATTTATCTTGTCACTTACTTACTAAAGCTGTAAGTCACTATTTGTTTTAAATTCACCAAACACCTATTCAAAATGCTTGGGGAAAGCAAACTGCTTTTGCTTCAAGGATAATAAAGTCTTATAAAAAAACACTTTTTTTGGTTTTAGAAATGTTAAGTAACTTACCACACTAGTAAAAGAAATAAATGAATAAAAAACTAAATCATTTTAGAGTTATAGCTTGCAAAATATTAGACTTGTTTTATGAAGACTTTTTTGCTTTGCATTCAAAGAGATGGTGAAAAAATTATAACAAAACAGACAATTTCAATAAAAATATTTCAATTTGTTATTACTACGTAAAGTCCAGGGTGTTAATCTGTGAAAAGTTAAGTATCGGAAGTTGAAGCCTTGAATGATCAAGGAGAACGCAAAGTGTAAAGAAAATGGTATTCCTAAAGGGGTTCTATAGAAAATTTGCCCACCGTTTGGACTTTTTGTGCCTTAACATTTTTAGAAGATAAAAGGGTCTCATCCCGCAGAATTTGCCCAAATGAAGTTGAACCCATTATTTGATGACCTAGGGAACACTGAAAGTTGATCCTGACATGGAAAGCCTACTCTACAAGCTGCCTGATAAGGGTTAAACAGGACTTAAAGTAGAGGACAGCTTATTCTGCAATCAGCTTGCTCCCCAAGTGTTTGAAAAAGCGTTTGGAAAAGATGTCTCATGTGCCTGCAGCATGACTTCAAAGTTTGTTAAAGACCTGCGTATTCTTCTATCAACCTACCATGAAAAGAAACAAGACAATATAGAGGGTAACATTGGAAGAAAAAAGTTATGGAGGAGATGGTATATTTTGTCTGCAACCAAGGAAAAAAAAAAGGTTATTGCAAGTTGCATTCTCTGTCCACGGCCTCGCGAAGGTTAAACTCAAGCAAATGAGGAAGGGTCTTATACAACTTAGCTTAAACAATCTTTGTCTAGCCTGGTCAGACTTCAAAGGATATTTTCATGATCCCTGAGATTCTCACATTATAGATAATATTATTCATGTTCTGTTTCCCATGATTTATTGAAAATATCTGCCCGAGCTTTGACACACCTTAGAAACATATTTTATCAGGCAGACATATTAAGCTTGCAAGTCGTTCAGTTTTGGGTCAATGGTGAGCTTTGACAGCTTAATGGCGTTGTATCCCTTCTCAAGCTGCATGCTCTAGCTTCAGTGGCTACATTCAGTATTAATGGACACTACTACCTATTGTTATGTTCTTCAAATACTCAATATCTCTGCCCTTTTCTCATAATCTCCTTCCACGTTATTTAACTTACGACTTTTTCCTAATCTCTTTTTGTTTGAAACACCCATGGCCGACGATTCGGGGCGAGAAATTAACATACATCATCATCATCATATACTGCCACATGTGAGTTTATTGCTACAGAAAATACGCTTTTTGAAATGGCAAAATCATTTTCTACTTGTAACAATTGTTGACGGTAATCACCCATTCACCTATCAACACCCCCTGGTGACTAAAAGGAGAGTTACAAACCTAGCGGCGTCCATTGTTTAATGAGGCGCAAGACTACAATGTGTCCGTTTTTCGCAAGTCAGACTGCCTGGCTGGTGAGTCTACATTACCTTGCAACAGACTTTGACCAGAGAAATGGAACACTATCATTGTCTAGTTCTCATGGCCACTTAACATAAGTTATTAATGCATTCATAGTGAGGTACAACTCGTACTAAACCATCTTACTGCGCTACAGTTTCATACTGTCTCTTGCTTTTAGAACCTTGACTGTATATTGAGAAAACAGTAAGGCAATTGTGCATTTGACAAAGATTTACATGTCAATATGTTAATTTCATTTTAACAAATTTACCAATTTCATATTTGATAAAAACAATTTTAAGAAACAGACTCTGGAATATCACATTTATATTTCGGTTATTTGATAACTTACATATCTGTTGGATACTAGTATTCTTATTTCTAATTGACTTATTCATCAAGAGCTAAACAGGTGAATTATACTCCTGTATATCATTTATATAAAACACTGAAATGTTAATTTTTCCTGAAGAGTTCATAACCGTTATCTGATCTAGATGGATCAGCTGTTGAACCCTGCTTTTGGAATACTTCTAAAAAACGTCTATAAACAGAGATCACACGGAGCATAGATCAATAGGTTTACACCTCACTTTCAAAATACTGTATCCGTAACTTTTGATTATTGTGAGTGAGTGAGTTAATGCTTAACGCCGCTTGGGCAATATTTCAGCCACGAGCGGGGGAGGGGGGGGTTGATTTCTGTATGTATGGATAGTGATAGTAAGTGATTAAACTGACACCTGTACAATATATGCCTTCACTACAACCTCTCCTCTCCTTAACACTCTCCATGCTGAAGGAGACTGGATCTGCAACTTTTATTATTGTACATATGGATAGTTGTGATAGTAAGTGATTAAACTGACACCTGTACAATATATGCCTTCACTACAACCTCTCCTCTCCTTAACACTCTCCATGCTGAAGGAGACTGGATCTGCAACTTTTATTATTGTACATATGGATAGTTGTGATAGTAAGTGATTAAACTGACACCTGTACAATATATGCCTTCACTACAACCTCTCCTCTCCTTAACACTGTCCATGCTGAAGGATACTGGATCTGCAACTTTTATTATTGTACATATGGATAGTTGTGATAGTAAGTGATTAAACTGACACCTGTACAATATCAGCCCTCACTACCACCTCTCCTCTCCTAAAAGACATAGTCGAGTTCAACACCTTCAGCCTAACCGCCATCACTTCCGCCAGTGGTCTCCTACAAGGTGTTTGAGCAGCTCTGTATCGGAGTCGATCTGACAGTTGTTGTGGAACATACACATGTGCCCCTTATCTTACATCCGATAACATCACAAACTCACCCCCTCCAACCCTCCTCCCCCCATCACCAGCACCCCCTCCCCCTTCCCAGGGAGCCACCTGTCTCTAAACAAGATGCAAGGATTGGTCCACCTGTCTGTCTGGGACCTTCTCTCTTCCTCTATCTTTTACCTTTTTTTTCTATGAAATATTTATCAAAATGATTTAAACATATTATTCATAAGATTATTACATGAATGGATTGGCAAATAAGCCAGGGGTAAAACTGTACATAGGGAATCAAGTTCTTTATGCAGCCCTAAAAAAAAGCACAGAGCCTCTCATAAGCTTTATGTCTTGCCTAATCTCTATCGACCTCTCCATACACAATCAATTCTATTCATTTTGATTGAAAATTAGCTAACAAAACATGCTAGTCCCTACTAAATCATGTATGAGAAGCTGTCAGGTCTAATCCCTCAATTAGTACGGGACTAGAAGAGATCTACCCTACTATCTGTTTCAACTACAACATGGAGGTGGAGACATCGCTAGTGAATCAGTGAATTGCAACACTTGAAAAATATAAATGGTTCAGAATTTTTACTGATCAAAAATCCATTATTTTCAATATAAGGGTTAAGCATTTAAACATTTATGCAGCACAAAAGCTAAGTTTAGGTCAAGTTCTTTGATTGTCAAACTCTGTGAATAGTTTACTTGTAGAGACGCAGTTGAGATAAAATGTTAATTTGGTACTCATAAACTTCAAAGTGAAGACATAAATCCATCAAGTACAACAGATGTTTGTTAATCTTCACAAAATCAAACAAACAGAAGCTGTTATAAAAAAAAAATCTTCATAATTAGAAAAAAAGGAATAAACCATAGATATAGCCCCTCATTATCACAATCTTAAGACAAGAACCGGAAATCTTTACTTCCGCCCAACCTGTCTGCGACAGTGCATGGTCAATTACAATATTACCCCCTGAGAGTAACCCCCCCCCATGCCAGGTCCCCTCCCCTGCAACTCATGCTTCCCCCTCCCCCATGCTTCCTCACCCCCTCATCCTCATGTAGTAGACTAGGAGTAAGTGCATTCAGACTCCAGTGTTGTTCCTAGGTGATCAGCCAAGGGGGTCATTTTAGCCAATTTCTGAGCTTACGGGATCCTTTACAATGGTAGAAGTATCCTATGTCTCCATATTTCAGGTGACACCAAGCCAAAAGGGTGGGCAAATTTCAGTAGGACCCCCATAGGAACAACTCTGGACTCATTTCTGGTCTTGCAGTATTAAATTTAAAGTCTATAAGATAAGTCTGCCCCTTATGGTTGAAATATTGCCCAAGTGGTATTAGATTCTAACTCACTCACTAGACATCTAGACTTGCTGAGTAACCACCTAGACTGTATGGAAAGCTCTATTGCAGTGTTAGCGTTGGTGAGTTATTGTTTTACGCCTCTTGGGCAATATTTCTGCCACATGGCAGTGTTAGCACTTCTGTATTCAATTTGGTTCCTTTCTGTACACCTATTTGTCTGTTCTTTCAGATCAACATTTCAAGAAATATCATCATTTTAAACTATATGCAGAAAATGCTTGTCAATAATACCGTTAGATGAATAATACTACACCAAACAGGCATGTTTCCTATTGATAACATTCAATTCATCTGTGCTAGAATTCAGGTGATTTCAATCTTCTTCAAAATTTAATCATTTCAAGTAGATTTGAATTATTGATGTATAACTATTTAGGGATTGAATTCTAATTACAATAAATATGTGTAGTTTCGAAAAAAAATTAACTAAATTGTGATTTGGTATTTTAATATCTATAACGATGATTCTTATTCTGATCATATATAATACATATCACAAACTGACCAATTCAAAATATACATTGCTGTCATATCTATTTTTTGTTTAAGAAAATAAAGATTTTTGTGAAATAAATAATTTTTTTAACCAGATAGAAAGAACATTCTCATACTTGTATCAAATCATACTGTAATGAGATAATGTGATCATGTATGTATCTTGAAAACTGTTAACTTCATCATAGAAAACGTATCACATACTTCCCTTAATATTCGATCGCAATGAGTAAACTTACATTTTTCTTTCAAATCATGTTTAACATCTTTAACAACAGACGCTGAATATACATCACCCTAAAAAAAACTCTGGAATATGTTTTAAACATTAAATCTCAAGCTTCGAGCACACACACAAAATTCAAAGTGATTAAACTCAGTTAAACTCAAAAGTTTGAAAATATTACAATACTTCATGTCATATCAGATTTCCGCTCAGTGGAAGAAAAGTCGCAAAAAGTGGTAATTATCTAAATACGAAAGTCAGGAAGTTGTGATACCACGAACCTAATCCCCTTCCCATCCCGACAACCAAACGTGATTTGTCCAATCACGATTCCTAACCAAAACATAACCACCAGCGCCTGTGGAGAGCAACAAACTATGAACATCTGGCAAACTCAGGATTATTTCATGATAACTACACATCTTACTTCTCTGACCTTACCCTAAAGTTCAGAATGGACTGACCCACATCAGAGAAAAGATGATACCATGCTGCTAACAAAGGGGTGTCAGATTGTATATCTGATAAAGAAGCCATGCATAAAGAGATTATGACTTTGTTTCTGTAGTGCCCATCCTTGGAAATAAGAGTAAGATTTGAGGGGTAGCAACGTCCTTACAGGAGTCCAAATGTCAGAGGAAATTAAGACTTGTTCGTCAAATTTTACGCAGGTAGCCAGGTCGTGGAGTGTGTCGTAACCACAAACCGGAAGACGTAACCACACAACAGCGACTTCTGTTAAAGACACTTCAGCTCAGTTTTCACATGTACTCAATCAACACTTTAATGAGTATAATGTAACGAGGAGGCTTGACCTTAGAGGTCATCACTCTTTTAAGGATGGATATGTAAAGATACATATATATTATCTCAATAGGTACACTGGATGAAGACATCACCTCTCAAACTTTCCCCACATGATCCCTGAATTTTCAATTTGGTTTCACTTTTTTCATTTTTCTCCCCACTTTTTCCATGTATCTAAGCATATATACTTGCGACTTAATTATTTTTTCAAATGATTAAAATAGTATAACATTCTCTTAAGAGTCAAATCCTTGAGAATTTAAATTTGTCGCAAGTAATGAATTATGATAATTATCTTCTAACTAATCACAAGCTTATGTAGCATTAACTCTCATACATTATACATACCTATCATACCAGCTGACATGCTGTATGAACAATTAGACATTGTTGTAAGGGGGTCGTTTCAAACATTAGAATTACCTGACAATTGGATTATATTGTATGTTGAATAAAATATTACATCCCCCCAGCCTATGATATCGTTCTCAAACAATCCACTAAGTATAGAACCATGTCAAACTGTACATCCAGTCTGCATCCTGGCTTCTTATGCTTAATCCAATGTTAACTGCATTTACTCCTTTATAATTGTTAGTTATCTACCTATTGTTTACTGTGTGTGCACATATAAATCTTACTGTCAATCTGCTTGAAACGACCAAGAATCTGTGTCGAAATGTTGCTTATCATGAATAAAGAAGTTGTCATCCACAAATATCTCTTCATTATGATGAATGAAGAGTTCATAAATTCAAACTGTTTTTCCAACTAAACCATAATGAAAAGAGGTGGGACGACATATGATATCGTAGTATTCATGAATCGTGACACGTAATCCAACGATACATGTATCGTGATGAATTTGTATGGTTTACTTATAAATGGCTTATTTAGCCTAAGAATCAGAGGATTTATAAACAATTAATGTTTTATTTTGTCAAAAACCTTGAAATAGAGTATCGTGATATGTATCATATCGAGTCGTATTGCTATGAGATATTGTGACACAATTTGTATCGTGAAAAATCTGTATCGTCACACTTCTAATAATGAGTGGTGTTGTTAACCTGTAGGTGTGGTTTGTAGATAACTGCTGGCTTCTATTTAAAGGCACATTATCACAATGTTAATGTGACAATAAAAAATAAAATATACATACATCTACAGTGATGATGCTTTGTAAAGCGTATCTGTCAAAGTTTTGTAATTCTCTGTGATTTGTGAATCTACTAAAATTCAAGATAAAAGGTATGAAAACATTATTCTAAAAATTATGACATAATTTACCAAGTCTTTGCATAGCCATAAAGGTCACTGACTTTAGAAACTTGATAATTCATAATTTTTAAATAAAAACTTTTGCAAAATGTCTTATTCATCAGAGACCTTCAAATTTGAATTGCTTATCACATTAATGAAGTCTTGTATGTATTTAGAACAACCAACCAATGGACATGTCTCCAGTAACATACACTTTATGATTTCCAGACACTCTGGTTCTCTGGAGTTCTGTTGATGGTCACCTTGGATAACTGTTAACATTGCCATATTGAATATTATTATTGAAAGCTCATTCCATAGTTAACAGTTAACATTGTGTTGATATTGACATAGCTTATTCCTTAAGTTAATGGTTAACATTGTCTTGATATTGACATTGCTTATTCCAAAAGTTAACAGTTAACATTGTCTTGATATTGACATAGCTTATTCCATAGTTAACATTTAACATTGTCTTGATATTGAATATTATTATTGATAGCTTATTCCATAAGTTAACGGTTAACATTGTCTTGATATTATTATAGCTTATTCCATAACTTAACTGTTAACATTGCCTTGAAATTGATAGAGCTTATTTCATAAGTTAATGGTTAACATTGCCTTGATATTGATATAGCTTATTTCATAAGTTAATGGTTAACATTGCCTTGATATTGATATAGCTTGTTCCATAAGTTAACAGTTACCGTATATGACCGGGTATAAGCCGACCCCGCATATAAACCGACCCCCTTTCTCAACCCCCCAAATTCCAGTCAAAACCTAGTATCTCATGTATAGACGGACCCCCCTCTTCGCAGCTCTATTTTGCTGACAGTAAGTCGATATGATGCCCGTTGCATTGAAACTAAAAGCTCATGAATCATCAAATGACACGTTAATTTTAAGACGTATATTATTTTTAAAAACTATAAAAGAAATTATAAGTGTTCACTTACGGTGTTTGTTGTTTGTTTTAATCATATAACATATTATTCTCGGCAAATTGTTAACGAACGACAGTCAACAACCTTAGGTGCATGAAGTGTTTGCTGGAAATGAGATATTTGTTACAAGCCTTTTCATTGGCTAAATTATGTAGGTCAACCAATCAGCAAGTCGGTTTAAAAAAGATCTCGAAACATGAAACGTGGTCGTAATAATTTCATGACAACATTTTGTCGATACAATATTAAATGTGTAAATATATCAGATTTTCTTACACGTTTTCTACATTTTATTTTTTTCAAAATTAACATGTATTTAATTGAAATATTTGTGTATATAAAAGTCGAAGAATAACGATCAGAAATATAACCATGAGCAAAAAATTATAAAAGGAATGTTATTCGTCGTCACGAAATTACGATTGAAATTCAAAGTAATGTAAAACATCGTGCTTTCACGAGTGTATCTTTGACAAAGATTTGATTGAATTTCGATCAGATATGATTGATAAGTTTGGAAATATATCTTAATAATACTTTAAAATGGACAACAAGCCCTTTGAAGTGATAACTCTTGATAATATTTGAAAAACCGGGTTTCAATTGCCGATCGTGGATGCGAGTGAAGCCACATCGATCTGCCGAAATCTAACAGTACGTGAAGGTTGCTTGAATATTTCATATTAATATAATTATCTTTATATATTTTTCAACATCTCTTTGTATATTTTCATTAAAAACAACAACACAACAAAAGTATTTTTATTTTTCAAGTTCAATATAGAAATGACCTCGATGATTTTGCATGTTGCTTCCTGTGTAAACATGGACTCGCTAACTCGCTGGGCTGACGATACTCGTGCTTGGTCTCTTGATTTTTTTCATCTGCATCATATAACTCAGGTATAGACCGACCCCCCTCTCTGACCCCCTAATTTCTGGTGTCAAATTCTCGGCTTATACCCGGTCATATACGGTAACATTGCATTGATATTGATATAGCTTATTCCATAAGTTAACGGTTAACATTGCCTTGATATTGACATAGCTTATTCCATAAGTCACAAGGTTGATACACATACATCTTGAGTGACTGTTCACACCTACACTCATGTGCCATATTAAAGTTCACAGTGACGTAATTCCCATAGACTTACATGTTATGTAGGTGTTGCGAGAATAATTTTCAGAAATTAATTTCTTGTCGATTGGTTGTGAATTTTACCAACATTTCCTAAATATTCTCTGCTACATACTCATAATTTGCATTAAAATGTCAGATTAGTAGTATGGAAACTGCAATTAATAAATGAAGAAAAAGCACAAATGCAACACACCGGTAATGTTTAACATGGCCGTCAATGGAATCACACGTTGCACATACACTATTTAAAGGTATCATTCGAAAACTGATCAACTTGTAGATGAAATGACAGAAATGTAATTATGTACATATAGCTGACATGAATTTAAACCTATCTGCAAAATAGGACTGTAAGGGAATGTTTACTTAATTTATGAAAATTATTATAACATGTAAGTCTATGGGAATTACGTCACTGTGAACTTTAATATGGCACATGAGTGTAGAGACAACTGTTTATTACTTAATGGCAGTCTGTATGTAGTTAATGAAATACTACTGAATCAAAACTAACAGGAATCAACTACTTATTTGTAAAGAATTCATCAAAGTGATCATGTTGATGCTGCTTGTGAACATATCAAATTAAAACATCATTTTGAATATTATCAAGACAGTATACTGGGGTACATACAAATTGACCTCCTACCTTGGGTTCAGTAATGGAAAATAACTAAAAACAATTTACTCTCTAACTTTCTTATTTTACTATGTTATATTTCACTATTAATCCTTTATTGTTCTCTATCAAAAGCAATCTTTTAATCTTTGTGTATGATATCAAAACATCAACAGACAATTATTCTTTATTGCATTTAGCTTTTTTATGGATTATTATCTGTCAAAATATGTAATTTCAGCGTTAATTTAAGGGAGGTTGACCTTGAACTTGTCAAACCAATCATCATGTCGGAGAATTTTCAATGTCGTGTACATCACGTCACTCTTGGAAAATTACCGATTATTTCACTTTGATAATCAAATCATGTTATGTCGTTGGCTTTTCAAATGTGTATCAAAACATGTGTGATTTGCATACAAAATAGAAAAAGCAGACTTCATAATAATGAATTGGACTGTTGACAATATGATTTTATTATCATGATCATTTGATTTAATTTTTAGAGAAAATGTCAAACTTTTCAAAATACCTAAAAGAACAAAGTGGTATTAATTATAAAGATCATTTGAATCATTCCACTCGCATTGTATTCAAAATAGAAAAAAACACAGGATTGAATAAGTCATTGATAACTTTCAGGAATTTCTTATTTCATTATATTTTCATGAATGTTCAATTTCATTTCCATGATCATTTGATTCCACTATCAATTTATCATGTTCATTTTATTCTATTTTCATGAACATTTTACATTATCAATTGATCACATTTTCATACAGAACATGGCAATCTTTTCCAGATTCTAGAAAGGAAAATGTGAATCATGTTTAATACGAAGATTACTTGGATTATTTTACAGCAGGCAGCATCATTAAAGGCATTAATAGATTGTACAGATGCACTTACAACAGAAAAAGTTACAAAGTCAGTTAAATTATTTAAATCATTGCCTTGACATTTTCAAATACTCTAAAACTGGAATATTTTTACACTTTAAGAATCATTTTGAAATGAATTAAAATATTTCAAGTTTTTAAATTATTTGTTCAAGGAAAATATGCTGACAATATCACTTAATTTATAGTGCATTGGAAATCAAATTTGGATCTTATGTACAAAGCCCATCATAGGCAGCTTAAGTTATTTTATTCCTAACTGAATTAAATGATATTCTGCAAATAGAATTTTTAATAAAGCTGTCATTTTTCAACATTGAAATTGTATGAATTCAGTGTGCTGTGCATAATTTATGTTTTGCTGTGCATAAATAATTGTACATTACCAATTATTCATAATAATTGTTTAATTAATCAACAAAGATTATGAAATAAAATTATCATATCTATTTTGCTAATAATCTCATCATAATGAATATCTTGCACTGTTTTGATTGTGTTTGTGTGTGAAGCATTTCTAGGTCACTTGTCTGAAAATATTAGGATTCTAGGTCAAACCGTCTGTACCAGCTGATTTGTTTACAAGCTTATTGATCGAATCTTGCTGTGTTTCAAACCCTATAAATCTGTCTATTGGAAACGATTTCAATAAGATACCCTGTACGACTAAACTTTCTAAAAGAGAAAGCACGTGTTCCTCCAGGGGCATTGTTTATGCTAACAACAATAACAATCGTCCATGCATTCGCTGTATCCTACCTTGTCGAGGTGCCTTTCCTTACATCGCACATCTCACACTTATACGCTTCGGGGGAGTTTTTGTAAGTGCAAACGCTGCAATCCCAGAAACCTTCATCGGGAGCAGACTTAGACTGGCGTTTAGATCTGCAAAAATTAAGGAAGATGTCAACACGCGATTCTTTCATTAATACGAGGTCAGTGGATTCTCGTGGGAACAAAACCACGGTAGTACCAAACTTTAAACGTTGTTTTGGACACTTTAGAAAGCACGGAGGGCGTTATAATTTGGCAGAAGCGTAGTTGAGTATGTAAGCTACCTGCTAGAGCTTCGTTTGTCCTCCATGGAGGCTTCGATTAGCTTATTTCAAACAAAATTTCTTTCAGTGTATACAACGAAGCTGTCTTCCGTCCAAGATGGCGGACAGAGTCGCCATGTGACTTTTCCCAGCCAATCAGCGACTTCAAATAACGCCTAACGGTGAAACGTCATATCGCGGGAAAAACTATCACGTAAACGGGCACCTGCTAATAGAGAGTTTGCTTCAAGAAATAAATTTAATATTGACAAAACCATTTTACGTTCTTTTTTTAACACTAAAGCATATTTTGTTAATATATCCTTTTAGACAAATAAAACATTAGTGTTTATCATCTCTAAAAGAACAAAGCCCAGTTTCTCACGTCAGAAAACACTATATTTCATGCTATTTCCTGACAAGTATTTATTAATATCACAGTAAATTACGAAATAATTTCAAACGCTTTGTCATTTGTGTAAGAATAAAACGAATATTACGTTTTCTGTCATGCAAATGAGACCTGATGGTGATGGTGTAAGAAAGTAAATGACACAAAACTTGTTAAATCAACGGAAAGTATTCTATGTAAAATTTACCATTTTTGAACATAAAGTGTTCAGTAATTTAAGCGCTTCTGTCTAAAGAAAACAACAGCGAGCATTCTTTTTCTTAAACAACATAATAATGTGATAAAAGCACATATTACGTTTACGTTCGCCTTTGCAGAACGGTTTGAAATTTTTTAGTCATTAAGTACGTGAACTATTTAAACCGTAAGTTTTAACATTCGAAAGGCAAATATTTTGTGTTTGCTTTCAAACTATACCGGAGAGATGTTTTGAGACACTGGAGACATTATTAATTCTATATAAGATATGACGTCATCACAGTGACTACTGCTACTACTACTACTAGCACCAGTATTCACACATCTGTACCAACAATCACTGGACAATCACTGTATTCCATTCACTTGGAATACATCGGAAATAACACCTATTCCGAAGAAGAGCAAGCCGCAAGTACTTAATGATTACCGGCCGGTGGCACTAACATCCATTGCTATGAAGTGTTTCGAGCGCATCATTCTGAAGATCCTGAAGACAGAGGTAAACCATCTACTAGACCCTCTACAATTCGCATACAGATCCCAGCGCGGAGTTGTTGATGCTACACTCTCACTTCTTAACAACACCTACAAACACCTCGAGACCGCCAAATCTTATGTAAGAATACTTTTTGTCGACTTCTCTTCAGCATTCAACACCATTCAACCCCACGTGATGGTAAGAAAGCTACAGTCGATGGGAGTCAACCCGCAACTGATCAGATGGATCGGAGATTTTCTTCATTCGCGTCTCCAGTGTGTAAAGGGGAACAACAGTGTCTCTGCAATGAAGGCTATAAACACAGGAGCACCGCAAGGTTGTGTTATGTCACCAGTTCTGTTCACCCTATACACCAATGACTGTACAAGCACGGAGACTTATCAACGTGAAGTTTGCTGATGACGCAGCCATTGTTGGTCGGATGTGTGACTCAGTATCAGAGAGACAATACAGGGATAATGTTAAGAACTTTACTTCATGGTGCAGCGATAGTCATTTACTTTTAAATGTTAAGAAGACTAAGGAACTGTGTATCGAGTTCAGAACTAGCTGTGCAACCTCTACTGATAAACGACGAGCCCATTGAAACTGTGACAGTATATAAATACCTTGGTACATTCATAGACAATAAGCTTACGTGGAACGTCAACACAGATTCTCTTTACAGTAAATGCCAACAACGCCTCTATTTAATGCGCAAACTTAGATCTTTTAACGTTTCTCAATCTGTTATGATATTGTTTTACACTACTTTTATTCAAAGCATACTTACCTTCTCATCTCAATGCTGGTTCGAGTCTCTTTCAGTCAAAAACAAATCAAAACTCAACAAAATTGTAAATTCAGCAAGTAAAATAGCAGGGGTCACTTTTGATAATCTATCTTTTTTATATGAGCGGCAAGTACTTTCAACGTGTGAAAAAATAATTAACGACCTATCACATTTCTTAAATCCAGAATATATACGTTTAACTTCTGGCCGCCGCTACACAGTACCAATTACCAAGACTAAACGAGCTCGAACGTCTTTTATTCCGCAAAGCATTTCATTTTCAAACAAATGTTGAATGTCCAGTCATCATCTTAGTTGTAAGTAAATTTAAATCATATACCTTATCTCCTTTTATGCTGTTAAAACTACATATTTTAATGCTGTATGTCCAGTCATCATCTTAGTTGTTAAGCAATTTTAAATCATATACCTTATGTCCTTTTATGTTGTTAAAACTACATAATTTAATCAAATGGTGAATGTCAAGTTATCTTCTTAGTCACTTCAACCATCTTAATTCCCATGTCTTATCTCCGTTTTATGCTTTTATGTTGTTATTTAATAATTATGTCAAAGCTTTGTGATCCGGAACGAATTCCTTTTAAGGTAATAAATTATTGTCTATTGTCTATTGTCTACTACTACTACTTCTACTACTACTACTACTACTACTACTACTACTACTACTACTACTACTACTACTACTACTACTACTACTACTACTACTTCTACTACTACTACTACTACTACGTATGGTGCTGCTGCTACTACTACTACTACTGCTGCTGCTGCTGCTACTACTAATACTACTACTACGTATGATGCTGCTACTACTACTACTACTACTACTACGTATGCTGCTGCTACTACTAATACTAATACTAATACTACTAATACTAATACTACTAATACTAATACTACTACGTATGATGCTGCTACTACTACTATTTCTACTACTGCTGTGATCAGTGCTAGTGAGCAGTAATGGATGTCAACCCTTCTCAGCTAATTAGTCTCATTAATTTCAATAACTCAAATCAAATCAAACTGAATAACAACCTACGAAGTCAGACAACGAAATGTGTTGTGATGTATTGAACTAAGGAGGCCCTTCTTAACTACAACTGCTCCTGCTACTGCTTCTACTTCTACTTCTGCTTCTACTTCTACTTCTACTTCTACTGCTACTTCTACTGCTACTTCTACTTCTACTTCTACTTCTACTGCTACTTCTACTTCTACTTCTACTTCTACTGCTACTTCTACTGCTACTTCTACTTCTACTTCTACTTCTACTGCTACTACTACTTCTACTTCTACTTCTACTTCTACTTCTACTTCTACTACTACTTCTACTTCTACTGCTACTTCTACTTCTACTTCTACTTCTACTGCTACTTCTACTTCTACTTCTACTTCTGCTTCTACTTCTTCTTCTACTTCTGCTGCTACTTCTACTTCTACTTCTACTGCTACTGCTTCTACTTCTACTTTGCTTCTACTTCTACTTCTACTTCTACTTCTACTTCTACTACTACTTCTACTTCTACTTCTACTTCTACTTTTACTGCTACTTCTACTTCTACTTCTGCTTCTACTTCTACTTCTACTGCTACTGCTACTTCTACTTCTACTTCTACTTCTACTGCTACTTCTACTTCTACTTCTGCTTCTACTTCTACTACTACTTCTACTTCTACTGCTACTGCTACTTCTACTTCTACTGCTACTTCTACTTCTACTTCTACTTCTACTTCTACTGCTACTGCTACTTGCACTACCACCTACTACTGAGTACTAGTGATGATTGCAGCGGTATTTGAAATCAAATCTTGTGTTTTTCGGGTACTTCTTTTGACTAAAATCAAAGATAACCGTTTCTTGCTCATTTATCTTAATGATGAAATAATGCTATCACGACGTGTTCACCATGTAAGTACGTGAGGTATTTGACTGGTGTCATGGTTCCACTGTGAGCTTGAAGGCAGGGCGATGCTTGGAGTCCTGACATCTGTGACGACAGCTTGTATCAGCAGTGCACATGCATACCCACGGCGTGGAACAGGTGTTTGTGAACAGACCTGCATATGTATGTATAGAACAATGCTTATATATAGAGCAATTAGCAGCTTCATCGTGTTAACAAGGTTTCATTAAAGGGATACGAAATATACATAGACGTGTTTATATATATATTGGCACAAAAAGACAAACCTGGAAGTTTAATCCCGTCAAATTATACCTTTATTGTACATGAAAAGACAGAGATTTCAGCTGATTATTATGGTTAATTAAATTTTCAACATTTTTAATTACTGTGTACAGGTATATGAACTGATCCGCGTTTTGTGCAACACCCGAGAAGCACTCCATCAATAAACTTGATCATTACATTACCAGCATTTTGAATTTAATTAATTGAATTTTGCAGTCATTCTGCTTTCATGGGGTTGCTTGTAGCGAAAGTTCATTTGTTCATTTCAAGTTAACGCATCTTTGTGATTTTTAGTAGTCTAAAGCAACCCCTAGACCCTAAAGCAAAACAATATAGGAGACTTCTTAAGTATAGAAAATATTGGCAAGTCTAGATGCCTCAGCTTTATTGTTCAGGGCTCATCTTTATTTCTTTTCAAAATAAAAAATCAAGATTAGTAAAGAACTCTAAATGTAAGTCTAGATTTTTAGATATCCATCAAGTTGTTAGGGTGTCAGAATCATATTCTTCCTATTAGCCATGTTGTTAATATTTGTGACATTGTCAATATAAATGTGTCTTATATGATTTATATCCTTCTGGGGTACGGGATAGCTCAGCCTCGGCAAGAGCGCCGGTCTCACGTTGCTGAGGTCCGGGGTTCGAATCCCATCCAGGCCAAGGTGTAAAAACCTAGAGTTCACCTCTGTTAGAACTCTATAAGTGTCACCCTGGAGCCCTAGTGTGTAGTGCAACAAAAACTGCGCACTTAAAAGATCCCACGAATTCATGTCAGTGGCTGAATGGTGGATACATGAACACGTGCATACGTCGAGCTGTCGGTTATCAGCGTTCAGCAGTGTTGGACAAACTGCTGTGACTATGTGTCTCAGTTCACCCAGCTGTGAATGGGTACCCTGTGAGGCATAGAATGGTCCCTAACCTGAGCGCCACATATGGATGCCGGTTGAATACTCCCCAGGGAGTTGAATTGGAAAAATGATCGGACGGTGAAAGAATGCCATTGACCAGGGAAAAAATGTAAGCGCCTTGAGCAACCACGAGTGGTTTGATATGCGCTCTATATAAATATCCATATACAAAATAATAATTCTAAGAATTGCTAAGTTCGTTTTTATCAAAAGATCAAGTTGGTCATGCAACCTCTGAGAAAAGAAGGGAAAACCTTTGTAAGTCCTACCAGGAACTTATTTTGCAGAACATAAGGAGCAATTTGATACAAATATTCAATCTCCGACAAATGAGAATCAAAACGATTATTTTACCCTTCTGAAATGACTTCGTTTCCGGAGTACTGTAACCTACATGAAACCAGTATTTCCTATTGGTATCGAAAGAGGTTTTTATAGTTTCAAACTTGTTTTCATAAAAACTAAAACTCGTTTTGCCCCTCAAAAAATGATTATATTAAAGGAGCTTCAGCCTTCAAATTGTTGTTGATTTCAGATCTACACTGGCAAGTTAAGAGATGGACAGTCTCAGGAACATTTGTGACGACTGTATTCAGTGCTCTATTGCTTTAACTCATTTTTTCCCACAAACAAACTTTGAAATTACCACAATTTCAAAACAAACAAACTGTACATGACTAAATGACGAAGTTTCAGAACATTTGAATATTATGCATAGAAACATTGAGATGGTTGTACACTGGAATGTTGGCTTATACCAATTGCATTATTCAATGATTTCACTTAGTGGCACACGATGGTTGTTTAGAATATGACTTTAATAATCTTTCTCTCATTGCTATATATCGACATTACATGTATTTCAATAATCCGTTTTGCATTCATTACTTCAAATGTGTAATATTCATGTTGTATCATTGTAATACAAAATGAATCCTGCTAACATCAGTGAACATCATTACACTGTTTTCTTAACCGACAATCACATACACATACATAAACACGACAGTGGCCGGTTAAGCTCACTACTACCAATGTTGTGACGTGAATTGATACAAAAATGTTAATTTCATAATCATTCACCTTTTCATTAACCATCGAGGTGATTATGTCAACTATGTATGTCAAACAGAGCTGTCAAACAAGAACTGCATGCAATGTCAAATGAGGAATCAACATGTATGTACACAGAGGAGGGTGTCGATGTGAATGTAAACCTCGCTCGCAGGTGTTAGCACAGATGGAATGTGGTATAGACATGATGCTGACGAAACAGGGACCAGATTCTCCAGATTAGACTTGGATATAAAGTGATTCATACTTGTTACACAACATATCACTTTTACTTAGAAATTATAACTCTCGAAAGTGTGTCGTGTGGCTTTGACGAAACTCATGAAAATTCGCTCTCGCTCGGGAAATACAAACTGTCCCACTCGTTTCGTAAAAGTCATACTTCCTCGGGTAATAATCTCTGTGCATACTGTCTAGATGCTATAAACGATATGACCTTGTCTCCCTCATCCAGTCATCCATACAATGTTTCCATGTTAGATGATAATGATATGTGGCACCTCGTCACCCCTTGCAGGTGGTTCAGCTCCAACCATACCTTGACAGCTATAAAACAATCAGGGTATGGTAGAAGTGTCGCTGATGCAAGTACACTAATATAACAGTATGATGGTTTCAAATTAGTAGAAAAATTTCACTTTAATTCCTCTTACATTTTGAATTCATATACCTTTTGTGTAGCTTTCATCGAGAAATCAACCTTTCCACAGAAAACGAGATTGTCTTGATTTACGTATAACTATTTCAGCATTTGCTTTTTAGCTTTGAATTAGAAGCATTCAGAGGCTCCTATAGTGGGCCTCTTGTTCTGAATCTAAAGTCCTTAACGTTTTTTTTCTCCAATTTTAGAAACAATATTCGCCGTGTGATTTTAGTATGAAATGCTAGTAATTTTCCAAGGAACCGTGTTATCCCTCGACCAGAGCTTTAGGTACCAAGGCCGCCTGGGAAAGTTATCAATATCTATCATTTCTAAACTACTGTTTTATAAGTATAAGAGTGCACACTTACAATACAAGTACTTGTGTACTTATCAATCCATTCAAGTAGACCGTTCTATATTGAAATATCAATGCAGAGCGAAGTACGCTGATTTTAGTTAAATCTTACCTTTCAGTTATCAGTTTTCCTTGGACTGGTCATAACAATTTTATTTTAGGTATCAGAAGGTTTACTAAAACATTTATGATAAAAAACGCTTGCGTAAAATTACATTGTCAGCGATATTTTTCATTTTGATAATATTTCAACCATTTGCTATTTTGACATGTCCCGCGAATTAAAAACGAGGCCAAAAATTAAAGCGATAAGCACCGAACTGTGATAACAATCATATGAGTTTCACATGCCTTTTACATGTATGATAGCACACGTATAGCATATTGCATCATTCTATAATTGCCATAACGTCCACGTGTCTATGTGATACGCTATTATCTTTAGCTACCGTGTCATATGTCCCAACTAATTTTTCAGTATGTCATGTGCATGGTTTCTGCTGACTTTGACCAGATATGGACATCTTATCTCTCTGAACAGTAAGCTGGGGAACGCCTCGCTATATATAGCGTGGTATATTTTAGAGACATGAAATCATGTGCTTACACGTTTACATACATATTTGACGCCAATTACGTGAAGCTATGAGTAGCATATTCAAAGTAAGATGACACCAAAAATAAAACATTTAATAAAGGTGTTGATGAATTTTGAACATAATATGTATCCCAAAGAGACAGAAAGAGTTATTACTTTGTGTATCATAAAGACAAACAACACACTACAATATCATTATATGATAAATTATTACGTTAGTAAATGTTTGTAACCAACGGTCTTAACTTGAAGAAAATACAAGTTTTTCCTCGATATTGTAGTAAATACATGTATTTACAGAGTGAACCAGTAATTACACGTATTTACTTTAGGTTTTAGTAAATAAACGTATTTACTGATTACATAGATTGACTTTAAAATATAAAGTCATGTACAGAACATACTAACTTTGTTTTTTTTTAAATACAGATTTTGCATGAATAGAAATTGAAAGGAACCTTACATATAGCCTATGTAAGTCTACATGGAGTCTACATGATAACTTCACAGAAACCACACATTATACTACTGTACAGGTAATAACCTGACTCAACCATTTGCTAGTATAAGAAAGCTGAATGACAACCACTCTATGAAGAACCATTCATGATATAAGTATTGCTATTTAACATTATTCCCCCAAGGCAAATCGTTCAGTCTTCCAAAACCACAAACACCTCAGTCCCTGTGTGGTAATGCTAGAATGTAGTCTCGCCCAAATATTGACTAGCAACCACATATAACCCTTGGGAACCACCTTGCATTATTTACACAAAACGTCATTTTACTCCCACATTTGGAATCTCCAATACAAGAAAATCTCCAATCATTACACCTATTGACGTAAGATACATTACTATGCAACAGACGCCTCTAAGTAAAGGGTGAGCTTGATTGAGTTATATATACCAATACCCTTTCTTAGTTTTTATCCTCACCCATGTACTTCGGGGAAAACTAAATGAAGTATTAACATAAAACGTCATGTTATTGCGACATTAGAATCTCAAATAAAAATTTCCATAACTAGTTAACTGACGTAAGGTATATTACTATGCAAGAGTCGACTCTACGTAAAAGTCGAGCTTGATTAGCTTTAATACCAGCATCGTTCACGTCTTAGATGTTTTTACTCTGAAAACTACGAGCGTTTACTTATGGCTTTGTTCTAGGTTGCATCCCACGCACCGGTTCTTTGTTAAAAGGACGTGGAAGTCTTACGTCTTTAGTTAATGAATTCAAGAAACAACCCATGGAGTCTATGCATTAGCAATTGTTTATGTAGATTTAGACTTATGTATTTACTGCATGAAGAACTTTCTTACCATAACATACGTTGGTTCACCTCAAGGGAAGGCAAGTTTTGAAACCAAAGTATTTAGGCATAATTGTTGTTAGCTTACATGCATTTTCTTCGACACAATTTATCTACGAGGTGATTGATAATTTATGTACCGCATGAATAATGTTGAATGATAACAAATACAATTTGCTGAAAATCGATTTTATGACGTGACCCTCTTAGAGATAAATAAACATCTTACGTATTTCCCTTTTTTACGCTTAAGTTTCTTTTTAGGCAAGAAAATGACGGGAAATTGTTTCATACGTAAACTAATTATAAAGCAGAGCTCAATACTACTTTAAAGAATATAATATGCGCAAATCTGAGAATTCTCTTTTCCGTACTAAATTATTGTACATTTTTAATTATAATTTATTATAACATGTTTATGTATTGCGTCTTGATATTCAAGATACGGTATAGATGGACTAAGGGTGCTGAAAAGCGTGGAGCACCACTTATATAAAACCTAGCTAATTTAATTCAGTACAATAAGATGTCCGTATTTCATAGCAGGATCTTATACCATTTTGACGACCGTAAAGGCAATTTTGATCCATGGAGTGATTTTTATAATCTACAGGGGTCGATATACCCGATAAATCACTTAAGCTGTTGATAGACAGGTAGACAGAACTTACAGGTAACTGTTGGTGAAAGGTGTAGAGATGCATTACAGAGTGCTTTATTATTTCGTGTAATGTAGACATCTAATGTAGATCTTTCTGTCCTCAATCTTTGTCCTAGATCATTGGAGACAGAGGCCAAAATGCCAACAACTACATCACTGTATCAAACACAGTAAAGTGAAATTCTTTAAACAAACTGTCTTCATTTAACATGGACTAAATGCTACTTTTTTTAGGTGGATATTGTCGGCCTGCTTGTGCGCTGTAGTTATATACAGGGATGACATTTTGTAAACGTTAGTTTACTCCTACATTTTGAAACATCCACCAACATAACTTTTTACGGTTCATATCTTATTTTATATTCTGTGTGGTGGGTGTGGGTGGTAAGTTGGGGTTTGAGAGGGGATACATGTTAGTCTCATTAGGGGTGGATATGATAGCCGTGGCTTCTTGTAGTAGTTTAAGAAAGGAAAACATTTTATGAAGGTTTACTCATGACATGAAGAAAACAAACAAACAAACCTGTACGGTACATATCTTAATATAGTTGTTGGGTGGTGAATGTGTGTGGGGGTGGATTGGGGGTGGATAGTTGGGGTGGGGGTTGGGATAAAACCCTGAGGGGGTCGAGAATAGGCTAGACTGATTTGCTCGCCCCAGTGGATGTCTGAAGCAAGGGTGATATCAGGCATGCAGGGGTTGAGCAGGGAGACCGACTCTGTGTTTCTGCATTCTAATATCATCCAGATCTACTAATGTATCGCCACATCGAGACAAACACTTGTAGATTTGCCGTAATGAGAAACTAATGAGATCCCTGAGGCCAGGCACGACCAAGGGGGTGTCGACTGATGAAAGGATCTGTGTGGATATAACACATGCTTTATTTCTTTCATTTGGAAACGGTCGTGGACCTGAGGCAAAGTTTATTTTGTTAGAAAAAATGAACGTTATGTTTGAAGTATAAAAAGGGCTAACCTGTATTTTGTTCGTATACTTAGAAGTAATGTACAAACAGTTAATGAAATGAATGAAAGCTGTTTTATTCGAACTGAAAAGTATCATTCATATTTCAAACGCTCTTCTCACTAGGATAATTAAAATTGAATAAGAAATTTCAGTGAATAAATACTGTTCCATTAAACGCATCTAAAACTGCTTAAAGGAATGAAGTTATGTAATGAGAAAGTTAGAATAAAGATATGGAAGTGACACTTAACTATTTTAATTGTAAGATAGAATGACAATAATTGAAATGGTGTGTTAAGTCTACCCTAAATGACAACTGCAACAATTTCATAAGAGTTGAAAGTCATATTTTCATGAGAATTAATAAAAATGCAAATTATTCATCATTGTATAATACAGCTTTCGAGTTTTCTTTTGTCTCAACTTCACATTTGAAGACAATTCTGAATATAGTTTCAACATTGTTAAAAACAAAACCCATGCAAAATTCTCAAGATTACTACACACTTAATAAACGAAACTTATAAAATTTAAACAACAGAGAAAATGACCGAACGTTAAAATTAACAAACAAAAATATTTTAAAGGAAAGAAGTTCTTAAACCAAAAACTAATATGAACAACATAAAAATAGAAGCACAAAAACAAACGAACAGCCTGACCTATATACCTATAAATCACAACAATCAGCATATGATATGATAGATATCTATATATATAAACACATATACCCCCATGTGCGCGTCCAGCGACCTGTGACCCTGTCCTGGATTCCAACAAGCACCTTGCGATGTCTGCTAATGACATGATTATGTGCATCGAATGCGGTATTGACACCAGATCCACCGTGACAAGGTGGATGTATATAGACAAGTAGGTAAGAATGGTTTCGTCTACCGATCGGGAGATAAGGGTTAGGTGGCCATCACTACACGACAACAAACCTGGGGCGTTGCTCCAAAATTGCTGATATTATTTTTTAATTTGCCCGAAGCTGTTAATTCGTTTCACTCCGGCTTTACAAATTGATAGTTAAGTAAACAACACCCCGGCCTCATTAGTTGCAAGATCGGGCTTTATTGAGAAATCGCTGAACTATTTACTTTTCAACTTTCAAACACACAGGTGTGGAATAGAACATCAAGCCATCAGTCATTATGAGGGACTATATGTGTGACTGGCGTTAATACATTTAACTAGCTGGGGAATAAGTCGCTGAATGTTGTTTTATCTGTCAACTTACTGTCATTGCAATGTAGATTATATGACCTAACTATAATTACAGACAGCTGGACAAATATTTAAAAACGAATATTAAAAAATCATAAATGTAAAATTAAACAAATGTAGATAAATATATCGACACCACCTTAACTATTGATAAAGGGAGAAGATATTTAATCTATATTGACTATACATGTGTTTCGTTGATTTAAACATATTTTTTACAAATGAAAGGATTGGGAACCTGTAATCCAACTTAGTGAAACCCTCTCCTATGTAGAGTGCTTACATATAATATTGAGACGTAATCATGCATGTTTATGTACATGGAAAATGAAGAGAGATACAGGGAAAAGGTATATACATATATACAAGAGAACAGACGGGGAAAAAGAGAAAATGCCATTTCATTCTTAACTTCAATTTCCTGTTGTTGATATGGATTGAACACCTATATTATGAAACATGGTTAAAAATAATGGATTGGAATATACCCAGGTTATATCACTTTTTACTTCGATGAGTATCATAAGTTCATAACCAAGGAAGTGTCTCAGCGAATTTCCAGACAACCCTACTACGTAGGTCCCCCTCTGTTGCAAGCTAGCCTTGTCATCTATGGTTGCCGTTATAGTTTCAGTATTGGAATCCATGAACACTTTTATACTTGTCAGATATACACGTCAAAAACATTGTTATTAGCTCAGTATAATCGCAAATAGTACAATGGTGAAGAATTCGGATGTTTTCATGGTATTATTCAAAAGTCGACTTTGTGACAAAATTGAGCTCTTTATAAGAAACAGAAGTTTCGAGATCTGCCTGATATGTATTTGTGTATGTGACCATCACTTCATCAAAGTACTCCTTCCTAAAACTGAATATGTCACTTTACTAAGGTGTATTCTGAAATTTCATTCCGCCTACATGCTATCCAATTATTGTAGAACTGACTCACTATTTTAAGCATTCTTGATACAAAGGTATGTAAATCACAAAAGCACGACGTGCATACATAAGGTGTCCATTTTTCATTAACTTTCTAATTCCGAGGCCAAAATATGTCACGTAAACCTACGTGTTTATTGCATGAGGTAATTGTTCTCCTTATACAGAGGATATATTTCTTATCTACCGCTGCATCTCAAAAGTTTGTTCACCTATTTGTATGTCAAAGTGTTAATGTCATATGATTTGCACTTAGTATGAAGGTCGATACCTTGTGTTGAGTAAACAAAGGATGACTTGCAGTCTATATGTGAAGTTATTTTAGTAACATCAACATTTACACATCAAATTTCTTATTCTTGCACCATGTCATTGACAAAAGGGGTAATATTTTCGAAATTCCAATTTTTATATAAGTTTCGATTAAACTGTTCAATTTCGACTCTTTGAGAAAGATTCCGCACAACTTCTTTGACTTAATCCAGCACATATGATAAATTTTAAGGTTCTTGACTAGTTGTTGAGATCTTGTAGAAAACCCCCGGCAATAATTAGCGTTTTTCGATATTTTGACCCTGGTTAACTGTGGATTATGATATATGTGAAGGTTCATTGAACATCTACTTCTGCAGTTGAATTCAACATTAGCCATTTCGTGTCCTCTTGCTACGGTGCCTCAGAGACATCACGAAGTACATGATGGGAAAGGCAGTGTGTGAACAAACTTTCGGTATGCAGCTGTAAATATTATTTATTCATAGGCCTCACGTTTCACGTAAATTAATATCTCATTAACATCAATGATTGTTTTTGTAAACATGGGTAACCCTTTCTGTAACACTTGTATATCAAATCAATCATTACAAGGAACAATATATATAACGACTTAATCTTTCATGATATGCAAACATTTTGACATAAAAAGGGTTTGTCAAAACTATAAACTAGTATATGTTTCTTTTCGTCACTTCGTGCTCAAATGTGTCACTTCAAAAGTTTAGTTTGAAGTCATTCTATGATATAAATAATAAATATGCCATTAAAAGGCTGAAAAGGATGTCTTAGAGGCCTCTTCTGATTTGATTTAAATACCTTTTAAAAAATGATTTAGTAGTTTTTATTCTTTCCATCTGTTTTTGTGGCATTTGAAAAGAATATACAACAATTAATATATCTTACGTAGACTTATAGTAATAACGTGTAATTCTCAGAGGTGTGGTCAACGAAGACACTTATACAGTTGATTTATATATTACATACATTTGAAATAATTAGTTAAGCATAATCAGGTCTATCTTCTGAACATGCAAGGAAATGACATGTTTCGTGAAAACTTAATTTTGTTTATTCAAAGGCACATAATGAAATTCAACAGTTCTGCATATAATATAAGTTAGTACGGGTTAAGTAGATAATTTACTTGTAGGTTAAAAAGGGGAGCCATTTGAACAAAATCTTAAAACTTGTTATTTTTGGCTCAAATATTTACAGGTACATTTGCACATAGATTGACAACGAGAGGGAAGTGGAGACCATACAGAGACACATTGAGGACGATTTGAAGAGACGAGATTCAAATCAAAGAGAAAAAGTGACATGTAGACATAGTCGGGCTCCATCGGAGACAGAAGGGCTGGTCTTTGGTTTTGAACATATTGGGTTTTAATCTCTTTAAACGAAATAAAATTTGCAATCTTTTGATCATTTCAGATCATTTCATATTTTGATGCGCTTGTTAGTCTGTCAGAAAATTACAAACTGCCTTAAATATCTACCTGAGAAGATCAAACACCCCGGAATCCTCGTATGAAAGATGTCCATGCATATACGGGTGGACGAGAGAGACATACATGCTTTTGATTAAAGATAGAAGAGGCACTTGAGTCAAGGATATAGCTACAGTCACGTAAAAATGATAGTGTCCAGTGAGAGAAAAAGAAAGCAGTTTTAAAAAGAGATCAAATGATATACATCAAAATGCAAGAGCACCAAATGTAAACTGTGACTTATTGTTAAATGGCAGTGTTAACCTTTCTTGCAATGACAATATCAGATTTTGAATAGGATTTCAAAATTACATATCTCTGTCAAGGAGATTTGAACATAGATAAACAAGTTGTTTACATAAATGCATTGTTTAAGAAAACAAATCTATAATTTTATTCCTGTGTTTTGTACATCTCTGTAAATCTCTGTATTTATGCGCGTACATAATATATATCAGAATGGTTTATAAGATAACGTGTCACCAAGTTAGTAAACTTGTACCAAATGATTGTTGAATGAATTGAATAAATGGTGGTAATCAGAAAGGCAGATAGACAGACAGACAAATAGTTAGAGAAACAGATAAAGGTGATGGACATATTGAAATACCACATAGCGTTATAACAAAATAACTTTTCAACAATTAAATGCTTGATTAGAATTATTTCTGAAAGTCAGCCAAAAATGGTCCATTTCGTAAGAATTGGCGACGTTTATGGGCAGTGACGAGGCAGTTCCTTTGTTAAATAAAGTTCAAACGGCAATATGGTGCTGCTATTAGATGGTGTTATGCTACCAAATGCTCCGTCTACAGGACTACGTGTTGTTTGAGCTCACTGGCAATTTCGTCGTGTTTAAAATTGTTAATGACATGTTGTAACATTTAAACCTCACACTTGTGATATATTTATATACCGTCAACAGTTGGGTCGTTCTAGACTGTCATACTGGCGCTTTTACAGGATTTACAATTTATTGTGTTTTGTGCAATGTGCTTGATTGCATTTTTAGGGGCCTTTTATCAATCTTGGAAATAGATAGAAATAGATGTGGTATCTAGATAGTAAAAAAACGTCATTGAATTATGTAGCGAAAGTAGACAATACGTCATCATATGTAGTGAAATTTTGAATGTTACCATTCTTATGCGAAAATAAGGGTTTCGGAGATAGTTGTTAACTTCCTGAACGACCTGAAATTAAAAAAAAGAATATATATTATGTCTACAATAAATCTTATTAAAATTCCGCTATAAAACTTAAAGATGTTTGTTGACACTTTGATTTATTAAGATGAAATACCTTATATGACAATGCTATACGCAGCAACTACACTAAAGTGTGAATAGCAACAAAAATGCATCTTTTAATAATTAACAGTGTCATAAAAAATGGTTATCACCGAGTACAGTGCAATAGTAGATATAACGGAACACTTCTTGAACTGTTGTATACAAAACGTGAACCTTTTAGAGCGTGTTCCGCACTTAACACACTTATAAACAATTAAAGTTTCATTATTTGTAGGTTATGAGGGTCATATTCAAATGTTTGCACCAATAAGTGGATTAGTAACATTAAGACGACAAATATGTTACATATCTGACACAGAAAACCATATTTATCATGAAACTACTGACAATAAAAAAGATATATATATCGAAACGACTTTAATATTACCATATTCACGAGATACATAAAAAAATCCCTTAAACAACTATTTGATTAATGTTTTTAACAATTAAGAAAAAACAGAATTTATGAACACTAACAAATCAAAACTGTAACTGTATGAGAGTTGTAAGAGATCAACGTGTTTGCGTTTTAATATACAGTACGCTGATTGATCAACACAATTTATAAAGTTAGAGATACCTACAGGTTAAAATATGTTACCCTCCGCTTAACGTTCCGATTTGCATTAAAGATGCACTTTATATAAAGTTCAAAACATGTATCGATGATTATAAAGTAATCACGTCATCTTTTCAAATGAAAGAGATAAAACAATAGCCAATGGTAATGGTAAATGGTAATGGTCAATGACAGAAACAAGCCAAGAAACGACAGTATTTTCCTAACATACAAGGTTCTGACGTCATAATACTGGTGACGTCAAAGTGTTCTTGGCTCATTCGAAACGTTAGACAACGCTTATGTTTATCGATTTGGATAAAAACGTGTGTATTTTCCTGTTAGCACAAGATTTTGACGTCATCATACTGATGACAAAATAATACAATGGCCTCACTTAAGTCAAAGCTGAAACACATTTATTCACATATAACCATAGATTGTTAAATCTAAATTGTTAATGATAATTGATGAAGAATAATTCGGATTATTTTTTTAATTCAATTGTTTTCGTCACGGTTGACAACTCGTCAACGAGACTAATGATAGGATGCTTTATCTAAGGCTAGAGACTTCAGAGGTCAAAGTTAAGGTCGGAGGTCAGAATTTAGGTCAAAGGTGACATTCTTAAGTCGACATGGTCACTTGTCACAGCAAACACTGGTGAGCTTCTATGACAATCACTAGTGACCGGGAGGTTATGATTGAATGGATGCATGCTCGACCCAGCCACATCACTGCCACAACAAAAACCTTCCGATGGGGAAATAGTGCATGTTGATGCATCGACTTGTCGCAGGAGATAGATGTACATCATATACCTACATACCACGCCCTGGAATAAAACAGATGACCTTTCTTGACGAGTAGGGAATGTAAACAATTATGGTCATATATACTTGTCATTAGTAAATAAAACAACAAGTGTTCACCATACATATATGTCAGTTATTGTATTCGTCAGGAGAACTGTCAAAGGAAAAGCTTATACATGAAGACATGTTAATTTATTTAATTACATTTGTATATCAAAATTTGTTGAAATGCCGCCTTCCATATATTTATTCTAATGAATATGATGAAATGTCACCACAATTATCCTTACAAAACTATTTGCTACCGTTCTGGAGCCTAACATGAGAACTGCATGATATAAAGAGGAAACAGTTGATTGTTTATTAAATATCAGAGATGAACTGTGTTTGAATGACATTGACACATAAACAAGACTGTTAATCGTTCAAAGGCCTACATCCAATATACAACACTGAGACGCGTGTTTGAGAGCGTGACAATATGACACTCTACATTGGTAATGATTAAAACACTAGTCCATCTGACGACACTTTAAATACCTACACACAAATACATATTAATGGTATGATCAAAAATGTCGTGGTAATTTGCCATGCCTTACATCATATCAGCTGCGTTGAATCACTCCAAAGTGTTTCTCTGTGTGTGGGTTGGTACTGTAGCATGCGTCAATGATCTAAGTAATTATTAAGAAATTCATTTTGATTTTACTTACCAAACCAGATTTACTATGTATAATACATTCGCGAGCGTGCATGCAAGGAAACCTTTATGAACTAATATCAGAGGGTGGGAGCGTTAGTCATTTCTCAAAACAAAACTAAATTAAACCCAACTTTTTCTTTCTTCGATTAAACCAATGTTTCAGGGAAAGCAAATTGCTATTTTTCAGTTATTACAAAGCAACATATTTAAAGATTTGAACGTTAAATATCCACACTATTTGTCAAATTGAGCAAGGTTGACAATAATGTTGATCGATTAGATCAAAATATAATGGGATAGCAACTAACTAGTTTTTCACTATTGGAACGAAATATATTTAATTGTGCAATAAATAAAAAAATTCAAATCCACATAATTTGTCAAAATGAGCCAGGTTAATATGATCAATGTAGCCTTAAATCAACTTCTTATTCTGCCTATATGTTGGTCGTGTACACATGTATACAAAATGTATGTAAACAAGAGTCAATACAATTTCTTCCTAGCAAATGAAATTAAATCGGGCAAACACTCTCTATTATATCATATACAGTATTTTATCATCATCAATGACATTCAAATGAGCATTTCCGATATTTCAAAGTGAAGTACACTTATTGTTTTATAGCATTATCATTTATGGAGGCGTATTTCTCAGGGTTCGTGTTGCAAATGCTTTTTCAAAACACACGTTTCAACTTTCAACGGACTTTATTTAAAATGAAAATATATGGATTTGGACGCTGAATTTAACAATTAGTCATTGTCGTTCGTCGAAAACATGAAATAATGGAAATATTTGTATAGCAAGGGAACTTGCTTATCGTGGAATCATATTTGATAGAAAGTATTCGAGCAATGTCTAACGATAATTTGTATTACTGAAGCACACACACGAATCGAAGGTTTTCTTTTATAAATAAGCACAGATGTGGACCGTACACTCCAGTATGTTGGCTTGACAGTTCACTATGATAGACAAAATATTTTCCAAAAAAATATAGTCTGAAAATCTCCCGTGTTTGTATCGAATTGTGGAGCGGTGTTTACCCAGACTTACTCGGGAGTATTGGTCTTATTTAATCCGTGTTTAATATAGGCTGGGTTAATATTTACCTTTGTCATATGCCGTGGCCCTATAAAACAGCTTAAATAAATTCCCCCTCATTTGGAAACTTGATAAAAGGCATTAGAGACCTACCTGTGAGTTGGGGCAGGTGCAAACAGAATCGCATATTTTTCACAAACATTTCATGACAAATATAGCTGTATAAGATGTTTCTTTCAACATGTTTTTTTTAATTTACAGAAGGATTGAACTTTCAATATGTCACCTCCTTCCTTAACCTCAGTGAGCTCCACCCTCTCTTGCAACCTTTAGTTCATCAGTTCGTCATACATCCAAGATTTTGGAGTCAATGCAATATAAACTTTCATCTTACTATTTTAGGATCATATAAAGCCCGCTGCAAGAAACTTTATTTTTATCCGCACTGCAGCCCTTTTCTTATTAAAGGGGGTCTCCAACTTCTAATTTTTAACTTCCAGTGTTTTATTAGCGAGGCCCTCTCCGACCCTCTCGGGGCCTCGCTAATAAAACACTGGAAGTTAAAAATTAGAAGTTGGAGACCCCCTTTAACATTTCTTTATCCAAACCTGACGTTAAAAGTATTTAAGTTTGACTGAAAATTAAGTATACGTTTATTTCTTTACTATTGATACAAAAATCGTGAAAACTTTCCTCATGATTTGTCTAACTTTTCACGTCCATTAATCAACATATGTTTAATGTTCCCTTTATTTTCATCGGTCATTCGTTAATATCGTTATAAACAGAGACCATCTCAACGCATCTCCTTCTTCTGAACAATTTGGATCTCATTCATGATTCCCGGGCACCCTAACCGTTACTCAAACCATTTTCTTCAATACCAATCTTATTTTTCACCTAAATTCTACCCTACATCACTTCGTCTTTACTTCAACTCCTCACCCATTTCACCTCCCACCCAAACCGTAGGAGTTCAGCCATTTCCACCCGACTATGTCATCACAAACAAACCCACGTTCGCCCATCTCACAGCTGTAAACTTTCGAAACTCTTTTATGAAGAAGATACGAAACACGTGCAGGTTTCTGCCTCCGACGAAGAAGAGTTTCGATGAGGGCGACAAGCCATGGTACCTATTGTTGCCTCATCTTATCAAGTTGCATGGAGATTTCACGGCCTAATCCGAACCCTCCCTCTTTATTTAGCCCCTCTTCATGTATTTTATATAATTAATTTGCTCTTGTTGTACAAAGAGCCGACACTAAGCGCAATATTTCCTGATTAAACATTAGCTTTGTATAGGTAAAGAGGACTAGCCACATAGCCCGGGGCTGAAGGAAAGGAATCCTGCGCGGTGTTAGTCCCAACCGTCTACGGGCTTTATCCGGTAAGCATACTCACACTGAATGAAATCTTTAATATAAAGAATTGTGTTATTAATGCAATGAGGGGTCCTTATAAACTGTATTTGTCATTGTTGTATCCCGCCAGCAGGTATAAGGTGTGAGTGTTGGTATAAGGTAGATGTAGATTAATCTCAGAGTACTCAACAATCGGAAGTAGGAAGATAGGTTTTCTACATGTGGGGTCCGTTCCTCCTGGACTGAGGGACAAATCTAACGGTACCATTGAGATAAAACTACGTCTCTATCGGTGGTAACTGGTGTTATTTTTGGACCAAAGTATGGTTTGTGATAGATGTAATTTTTGAAAATTTAATAATCATAATTACCCTTTTATTTATGAACATTTATTTTAAATAAACAAATAATGAAAATATAAATACAGTAACCCTAATGGTTGTTGTAGATTGTTCATCAATATATGCTACTACCTGTTGCATACCCTCAAATATTACAATAGCATAAGACAATCCATGAACTGATCATCATTTTTGAAGAAGTGATATTATAATCTAATAAATCGTAAATTATTTTCATTCCCCAAACTTAATCTACGATAATGTCCATATCTTCTCGTTTCTCGTTATTCATATTTAATCGCTCGTTTCACAGTAAAGCATATATTATTCACACTGAAAACAATATAATTCAACTTATTTCTTTGTCCATTGAATCAATACACACAAGCACAGCAACATCAAAGGTCACGTGACACCATGGGGGTAGGGGGTCTCATCATTCAATCACAATTTGTCTGGGGAATTTTGATAGTCCTATAAATCTCTGCTTGTTGTCAGGGGGAATTCTTTTATTATTTTATGATCATTGACAAATGAAGGCAACAATATATCTTTACGTAAGATCTTTACCTCAAGGGCGATAATATGATAAGTGTCAATAACCTTGCTTCATAAAGTTCTTTTCAAAAGAAAAGGGTAGAACAAATACAAGTGATGAATCCATCAAGCGATTTGAGTATTTGATATCATTAGGTATCAATAAATTTGAGTACAGTACTTGCTAGAAGGTATGAATAAATATCAGTAAATTTGAGTACTTGCTATCATTACGAATCAGTAAATTTGAGTACTTGCTAAATCAAGGTATGAATAAATATTATCAGTAGATTCAAGCATTTACTATCTATAGGTATGCTAGATATTAGTATCAACTATATCATTAACCATCGGTCAATTTTACTTTTCGATATTATAAAGTAACAGAAGATTTAGTATTTGCTAATATTAAATATCAGTAGACTTTTAAATGCCCTTTTATATAAATATCACTATATATATATATTATCATCTAGTATTAGCGGGATCAAGTATGTACCCGCTTGAAGTTTAAGTTGAATCATTAATTTTGTGTCATATTGGGTATCAACATATGTTTTTGAAAATTTGCTGTCAGTATCAACGGTTTTAATTGTGTCATTTATATTGTCATTTGATTTTGATATTTGTGACATTGGGTTTTAACATTTGATAATATTTTTTTTTTTTTTTTTTTTTTTTTTTATTGATCCCATAAACTTCATGTACAGCATATGTTGGTTACAGGCTCATCTATCTGGATCGAATATTGGGAGTAGAGGAAACCATTTTTTTGTAAAAATATCTAATTTATGATTTCGAATAGCTATGAATTTCTCAACCGTGAATATGTCTTTAAAATTTTTTTCAAAAAGTTTTAAGTTAGGTATGGAATTTTTAAGGTTGCAAATATAAATATGTCTTTTAGCCGAAAGTATTAAGTGATCTAATAAAGGGTCATTATTTGAAGTTCCAAACCAAACAAGAGATTTTGTCAATTGCAAATCCAAAGTGTTTTGTTTAATCCAATTTTGAAGTTTATTCCAAAAGTGTTTTGTTTCCTCGCATTCCCAATATACATGACATAAATTTTCATCAGCAGCATGACAGAATGTACATCTGATATTGTCAACAAGTTTCATTTTCATGAGTTCTTTTTTAGTATAAATAATTCCATGCAGAAACTTAAATTGAAAATCAAGCAGTTTGATATCCTTTATGTTTTTTCTATGAACACTAAAAATCAAGTTCCAGTTAAGATCAATATCATGAAACAAATTTTCCCATCGAAGGCAAATAAGAGGCATAGTGTTATCAGAGAGCAGTTTGTCATAGTATTTTCTAGAGCCCCTGTTTGGAGTCATGAAGTCCTTATATAGGGAGTTGACATGGAAATGATTAACATTTATGTGTCTGTAATCTTCTAAAGTCCTTTTCCATGAATTTGGTATAATATATAAGATATAGTCAAGATCCATATATGTTCCCCTAATCCCAAATCTCATTTTCAAATCTTCAAAACTAATCAAACCTTGTTCATCATATAAGTCCTTAATAGTCCAAATTCCTTTACTTGCCCAGTGTTTGATAATGTGATTTGGATTTTTAAAGTTATGATTTAGCCATATTGGTTGGGATAGGATTTCATTTATGTCATCATCAATCATGAATTTTCGACAGTAGATTTTCCAAGCTCTAGTAACATCCCTCCAAAAAGGATTCTCAGTTTCAACAATATCCTGAATATTTGCCCATTTGATAATAATTAGTGTCATTAGATTTTAATATGAGACATCGTAAAGCATCACTAGATTTAAATATTTGCAAACATAAAGTATCATTAGATTTTGATATTTTCTTTCATTAAGTATCACAAGATTTTAATATTTGGTCTCATTGTGGATCACAAGATGTAAATTTTTGCTTTCTTTAAGTATCATTTGTGTTTCACATTTGCTATTATTATGTTGCAGTAGATATCAATATTTGTTAGCATTAATTGCATTACATTTCAATATTTATTATCATTTAGAATATTTAGATTACAAAATAAATGTAAGACATTATGACATATCTTTCACTTTTGATAGAGTTTATGGATATTTTCAAAAATTATTTTGTCAGTTATGGTTGCATTGTATCCGATGCTTTGGTTTTACTTTCCATGGCGTTAGGAATATGAATATCGGCTGATCTGGGATTTTGCTGACATTGGTTAAATTAAAATTGATAATGTTAAATTAAGGTAACCACATTTGTAAGTATAAGTGGATTTTAATGTTGATTGATATGCTAAAGTATCATTAGATTCTAATATTTGTTATTATTTATTATCATTAAATTTCAATATTGCTGTAGTAAAGTATAAAGAGATTTTGCTATATTTGGTATCATTAAATATAATTAGATTTATACATTTGTTTTTAGTAAGTATGATTATATCTTAATTTTTGATATCATTAAGTATCAATAGATATTGATATTTGCTATCGTGAATTCGAAGTATCATTAGACTATTTTTGTTTATTCTAATAATCATTGTATTTTTATATTAGATATCAGTTAGTTTTGATAATTTTAGTTTCTGATTTTTTTTATCAATAAATATCTTTATTCTATAATAGATGTTCTCAATGAGCATAAGTGGATCTTCGCAATAGTTATCACTAAGTATCATTAGATTTTAATTAACATTTGCTTTAATTAAAAATAATAAGATTTTGATATTTTTATAACTTAAAATCATAACATTTTGATATCTTTTATCATTTAGTATCATAACATTTTAATAATGTTATCTTTTATCATTTAGTATCATAACATTTTAATACCTTTTATCATTTAGTATCATTTAGTATAATTAGATCATTGTGAATAACAAACCGCTCAGAACATAAAACTTGCCCGACAAGCCTTTATACCAAATCATTTTTATAACATTGACAATGGTGTATATATAGATATAACATCTCATAAGATGATAATTAACATTTACTTATATAGCAGAAATCGTTTGACTGGAATAGACACTGTCAGCGAATGTCAGTTAAAAGAACAGAACTGTGACACTCTCGTGCCATAACCATTTCATTTTCAATAACATGAAGTGAATGGTTGCCTTTACTAGTAACTATTTGAGCTACTATGGGGCCATGAAACTTTATATAGGGGAGTTTTAAGATAGAAATGGACAATGTCATGCAATTATACTTCTTAAGTCATACAAAATGGTATTCTAATAACAAAAATATCTATATTAGACAGTCTTTTCTACGACTGCCTCTTAAATGCTATATGATCAAAGAATCGTTTTCAAGGTATATTTATTGTTTCTCGGTCAAGCATGTATGCTTATACGTTAAGGAAATTCTCAAGTTATTCAGTAAGTCATTAATAAATTATACTAGAATGACTAAGAATAAATATCAATAAATTTAAAGAAATATTCATTTAAGGATGCTGTAATCAGATTAGTATTTCCACCAATATTTATATTTCTCTTAGATAAGAGAATATGATATACTCTATTCACAAAACATTATTATTCTATAAAAAAAATGTTTTTGATATTTAATTTAAATTATTTGAATTTTTTACGAAGGAATATAAAAACAAACATTCTTCTATAAAAAGGACTTTCTTTATAAAAGACACATTTCAAATAATATCACCATGTTAATAGTTGAAATATCTACGTTTAGCCGTTTAAAAATGATAAAACTAATACCAATTTACAAATAAATATGATATATTTCAAACAATTCTCATCTTTCGAAAAAAATCATTAAAGACCCCTGTTGTTATACAAAGCGGTAAGATCAAAGGAACACTAAATATCTGAGCATTAAACCGCGGTCGTGGATACTGTCAATGTCTTACAGAGTTTATAGGGATTTATTGAACATAAATATCGCTGTGAGAATAAAACAAGGGATAAAACACAGGGAGATCAGAGCCGCTTTAAAACATAAATGTTGCAACTTTAGACAGGTTTAGGGCAGGGTTAAATAATATTTTGGATTAAGGAAAATTAACTTACGAATTTTTATCGTCGAACCTTCAAAAAAAATGTAAGAAATTTTGAAATATCTTTTATTCCTTGGTGTTTTGGTGTGAATAAGACAATTTCAAAATATTTATTATGTTATGATTGAATTTTATCCGAAGCGTGCTCTGGTTTTATGTTTCATGGCGTTAGGAATACTTATACCGATGATGGGATTTTGCTGACATAGATAACCTAAATTGTAATTGTAAAATGGTGAAAATACATTGTGTCCACTAGAAATATATATGTAGGTATCAAAATGTGTATTGATCGTTATCTTTGGATGAATGAGCGTAAATCCTACGGTAAAACGGCATTTTCCAACCTCTCCATAAATAACATTTAAGTGTATTTTTACGTATATATGTTGGCTACCCAAATTTCCACTTTTACCTTGGTCGTATATGTACTAGCGTGTTTACAAGCGCCGGTACACACCGTCTCGTCGAGTCAAGGTGAACACTCCAATTTCTTTCTGATTTAGACTTTATGAAGCGATGAAATCCTATTGGCTGTTTAATAGGCAATATACATTAAAAACTCATATTTCTTGAAATGATAAAAGTGAAGTTATACAATGTTCTCTGATGTATTACAGAGAGCTGAAGAGGGGGTAGTCGGGGAGAGTTTTTTTTGGGGGGGGGGGGGGGGGGGGGTTATGGGAGCGTGGGGAAGGAAAGATGTAAGAGGTAGAGGCAGTGACATGCAGAGGAGTTGCGAGATGGGGAAAGGGGGAAAAGGGGTGGATCGGGTGAGGGTAGTGAGATTGAAGGGGGTCCGGTAGACACTTGGTGGAGGGGTGTGTTTGAGGAGGGGGTTAAGACGTCAATGAGGGGGTTGAGACGTCGACTGGGGGTAGTGAGGTTGAAGGGGGTTGGGTAGAGACTTGGGGGGGGGGGGGGGCTGTAGGAGGAGGGGGTGAAGACGTCGACTTGGGGTAGTGAGATTGAAGGGGTGGGGGGAGGGTAGACACTTGGGGAGGGAGAGGGGAGGGTGTGAGTGTTGACACACAGAGGACCACCTCCGAAGATGAGTGTTGAGAAAGGGCAGAAAGGCATCTCTTTATGAGCACATCAGAATGGCTTCAGTAATAGGCTGGGGAATAAAATGTCCCAAAGAAAGTATTGTACTTTTGGATTGAATTGCCTTCATTTGATGTGACGGCAGCATGGTTTGGTCAAACTATCATGACTATGTCCCCTGCTATTGTTCCGCTATAATACCGTTGTTGACGCTATTCAGACCTCCCTGAATCTCAAGAGAGGGGGGTTTATATTTGCACGCTTACAGACTCCTCACAATCACTGACTTTATTGGCTTTTAATGGAATTGGATATATTTGAGATGTAGTTGTCACTGCCTGACGCTACTGTTGCCCCGCTATTCAAACCTTTTTGGTCACTTTTGTGTCGATTGTATGTGAGCCTGTCGCGTATTGATAGTGTATTGGGATTGAGCCGGGACGAATCTGATAACCGTAAGAAAGTATGTCTGAACATTTGTAGCGTGTCCTTCCTTCACAACTGTTAATAGGGTGGAGGTATTACACGATGTGTAGCCAGATTCGCACACGTTTGTTACATTGACGTCAACAACTTCCTTTGAAAGAGGCCAGCTTTAATGTTGGCAGTTTCCTTTATGCAATGAACATTATTACTTCTTGTAAAAAGTAGTTATATGGACTCATTCTTTATTATTCTCTGCACAAAGGCATTATGCATTAAAAGGCTTGCAATGATTAAGATGAGGAGACTTTGAAGATTAAAAAATATCATTAGACTTTTAAATTTCGGGTTATAGTTTGAAGTCCAGAATTTATAAATGTTGTCGACCAAAATTCATTCGTAAGTGTTTATTACTTGTGTTGCATGTTTCATATGTCTTTGGTGTTCTGCATCACGTGAAACATAAACTTTCAATTACTTGTCATTGAAAAAAAGAGACCAAGATGGAAAGCTTCGAATCCGTCATTCGTTCTCACTATTCGACAGATTTTTATTCAAATCTCATGTTTCATCAAAACAATATGATAAAGTTTTCAATCTTTCGGAAATAACAAATTAATAAGCACCCGTGTGAAGCAGATACTCAGGTAATGTATACTATCAATGGTTTGAGAATAGCTTCTGTTTATATACAGTATAACAGTAACTTCATGCATCTTCCCCGGGGCGATGGTAAACACGTTATTAACGAGAGAACACGTGTCAATAAAAGCCTCCTTACCTGTGCAGTAATCGTATAGTCTCTGATAAAGAGGTTACCTTTAATCGCTTTGGTCGTGTTTAAGAGACTGGGTTTAGGCTACATCTCGCCACTAACACAACATAAGGCGCATCGTCGCTTAAGAAGGATGCTAGTTTATGACAAACCTGACTGCCCGTAAAAACAGTATATTTATCCAACTGCGTGGAAAGGGTCGTATAAAACAAAGAAAACAGCGGGAGGGAGAACATCACACTGGCTTACTTTGTAATAGTTTAACATGGGGAAGATAAGTGATCGGCGATAAAATGGATTAGGTGAGATTTATTCGACAAATTAAAATTTGTGGCCTGAGCCTTTATAACAGCCCCGGAATAATGAGTTAGCCTACATTGGTTTGTCTTCAGAGAAACTCTACATCACTTTCCGTCATCCAACTGAGAGCTTCCTGATTGGATGACCAATGAAATATTTATCTCACATTTGGACGTTACAGTTGTAGGCCCGAGGGTACATGCTCATGACAAAATATTTTTTTCAAAATATCAGAAATATACATATAGCCCGCCCAACTGTCCAACATTCTTACCCTGAAATATAGACCCCCGAATTACTGCCCGACCCTCGATCTCTAATCCAACGTGTAAAAGCCCACCCAACTGTCCAAAAATCTTTACCCTGAAATATAGACCCCCGAATTACTGCCCAAACCCTCGATGCCCTTTAGTCTTAACCAATGAGTGAAAGCTCATCCAACAGTCCAAAAATCTTTACCCTGAAATATTGACCCCCGAATAACTGCCCGACCCAAACCTGGCCAACCGTGTACGATTCCCCCTTAAACAGTAAAGTGTTGACCCCCGAATTACTGCCCGACCCCCGATGTATTGTCAGTAAGCAGGGATGTAGTGTAGAAGTGCCCAGTGTCTATTGTTATCGTGTGCGAGCATTGCCTTAGAGGTACACAGCACAGACTCAGTCGAATAAGTTTTTATCGTCGTCTCAAGACTATCATTGAAAGATGTCCTCAGCTTTGATTGACAGGTGTGAAATTGACGCTAATTCGTGACAGATATCTCAAGATGAGGGAATTTCAAACTTGTAAAGGTTATTTATCTCACCTGATGAAATTGATCCGTTAAATAGCCGTCATTCCGGCGTGAAGTGAAAATAATTAATTTATCAAGGGTGTTACGAGATAATACCGAAAAGGGCGTCGATGGATGGAAAGGTGATAGCATTTAATTCGTGTTATGTTGGAGAGACGTTTTTGCAGGGATTAAAATTGAATTGAATGGTATCATGAGAACCATGTTTTTAAACATCTGAAATAACATGAAAAAACGCAATTAATATAGTAAACTAATATATCTAAAAATCATTTAAGAGTTGGCATTTTATTGCAATTAAGTCATCCATGAACGTATCATCTGCATCAGTAATTAACACTGAGAGCGTAATCTTTATGCACGATTGGCGTATTTGGCTATACAAGCGAATGACCGAGGCCTTTTTAATAATATGACTTCAAATTGTTCTTTAGAATTCGGTAATTCTATGACCATAAAGTCACCATGAAATCATAATCATGCAGCAATAATCGAGCTATCCCTTTAGACATACATGCAATTAACACAAAAAGCGCAATCGTGATACACGCTTGAAGTATTGCTCTGTACGTGTGCAGGACCGAAACTTATCTTTCTAAGACATGCAGGTGCAATTGAAAGTACTATCATACGTCCTCTTCGTTTTTTATCCTTTGAGTTGACTAGCATACATCATAGACATACATGTACGTATTGCTGTATCCGCCCTCTTCTTTCCGCAAGCGTCCATTCTTCCTCGTGATTACGCTATGAAGCACATTAAGGTTTTTGTCGCGCCAATCATAGCGCTGCTCACTTGCGTTAAGCCTTTGTCCGGCTTACAGGGACCTCTCCTTTGAAACTAGGATTGTAATTTATCTCTTAAACACGCGAATCCATTTTATGACAGGCAATGATTTTCAATTCGTGAGAAATCTAAATTTGATTAAATTGAAAAAAAGAAATGAATAAGAACATCCATTTTTAGAAACGAATGCATTCAGAAACATATTCTTATATTTGACGATTTCAATCCGAAAGAGAACAAAAGATTAAGATTGCATAACGAAAAATTCCAAATTCAAATACTCGGCGTGTTTTTCAAATCTTATAATTCGTCTCTGGTATAAAGAGCTAATACGCCGTACACAAATGGTTACAATTTCATTTCATCCCAAAGCTATTAAATCGTTTATATCTGACATGTTCCAAATCGACTTAAAGAACAAGCTGAATTGGGAACAGGCCTTCTAACAATACGGCCAGGTGTTGCGAAGACCCGACACCTAGCGGGTATTATAGGAGATAATAAATTTAACATATCATGCCAGGTTTTCCTCGCAGTCTATTTCACAGATTTTCGGCGATTTCACTCGTGACTGCCTCTCTGACGGCGCATTCATCCCCTCTCTAAGCTAATTAAGCCGCCACTGGGTCGACAATACCAGCTAGGGATTTCATCTGGGTGGCGATAACTTACCTGTTGGGCAAAACATACTTACTACCTTTGAAGTTCAGTTTATCACCTCAACACAAATACATCGATAAATAAAGCCCGTATGTCACACCTGCCCTCGTGTTACTTACATGTTGGGAGGTACAAGAGTCACGATGTAGACATGTAGATGTACACCGTTAATAGAAGACAGGGTTGCCTTCTTAGTGTTCTGTCGATTGGACAGGGTTGACTCCTAAGTGTCCTCTTGTCTGTAGCAGAGATGATTGACTCCTAACTGTTTTCTCCAAAGAATTCACTTTTTGTAAGAGACATGATTGAATCCTGTCATGTGTTTGTTTCATACAAGGTTGACGCCTTAGTGTTCACTTGTTTGTTTCATACAAGGTTGACTCCTTAGTGTTCACTTGTTTGTTTCATACAAGGTTGACGCCTTAGTGTTCAATTGTTTGTAACAGACATTATTGATTCCAAAGTGTTGACGTGTTTGTAACAGACAAGGTTGATTCCTAAGTGTTGACGTGTTTGTATCATACATGATTGGATCCTTAGTTTTTAGTTGTTTGTAACACAGATGGTTGACTCCTAAGTCTTCACTTGTTTGCTACATACATGGTTGAATCTTAAGTGTTCACTTGTTTGTAACAGGCATGTTGAAGTGTTCACGTGTTTATAATAGACATGGTTGACTCGTAAGTGTTCACGTGCTTGTAACATACATGGTTGACTCCTAAGTGTTCACTTGTTTGTAACGGACAGGGTTGACTCCTAAGTTTTCACGTTTTTGTAACAGAAAGCTTGACTCCTTAGTTTCACGTGTTTTAATATATAACATTCATGGTTGACTGTTAAGTGTTCACTTGTTTGTAGCAGAAAGGTTGAGTCTTAAGTGTTCACATGTTTGGAAGAGAGACGGTTGACTCCTTGGTGTTCACTTGTTTGTAGAAGAAAGGTTGATTCCTAAGTGTTCACTTGTTTATAACATACATGGTTGGATCTGAAGTGTTCACTTGTTTGGAACGGACAGGGTTGATTCCTAAGTGTTCACGAGCATGTATCATACATGGTTGGATCTGAAGTGTTCACTTGTTTGGAACGGACAGGGTTGATTCCTAAGTTTTCACGTGCTTTTAACAGACAGGGTAGACTCCTTTGTGTTCACTCGTTTGTTTCATACAAGGTTTGTTTATAATTTAAAAGTCAACTAAGTTTAAAAGAAGATGGTAGAAATTAAAGTGATATAATTAGTAACGCAGTGGAAATAGTGGTTATATTTGTAGTAGTAGTAGTAGCAGTTGTGAAAATATTAAAAGTAGAAGTAGTAATAGTATTGGCAGTAGTAGTATTGGCAGTAGTAGTAGTAGTAGTAGTAGTAGTAGTAGTGGTAGTAGTAGTAGTAGAGGACTGATTATAATAATAGAATTATCATAAACGTTAGCTTACAATTATATGTATCTCAATATGATAGTCAATTGATTACAATTTGTTTTATTCAGGCACAACTCTAGATAGAAGGCGATACTATAGTGGTATCTTACGCAGTATAGTAATCTAATGCAATTCACAGTGTAAGGTAAGGTAGGCGTTACGAGACGCCAAATAAGACACGACTAAAGCTAGACACCCGAGGCCAAAGAAAAAATTTTGAATAACAAAAATAACTGCCACAACAAATTTGCTGGTCCAATAACATATACATGAGCTACCCCGTCAACTTTCACAACATAAAACAACTCGAAATTAGATTTCATAAAAGAGATTTTTCTTCTCAGTCATTATCTAATAACGAGCTTGGTGATCTGAAACTGCTGTTGGTAATAAAATGTCTATTAAATATGTCATAGACATTATAAGTAAAATGTTTGTCGCAGTCTCACTGGGCTCTATTGGAGCATAGCATATGGTGGGATGTAAATTAAGCAACATAATTACTCTGCTAGACGACAGGTATAAATACTTAACATATACGTCTAGACGGAAGGTAAACAACTGTTTAGCAACAGTAAATGAATATATACAAATAGTTGTCAAATATTACTGCTGTTCAACGTTGCTTATACAGTGTTTGAAATGGCTTAGCTTACAGCAGGGGACTTCTGATAAGGATATACAATAAATAGTTGACCGATCATATTGTTTCTTATGAATATGCTTGGGGGACAAATCATTTTATGTTGAGAAAGGTGTTTGGAGATTATTTTGACTCTGGTGTTCAACTGTAATTAAATACATTGTATACTCCTTGCTCTATTTATAATTATTACTGAAAGTGACGGCCACACTGAAACCTAGTCTAAAGCTCTATCTCTGAAATAAAATGGTCAATAAATCAAACTTTTGAAAAAAAACCGAAAAGGAATTTTCTTCGTTATAAATATTGAGCTCTCTTGTCTCCTTATAGACTTTCACTTATCTTATTCAAGGCTCGAGTTGTAGTTAGTGGTGGAAAAGCGTGTCTGGATTTTTAAAAATGAATAAAATAAATGTTTCTTCTTTTAAAAAAAATGTATTTCATTTCCAAAAATTGAGCTCTCTAGTCTTCTTACATACAGGCTTATGCTTTAATCTTATATTTGGGTCTGGCTGACAGACTAACTAAAACCAAATAAGCAGTTAGTGGTTGAAAGCAAGTCTTGATTTGAGAGAAACATGCCATTTAGTAAGTAAACAAATTATAAAAGTCTGGGTTTAGATTCAGCTATACAACCTCTTTCCTCCAGACAGACAGACAGACAGAATAGTTTATTAACATCTCACTCGCACAGATACAGATACATGAAAGTGATCCCATATATAAAAGCGACCAATCGCCAAGCGATTTATGAGAGATGGTGACAAAAATAAAACCTTTTACACTGTAAACTCATTAAAAAGTAAATTATCAGAGAGTAAAATATATATATAAATAATGATAAATATGTAGTGCAAGTTATATATATTGCAATAATTGTGATTTATTCAGATTTCAGATAAATTCCATACACATACCCACACATATGATTTGAAATATATATACTTGTAACAAATCGACTTTATGTATTGTCTTATCTCCGTCTATTCGTCTATCTCTCATCTTGATTAGTATTTCCTGGTCTTATACTAAAACTAAATTATTTATTGCCTGAATTTCATTGGTTTTGGTATTTCTCTATCTGCAAGCTGCTCTTTTTGTCCCCGTATGTTTTAACACTACTCTTCCTATCCTTATGTCAATGTGTCATGTTGATGTGTTTCGTTTCTTTCATTGCTCTAGTTATATTGTTATTCTTTAGATCATTGTCTCTAGCGTCAATATTCTTTTCTGCTGGTTTCAGTATTGTTCCCAAAGTGTTTCTTCATCATCATTTCCTCGTTTTACTTTATCAATTTCCCTCATTAATAATGCAATTTTCTCTGCTTCATCGCTCGTCGTTTTTTCTCTTTGTGAAATCTACTTTCTTTCCCACTAGCGTCTTTCATTAAAATCGCACCATCTTCTCTGAAGCATTTGCCATACCCTTATATTTTATTTATATAATATCATTTATTTTTTATTTCAGAATCGATCATGTCTAGCTCCAACCAGTTATATCATATTAATCTGTCTATCAGATTAATTGAAACTTCAGGCTAGGTTCAAGCATAAATATTTTGATTGTGAGAAGAATTTCATATTGACACTTGATGATGACCTGTCATAATCGAAAATTAAGCAGCATTCACGTTTAATGAAATACAAACACATATTCTAAATAATCAGTCGTGAGGAAAACCCTACACAGGTGAAGGGGAGAGTGCAGGTGAAAAGAGTGGGTGGGGAATCGACAAGAAAAACAACCCACCTGGTCCAACCCATACACCTGTAATATTACGAATAAAGCCGGAAATCTTAGCTTCGGGTATAATATTTTCTCACTGATACATGTGATAGACCACGGTGAACTGACAGGCTACAGGGTCGTTATCATAACCTGGCCTTGATGCTCTACAAATGAAGGCGTGGTACATATTGTGAATATGATGGATGTGATGAATATAATGATTATGGTGAATATGATGATTATGATGATTATGATGATTATGATGATTATGATAATGTGATAGTTATGGTGAACGTGGTGGATATTTTGTTAATATGATGAATATAGTGAATATAATGAATATATGACTTGTTCATGAATATGATGAATATATGGTGAACATGTGAATTTTAATGAATATTGCGATTATGATGAGTGAATAGGGTGAATATGATAAATATAGAGAATTTTTAATGACTATGACTATGCCTAACATGTGAGTTTTATGGTGAATATGATGAATATGATGACTACGTCGACGCAGATGCGGAGGAAGATGTAGATGACGACAACGACGACGATGATGACGACTTCGTTTGAAGTGTGGATTTAAATGATGATTCAAAGCTAAGGAATGAAGGCACTATCATTTTTCTGGTTATAAAATTTACACCTTCGAGAACCAAACACCGCTCATGCATTTACATGTAACAATGGAAAAATCCGTAATTGTATACCGTGACTCAAATAAAATAATTCAAGCAATCAAAAAGAAGGTTTCCACAATGGTAAGAAAAATGACAATTGAGTGTTAACGTAACTGTATCTATGTGTACTGCTGAACCCACTCACCCGTCTCCTGTTACGGAAAAAGGACATATAAGTCAGGTGTAAAATACGCAGATATTCTGTCGATTTACACCGAATTCCCTGAAAATTGGTGAATTATCTGCTGTAACCTATTTTCGAGGTTTAATATTGTGTATGAGAAAAAAGTACATAAAGCAAGAACACATAATCAAAATGAGCTGATAAAAATGAATGTAAAGTTAACCTGATAAAAATGTAAATGTATAACATTTCGATAAGACGAGAATAACAGAGGAAATATGAAACTAAAATAGAAATAACAAATAGGTTAAGACATAAACGGGCAAATAAAATATGTTGACCTCATTGAAGAGAGAGACATTTTTAATCACTGATTTGGATCATCAAATTATTTGAAGGATATATATAATGAATTCAACATTACATAAAAGTATCATATACTGTTAAAGAAAGATGTAATTTATTTAGTATTTATGAACGATAAGTAATGAGATACGATTCGTGTATCATGAAATGTATCTAAAGACGAGTAATTGCATATTAGAATAAGGTTTAAAGCAAACTCGTCTTATTTCTCGATAGTCATGTTTGCATTTAAGACAACATTGGAGAGAAATAAAAACTCACATTTATCAAGAAAATATCTAATCATTGAATAAATGTATTAATGCGAAAATGGATCACTTGTATTGAACGATAAAAAATATGATATACATATATCACGATGATTAAGATAACATATGTAAGAAATATCAATCTTACTATATTGAAACTATGGAATACACATTTCGGATTGATGAATACTTTCTGAATCTTCTTTCGCTTAATGCATCAACATTGAACTAAAGAAATCATCAACGTTTAAAACAAGCGAAAAGCTTGTAAAATAATTAACGGGAAGGGGTGGATTAATAAAAATTAGAAATACATAAATTAAAAAAAATGTATACCATAAAATATTGGAGCAAGGTAATAAAGAAAATGCAATGCAAATGAAATTGTTTGATAAGCTTTGTGGAAAAAACTAAATGCTGCTTTCAGAAAATAATTTAGATTTAATAAACGTGAGAATGAACAAGAAAATGATTAATGCAAAGTTGTGGGAATATTTGCTATTTCTTGACATGTATCAAATATATATCGAAATATTGTAAAAAATATCTTCTTGAAAAATATATTATTTGAAATTTGGTTGTTCATATCACTGCATCAATTGAATAACCACATCGAGGTATTATACTGAGTGGGTCATGAAATCATGACTCAAAATAAGTTCTCGGTTATTTTTCGAGAAGGGAAACGTAAAATGCTAAAAAAATAATTTCTTCAAATCAAGTAAGTTTTATGTTCTTCCCCCGCCCTAAAATCCCATATGTAATAAAATGAAGTGAAGAGTACGGTAAAATAACAAGGACGAGTAAACAAGGGAGAAGGGACGGTGACAAGCAAGTTTCTATGCAAATGTGTATAAATGTTTACAACAATGGTCAATTTCACGCCATATTAATACTCACTTTAACTTTTAAATATGAAATTAATGGAGGTTTATCCATTTTATATGCTAATGAAAGGTAGACTCATATAGGTAATACAGGTAGATTGATACTTACGATTCGTGATGGGACGCTAGGGGTTTACACAAGAAGGAGAAAGTTTCGACTAAAACATGACTACACATAAGCTAATTAAACACGTCGGGCACACATACGGATCAAACAAGAAGAGATAAAGGTATGGGGTATGTAGCTAGTACAGGTAACTGAAGGAAAGCTATATAGGAATACAGAGAAGTTGGTGGATCCAATCTGTGATATACTTGCCTTCCAACTTTAATAATGTGCAAAATATACCCCTTTTACAGACACACATATTTTATCATGTATGAATATTTAAGGGCATGGAATCCCTAATATAAGTTGTGGTGATATATGCTTTATAAATGATATAAGAATTTTAAGGTCTTCAACTTTGAAAATAAGTTGACAATAAAGTCTGTTTTTAACCAATCCATGGTGAAGGGAGATAAATTCACGCAATATGTAGGCTACTTAGAGTGCATGAGTTGCCAGAAAGGAGAGAATATCATTATCATTTGAGTTAAACCTTTTTCATTTAGTTTGCATGAGTGATTTCATATATACAAAATTAACAACGGTATTTTCTATATCTTACATCTATTTTTATCAATTAGTATAAATATCCTTTTTGACAAATAAGACGTTAAGCACATAGAATAAGGAAATGATATTACAATTCACGATATGGTATATTTTAACATCATGAAATGTAATTGGTCAGAAAACGAATTCCAATAAAACACATATATATATATATGTATATTATAAACAACACCATCGGTTCCAAATAAATATACAATTTTAAGAAACTAAAATACAAAGTAGTACAAAACCAGACAAAAGAAACGACGCCTTCGCATTGCGGGCAAAGTATGTATTTTCAAAACTCGCATTTACACGTTATCAATTAAATGGATGGGGAAATCCCAGTTGGTTTTAAAGATATATAATTTCATATCTAATTTCTTTAACTTCAATCGTTTCTTTTATTCCTCGTAAGTATGATATACAAGCGATAAGGAAACCAAGTTATGATTATACATACGTGCTGAAACACAACCACGGTTTAGCATTACGGAAATCCCCGAAATATATACTAATAACAACATATACGACAAAGGATTCTATCACAAAGAACATTTATTTACAGGGTTTTTCGAGTGAGGGGGAGGACCCTCGTGTTCGATTGTTCATCTACCCGTTGAATACCCTCATATGTACGTAGGCCGGGCAACTGTAGACGCTTACAGCAGGGGAAGAGTTAAGTGTATTTTCAAGGGCAGTCGCTACAATTCGCCACGGTGTGTTTGATTCGAAAGCGTACGTGTATTCTCTGTTACCTGCGCAATGAACTAAACCTGCATGCGGGGGTGGGGCAGATTAGTGGCGATTAGTGAGCCCCTAAGTGTTTACTCTTTCACTTATTAGTTCCGAAATGAAAGAAAAATGAGGAGTCATCCAGAAAAGCTACCTCGTGACTAAATTGACACAAAGGATCGAAGTATACTGCCTTTGTGCGCCAGGGAAAACAGGAAAGAGATGGGTGTCTTGGATTAGATCCTACCATCTGGGTGAACCCTTCGTCCACTTGAACAACTTCATCTGTAATTAGTAATACACGGAGGAGTTTTTTCTTGTTTTGTTGTTAAAATGACATTTTTATTGAGTGCGGAGTCCTTGAATACAATGGTTACAACCGACACCCGCTGGTTTAAATACAACGTGAAATTCTGATTCTGACCATACTGCGTACTACAAAATATTGAAAAATTACAAGTCAGCATGATTCTATAAACAGGTGGACTCGTTATCCTAAATAATTTCTCACTGTAAAAAAGGAGTATATATTTCACAATGTAAATATAAAAAACAAAGTGCAAATAGATAAAATCCCGTTTACATTGAATGCACAGAAGCGATATAAGCTAAGCCGAGTGCTTAATTTAGTGAGATTGTATTTTAATTTTACTACTACTACTACTACTACTACTACTACAACTACTACTACTACTACTACTACTACTACTGCCACTATTGTCAATACTACTACTACTTCTACTACTACTTCTACTTCTACTACTACTACTACTACTACTACTACTACTACTACTACTACTACTACTACTACTACTAAAAGTAATCTAGTCGTTAAGTTCTGACATTTGTATGTTTTTGTGATGTAGTCAACGCTGCATGGGTGGGTCAAAGAGCGATGTGATCTTAATATACTCCCAATAGTTAAACTTCGTTGTAATTGATAGGGGCTTACTTCCCAAAGAGTTAACATTGAAAATTAGTACTGAACCTACACTAGGCTTTTGAATTGTGTATATTATAAATATTTTGATAGAATATAAACCATTTTCAACAACACCAACGGGGAATTGAAAGCAACATATTAAACTCATACCAACTGAATCAAGCAGGTTTTTTTTTATAACTATCGAATTGTAATTAAACTTGAATTATGTTTCCTTAAACCCCCCCCGCCCCCCCCCCCCCCCCCAAAAAAAAAAATATATTGATAAAAAGCCCTCCTCCCAGAGTATGATATTGTTTCTCCGTAATATTGAGATGACAACAGCGGAGTCTGAATGACGTGACGACCAACTTTCTAGGCAGGAATAGAAATGAACTTCGTTTGACTTCACGTTATATATACCAGTTTCCAATCATGATGATACTCATAAGGATAGTTTGTTAGATTTAGTTTTGAAAAGTTGACAAATAAAAGCGCACATTCGTTGAAGATGAACACATTGAGAAATAATTCCATTATTCCACACGCATCTGACAAAGTCTTTCTCTCTTTTCCATTCTTATGGATATTTAATCAATACAGTACTTTTATTATCAATACATTATAAATAAAAAGACCCGCAAATTTTATCATTTCTGACAAATCCACAAAAAATACCGCGATAGGACTGTCCCTTTAAGCCCTCGGTAAGTCGTCTAATTAAGTCGGAACTTATTGACTAATTCTAGACTGTTTCATGATTATTTTATTTGTTAAACCTGAATTTATTAATATCGCCAATGTGCAGTTTATGGAAACTTATAATGTAAGTGTTACATTTTCTATGAATAAACATAATAAAAAGAAAGATGTCTGCTTCTAAGGCGACAGAAATCTACCGCAACCCCAAAAACCATTCCGAATAATGTACTGTAGTGTGGGAAGTAGCTAAACGTAAGTGCCTTCTCACGAAAGTGTAATTTGCGGTTTTCTTACAAGTTTTCACCTTTGTTTGTTTGCGTATCAGGAGGTACGAGGAGTTTTTCAGCAAGAAATGTTTAATACATGATCACCCGATTTTATATGAAAATTATGGGACTTTATAATTTTATGTATGCCACTGATCAATAATTAAATATTTGATGCGTTGTTGATTTCTTTCGTCCAATGACCTCTTCCTGATCCTTATTTTCAAGGGATAGACTTGTGACGAAAATTAGTAAGCACTCAATCAGGGCCGTAGGAGTAACTACAAGAGTGGGAACATGTATACGTAATCTGAAAACAAGGAAGAGGGCGAAAACAAAGCACGCACCTTGCGTGGGTGGAAGGGTGGATGTTTCGTACATATATGTCATTCGCCCTTCATCTTTATAGCTATGACGATTTAAGGAAGAATAACTGTCCATAATCACATTAAAAGGTTGAACATAAGGCTTGGTTGTTTTTCTTTCATTTATTTGTCATATCATCATCATATTTACAGAGGAAAGTACTCAATTTGCTTGTCATACACTCGTCCCGTAAAAACAAACAATCAATTTAACCAGTTAGAGGCGAATTGGACAAGGAAGGACGAATCGTAGTGTGAGATAGATTAATGGCTATATCACGAATTTTCCATTTTGATCTAATACAAAAAACATCGTGTATTTACTGGTGAAGAAATAAAATAAAGTATGTGAAAGATAATGAAATTGTTTAAAATAAAATAAAATGAGTAACTTAACACAATAACACGTAGTATTATTGTCATCTGTAAAAAACAAATCGTTGACAATGTCCGTGTTTAAGGGCATTTGCAACATTTATTATCTCGTGAAGGTTATTTCTGATACTTTCCATAAATCATGACATTTGCAAAGTCATGAATAGAAAATGTAATTTGATAACCTCTTACCTTGTTGATAATTTTGTAGAAAATTATCTAATGATGTATTCATCAAACTGATTCATGAAAGAAAGGAAAGTATTGATTATTATTGAATATGATAAATGAATATTAATGAATATGATAAAATGAATCAATTGTAGATGAAAATATTTATTCAATTGGATAATGTATCCCTTTACAATCAAAGTCAAATTAAGGTGTACAGTTTCCAATTCAATCTTGTCTGCATTTTTCCTAAAACTAATTACTTTTATTTGTTTATTACTATTAAACATTTATATTTGAAATATAAATTGATAATCATAACCCAACAACAAGATAAGATGAATCGTATTACCTACCATCGTATAAACCCTCATCGTCAACATAAAACTCTTCACCTCGCGTGTTACCTCTCTTTACACCTTGTTTCCCCAGCTAGCTTATCCCCTTAATCTTTATCTCTAAACCAGCAGAGAGGTCTTCCTGGGTTTAACTTGGGTTTAACGTGGGGCAGAGGGCACGTGTATTGTTTGTGTGTTTGTGTAGACAGGCTCTGAGACGTCGCATCTTTCACTTCACGGCTCTCTCGTGGGCTCCAAAAGCTAGATGTAAACTCTCTGCTCTGCCAGTCGTCGCATCCTTCATGGGTCAGCTCTCTCATGGGCTAGATCTAGACTCTCTGCCAGTCATCTAATCATATACGCACCTTTTGATCATATTGTACAATCGATCTGAATATGCCACACTACAAAAACGAGAATTGTCTTACAAATAAAAAAAACCCCACACAGGTTCTTATAAATTTGTCTAGCAGTTCTTTCGACAGTTTAAAAGTATATATCATATACATTCATGTTGTAATCAATAAATTAAGTATCTTGTGTTTTCAAAATTCGAACTGATTTCATTGGAAAGATTCAATGAATTTGTAGCATTCATTAAAATTTGATATTAGGAAAAAATACGATTACCGATTGTCTGTCAGATTGTCAAATCTTACTGTCATCTTGGGGTGTTTGAATACATAAAAACTCATAATAGAAACCCCTTCAACACGATAAAATTAAGTCATTTAATTAAACTCATTAATGAAATAACTCATTAATACACCATAAATAAAGTCTACAGCCGAACGAAACTAATTTAATGAAGTAACTCATTATACAGACTAAATAAGTATAACTCCTTACGTAATAGTTTGATAAAATAACTCAATTAACACAGACTAAATGAAGTCTACATCCTCACGGAACCTGCACTGCACCGCTAAGCGACCCATCGTGTCCAGAGGTTAGTCTCCAACATGGAAGATGTCAGTGTTCTAATCCCTCACAGGCCACAAACACAGCCCCAACATCTCTCCCACAAACAGAAGACAAACATCGTACACAAGTCATACAAACATCACACCTGGGACGCAATCCTCGCGACAAGACACTTGCTCTGCGCGTCACCCATCTCCCATCAACATCTCCCGTCCCGTGGTCTTCAAACACTGACACTGACACTGTTCTCGTTGCTCAAAGGTAGCAAACATCGTACAAACATCACCCCTGACATTGCTGCCCCCTGATGAGACATTTCCCCCCTGCGTCTTACACCACCCAACTTGTTCCACTGTTTTGTTTTTGAGTGATCACCCTTGTGTATTATTCGCCAACTCACACTCCGTTTCAGAGCTCCTCATCCATTCAGTCTCTCCTTCTGGTTTCGGGGATATATCCTATCATTTCCAACGACATATTTTTTATGAAGCGCTCCCCTTTAATAACAACAATCTACCAGTATCGTCCCATTACGCACTAGCTGCTTCCTAAGCAATCCTCATCTATTCAATTATGGTTTTTGTATTGTGTGCGAAGCACAAGTTGTTGGTAATGACGAACAGTTCTTAAAAGAATGTTATGTTAGAGTTGGTAATAAACACTTAATATTTTCTAAATACATGAATGTTCATCGCTACAATAAATGTATTAAAATGTAACAATATTTAAACTAATTGAAATCTCAAGATGCAAGGCGTAGAATAACAATGTTGAAAAAAGCTGCACTTAGATTATTTAAGAATACTGTTAAATTTGATAGTCTACCAAGACATCAAAGACTTTGTTACAATTGTAATGATAATTTATGTATTTCAAGGATTACATCACATTGATAAGCAATACTTTTTAAAATACCATAACATGCAATATACTTTCTTTGACAGCAGAAACTGTGGCTAAGGAGCTCTGAAACTTCAACATTTCCCTTCACTATGATTGTTCAAATAACTTAGAAGCATTGTTACTTGTTCTTACATATGACTGTACTTTTGGCCATTACTATTTAATCACATTCATGTTTATGTTGTACTGTACGTGTACCTAAGACCTTTTACGAAATAATATGGATTGATTGAAACCATCAAGTTCAACCCATCTTGAAGACCTCCATTTCACTAACCACCTCTTTAAACCTTTCTCTTTATCAACCTCATCTACAGCCCCTTCTCTCAATCTACCACCTCACCAACCCCTCTCCGTTCCAACACCATAGTCACAGATAACATTTTCCTCAACCCCTCCCTTCACACCGTCATCAAGCACCATCAACCTCATTTCGATAACCCCTACATCAACCACCTGTACGTCACCCAACACGCTCTCAACCTAACCCCCTTGAAACAACACCTCATCCTCCTCTAAACCCCATTTCTATTCCCATAGTATCTTCATCAATCACCATTCCATCAACCGCTTCCCCTCGCCATCAACCTCCTCTGGACCCCATTTCAATTCCATTACTATCTTCACCAAACACCATTCCATCAACCCCTTCCCTTTGCCGTCAACCTCTTTCCAATCTCCCAATAATTGAAGTCGCCATCATTCTCTCTTTCAACCACCCGTCCATCCAGTAAAAAGCATGAAAAAACTCCCTCATCAACCCCTCTCAACCTCTGCATTAACCCCCTCTTCATCAACATAAACACCCTCAACCCCCTCGCATCCCAGTTTTGAGCCAGTATCTACATTCACTATCTGCTACCTGTATTAGGATGTCTCGAGGATGCGGCAGGATCAAAGGGGAAGAACAAACAGAGGGACAGGTGAAAATCACGTAGAGTAACCTACCTGGAAGGCTACTCGCGTGGGACAGAATGCTGTGTTTGAGAAGAGACTGAATAGGATACACGACTGATGTGGACACGGGACCAACACGATGTAGACGAGTCGCGGTGTTTAGTCGCTGTAAACACAGGAACATGGAAACAAGGCTAATTGCTCGCAGCCACTAGGAAGAGATTTCCATGTACAAGAATCATTGGATATAGTGGCGAAGGAGACTATTATAGCTTAACTCGTATTAAGAATGTGAACAATACACATCCTGTAAGTAAAAGGCTACAAAATTAATTTGAAACATATGATATTTGATAATTAGAAAAATATCAAATGTGTTACAGGAGTTTGAATAAAAATAAATTTTAAGAATCTTAAGAGATCCTTGGAAATAAAAGTATGTTCTTAAAGTTGACGGAAAAAGCTTGGAATATAATAGTGTCTCAGACAATCTACCTTCGACCATTGGTTGAGATTGTGTTGGCCCCTGGTTCGAGTCCGAGTCGAGATAGCCACCACACCCTCCGGGCTAGGCTCCTTCAGCTAATATTGAAGGTTCCAACACCTGCTGTGTCCTTTGATAAATAGACGTCGATTGCTCGCTTGTTTGGTATATGCCTACTATATCTTGCCGGTTTGTATGGTTCGCGGTTGTCATTCTTATTTTTTCATAACGTTGTTTTTGGAAAGAACATGTTTATTTCTTTTCATTCTTAATTTAATGTTTTTATTCACATTTGTAATACATTTCACGTACCAGCAACGACCAACATGTTGGATGAAGAATTGACGCAGCATTCAAAGTGTAAATGATCTTATTTCATGTTTTATTATTTTATTTTCTAATGTTGATTAAAAAAGACATCAATATAAGAAGATTTGCAAAAAAGAAAGAAGATTTTCTGAATTTCTAAGTCCAATTAATTGATAAGCTTCATTTGAATAATGCACTTGATGAGAAGGTGAACCTACTTAGTTATGTTCCTGAGTGAATGAAGCGAAAATGCCTGCATGTGAATGGCATTGAGAAAAACTCCATTCATTACTAAGGAAGAAGAAAAAAGGGAATAGATTATTAGGTGAGTGTGCTTTTACACCTCCCCCGCAATGATTGGGCGACATTGCACGCGCTGCACGAGCTGCACGCGAATCTCGAGACTTTGCTCGAGACTATGTCACGTGATCGACACAATCCGTGTTATGACACTTCGTCTAGTGGGTCATAAGGTCCTTGGGATTGTCTTAGAGAATAATTAATTAGGACATCAGATATTCATTAAAGTGCTTTACCAGCTTCATATGAAGTGATTCACTACTATCCCTATCTCTTGAATTGACTCTGAAGACACACTGAAAACATTTTTAATATTTGTTTTCATAAATCACAACTTCAAATGTTTCATAATATTCATTTATTTTCGAAGAATGTCAGTTCCTTTTGTCAAGAATAGACCATTATTTAGTTTAACTCGTTCTCTTCTTGGTTGTCTGATCCATTGTCAAATAAAATACTTTGATTTTTATATTTTTATATAAATCACCAAAAGTTATATATGAGAGATTCGCCTTTAAAAATCATATCACGTGACCCGGAAACACCGAAAATAACTCCTTTCTTGGAGCACAGCCGACAATTATGTTAATGAAATGCGTAAAATTGTCGAAATTCTTGTATTTCACTCCGTCCTGGGCGCCTGTTTGCCATGTATGACATTGAATGATAAAAATATATGAAATTGTCAAAATTCAGCAAATACGCGCCATTCTAGATGGCCGGACGCCGTTTATGTTAATGAATGATGTAAGATTACTGTAGGTAAGTTACGCGAGACTCTGTCTGTCTGTTGGGAACTGTTAGTGTCACCATGTGTCACCCGGGGAAGACGAACGTCTCTCAGATAGGCTTTCTGCGGTCATTGTGTTCAAGGTGTTTACATCCTCACTTCCGGTAATAAGAGTGGCACTTCTCTTGACATAGTTATGATCTTCTGGATTCATGTTTATTATGTAACCAACACTGAACATACTGGATATTTGCTATCTTAATCAAAATATATGATGGCTAAAGTTTTGAAAATTCCAAAAGGTCATAAATGGTCGCACGAATTTGTGATCTGGGTTATATATATCAAAGATAAATTTTTCGACAAAACTAAAAGATGTTATTCAAAGGCACCCTTAGTATTTTTACAAATATATAGCAAACTATTATATTGAATATGGGTGTTTGAAGGTGTAGAAAAGGTTGAATAAAATGTTTCTTTTGCTGGTAAACATTCCTAATGAAATACATTTCAACTGGAAACATAAAGATAACTAAAAAGATATCCCTTTTAATTGCACGACTTGAATTCGTTTTATTCATAAGCCTGCTACATGACGATATCATTATTAAAACGAAATTTACAGTTTATTTCACGCAGTTTACTAACACAAAAATCTCCTACAATAATGAACAATGAGATACTCTTTTCTTATAATAATAATGTGCATACTTATAATATTGCGCCTTTTCCACGTCCTAAGACATGCTCAGAGCGGTACATTATTACCTTGAAGGAGTGTACTTTGACAGCTGCTACTAAGCGCTAATCATGACCACGTAGGTCAGTACATCCAGTTTTCAGGCACCCATTTTAACAGCTGGGTGGACTGAGTGCAATGTAGATGAAGTGCCTTGCCCAGGGTCACAACGCAGGGTGAGACCCAACTGCTCGACTTCTTAAAGTTGATCAATCGCAGAAAATGATGTGAAAAGATTGACTACAATAGTTTCAGACCCTATCGATGTGTAGGAGAAAGGTCGGTGTAATCTTGCCACATCGATTGTTAGGAACTCATCAATCACAGCAAGCAACTCCATCAACCACATTACACTACGTTACAACGCTCTTATCCGCAACACGCGAATTACAAGAAACGCTAACTTAAAGAAGCACAACTTTGAAGATGGTTACATTGATCAACAAGTATAGACTGTTGCATGAAAGTATATAAACTGACGTTCAATAGTGACAAAAGAAGGTTGAAAGTAACGATTATGATAGAAAACGGACAATAAGAAGGTTGAAAGTAACGATTATGATAGAACACGGACAATGACGCGCTTCAATTAGGCAAAGGTAATTTTGGAAACTTGTGTTTGAAAAGCTGCCCGAAAGACAGTTACGAGTTGATTCTGTTTAAAAAGCTAGTCTCCCTGTAAATTTAATGTATGATACATACTTCAGCAAATTTATATGACTGTTTTAATTTTTTCATTGCAAACAAGTGCTTATTATATAATTACAAATTTCGGATGGACATGTAACAGGTCAGTCATATCGAGGTTAATATTTTTCATATAATGCCCTAGGTCAACATATCACGTTTTCATTGTGATGTCAGATAATAATAATGCTTTGACGTCACGGTTCGCCTATGATGTTACAATCTATATTGACCGGGGGCGGCTTGTCAGTCTATGCTGAAAGTCGGTTTTGATTAGTTTCTTTAATTTTGAAACTACGGTAATAAACAGAATATTATATTCATGCCCATGACATACTAAGTTTACGACATTTGTGCCTTAATATCAGTATAACCATCGCTCTTCCTCGGGAAATACTGATATTCAACCCCTCGTGTCGTAAACGTAGTATTTCATGGACACTCATGTAATATCCTATATGTATATCCTTTAAAATTGTTTCTGATACACCCTATTCCAAACATATTTCTTCTTCGGGCGATGAATCCGAACATTTCGAAACCGATTTATTTCAAACCATGTAGAAAAGGCGGGATTAAAGGCTTTTGAAAAATGACGAATGAACAATATCATAAATATAAATATGAGAGCCAAAAGTAGAAGACAGAAATACCTGAAGAAATATCCACTCACTTAATCAAATACTTTTCAATTATAGAGAAGAGAGCCGAGAGAAACAATTAATAGATTTATATCGGGACAAATATGATGTCTCTACGTGCGAACAAGTGTTCTTCTTACTTTAATTGGACGGTACCAAGGACATGCAATTGCTCCGTGCCTCTTTCTTACATATGTCCTTGTTCAAAGGTATATTTCCATGGAAATATTTTTAGATTGTTTATGATCTAATCATACCTAACAATTAAGCGTTTAAATATGCATGGCCTTGTCCGTAGATATATTTCTGGATCTACATAATCTATTTATCACCATCCATTCTGGGGTGCAGGTATACATAGGCGGACAACAGAAGGCGTACCGATATACACTTTTCTATAATTAACTTCTTCTATATCTAAGAAAGGACTAAATTTAGTAAACGCCGCTCTAGAAGTGTTTATTCTAGTCTCGATGTGTCCCCAGGGATTCGAACCCAGTCCTGTGAAGGAACACATAATTGACAACACTGAAACTCCATACAGGCGTTCTCCAGGGAGCCCTTCCTCGCCATGTACTCTTCAGTCAATGGGCGAGAACTGACGATCTGTCATCTTAACTGGGAATAAGAAATGCAGTTTCTTAATAACTTTTTATACAGAAAAATCATGAGGTTTAAGTGTATATATGTTAACTATATATACGTGTTAAATAGCTGAAATATTGCTGACAATACATTAAATCCGAAACTCACTCACCTTTTCATGATATAAAGTTTTTCTGCCGCTGCAAGTTCTTATACCATCGAGATGCTCGTTGACGAAAATTCTGAACAATTGCACAAATAAAAGAAAACATAATATCAATAAAGCTCAATACACTTTTATTCTTACTATTCTTTTGAATTCTTACTTGGAATGAAACCAAACGGTCATTAAGAAATCAGACTGGATTGGATTTATTCGACAAACGAATTAAAAATAAGCATGTGTTCAACCACAACTGAATGTTTTAATTGAAACCTCATAAAAAAGAATAAATGCAATCAAGTACTTGAAATAAAAAAACCATGAAATGCCAACAACGATTCCTTTTACTCAGCTCCGTTCAACGATAGAAGTTGTATAACTTGATTTCTCAAGGCTCGTCCCCAGCCAGGAGACCAAACATTTCCTAACTCTTTGATTCCAAACAAGTTCCATAGCGCAGTTCCTTACGACTCCCCCACACCCATAACACCAACAATTGGCTTCCAATTATCACAAAAAATGGTTTTGTATCTTGTATTCATTTGAATCAAAGGCTCGTATGGATTCACTATTGTTTCCCCATACAAATCGAATTAAGGATATCAAAGCTACCCCCTGCTGATGTGCTCTCTATAGTTCCGTAGCGAGATGGTGGTCCCAGCAATTGCAGGCTAACTGCCAACATTGGTGATCTAATTGCAAAAGTAAAACCGGAAGTTACTTCTACCCACGTGTTATACATTGAGATCAAAGCACGATCAAGATCCGGCAGTTAAATGGCAGCAACGTCCATGGTGAAATATGGGAGTTTCCAACTTCTTGTTTCACACCAAGTTATAACAATGGAATCGTATGTCTGAAATGACATTCTTTATTTACTTTTAAATAGTGGATATTTTCGTTAGATATAAAGTGATGATGGTTATTCATTGCAGGATTATCATTTTTTAAACACTTTTTAATCCGATTTCATCACCTCCTTAAAGTTTTGAAATCAATAAAATGCATTTCAATAAATCATTGTTTAAACCCCAACAATTATCACAACATATCCTCTAAATATCTTTTGAATGAGAAATATGATACACATGGTATTAAACTGTAAACATGACATTTAATAAGCATTCTGGAAGATGTACATGAACACTATAAAGATAACAACTTTATAAGTACGTTTGGATGATCGACATCTCAATTGAATTAATTTGCTTCGTTCACCCACAAACTACTTGACATATCACGTCTCAAATCATCTTCTGTCCTTGTAGTTGCATCAATATACATGTTTGAAGCTGTTTATGAACACAGCCCCCGTGAGACAGGAGAGGGCGGGGAGGCGCGGATACTGCAGCGTCATCAATTCTTCTTTCATTCATGTTCGGCATTCACTATAAAACTCCCCAAGGTCGCAGACTGATGAGAAATCAATCACAGATCGATACCAATAATCCTCCCACGCACACAGTCTGGGAATGCTTCATTATTGATAACTCACCTGAACAGGTGCTCCCTGAAAGTAGGTCAAACAGACAGGTAGCTCCTGTATGTGCATTATTATGCAACGAGCATGCCATTATCATGAAGATGGATAATCACCTTTTGCAATATACATTTACCTGGATGATATTTTTTGCTATAGTTTTTGTCATTATTATGAAGATGGAACACTGTTTCCGTATCTTGCAATGTATATCATTATCATGACCATGCATGGTTGGTATACCTTTTTAAGTAATGATTAACCATAATCATTAATTTTGAAACCCGTTTCCTTCATCGATATGCTTTACCAATATCATGAAGGTTGATGAATGTTTCATAATCTAGACATCCTTTACCATTATCAGTAAGATGGGATAATTGTTTCCTTCTATCGATATGCTTTCCCATTCTTGGAGGTGAATAATGTTCTTTGTCTTAATTCTGGTATTGTGTCCATGACGAAGAACGATACGCTAGCAATTTTTTTATTCTGCAATGAAGTATAGTTTTTGAGCGACGTCACAAATCAATGGTGCATGCATCAATAACAATAGTGCTATAACGTCGCTAGCCATGGTTCTAGTCGAATATTTTCAATTCACGGATGAATGTCACTTAATAATATGTATTTTTTAAGAAGAATAGATAAAAGAAAACAGATTCTACATACATGTATTCGAAAAGTAATCGTGTAACCCTCATCATGTGCTTTAGAATACAATAGTATAGCGAAGAACGATACTATTTGATGCTATATGGCACGTGATGTCTAAGGCTCCCAACGTATTTTACCATCAACAAAAGTTGGAAACTTGTTTCTTTTTCTAAAGAAGCCGCAACATTAACATGAAATTGCACAATTACTTTCTTAGCTTAATATGCTTAACAGTCATTCATTCATTCATTAATTGATCACCAAAGGTTGGAGTCAAGTTTAGATCTTTTAAGGTGTATTCTTAATTTGCACCCGGATCAAAGGATTTTTCACAATTTCATCTCCTCATTGTAGTTTTTAAGTCTGTCACGTTTCCCTCCCTTTATTGTATATGAACCCTCCTCCCCCCTGACACAAGCTTCCCACCCGTTTCCAGAAACAAAAGCCATTAATGTATGAATCACCTTATGACGTTATACAGCCTTATTATGGTCTTACAATATGGACAAACAGTGTTTCCTCCAAGATAATGAAATATGGTAAACGGCACTTTTATTTGTTTTCTCAGCACACAAACAAATGACTTGTGTACATTATATATATTATACCCGTTCATTATCTACTTTAGGAAATGTTGACAACAGATAAATCACGATGAACAAACAGTGTCGGTTTCAAAGAAGGACATCGTGTGAGGGGCGCTTGACTCAGCGGACGACAATCCGAAATATTTGGTTACATATTTGTTGATAGATTGAGCTATATGTCTATTGCCCATTTACAAACATTATTAAGTCACATATTACAATTAAGATATACGGTTAAATATTTGTTTGATTGATAGAGATATGATTCATATATAATGATGTCATACAGCAATTGGTTAATGTGCAAAAAAGACATATAAAATTATGAATAACACTAAAAATATTAGGTTAGATATCTCTTCGCAAGATTAAGGTTTATCCCGTTTTCATTTGAAACTACAAATAGTTGATTTTTTTTCGAAAAGGTTCATAATGTTGATAATAATAGTGTTATGCAAAGAGAAGAATTGAGCAACACATACTTATTGGATTACAACTCAATTCTTAAATGGTCCAGCCACCACAGTCAGATGTAATTGTTTGTTTGTATCAGGGTAATTTGATCTTGATTTCCAAAGGGACTACCGTTACTTCATTCACATAATTAGAACAATAGTCCCGCAATATCATGATTAGCTAATAAAGAATTTGTTGCAATTGCTCTCACCTTCGGGATTTCATCCAATTCAAAGAATTCCTCGTATCGATGTTTGCCTGTTAAGGTTACCTAGTAATCATTTGAGTGTGAAATATGCCTTTATTGCTGTACGATGATGCTTCAAAGTTATGTAATGGTTTCTCACGTACGCCGCGAATGGCTGAAATATTGCCCAAGCAGCGTAAAACAATAACTTGTTGTGGGTAGGTTTTTCTTAAAGAGTCACTCCGTGAGTTGTTGGGGTCACATTTACAAATCTTTATGAAATGAGACATTTGATCGAGAAGTATCCGGACAGGAAAGTTTGATTTTAGAGCCAATCAACGTTATATAGTAACATTAGGAAGGTTTGATAATGGTCGAAAACCGACAATGACGCGCGTCAATCAGTCAAACGTAAGATTTTGGAAACTTATCAAAAGGAGTCAGGTAAGCGTTACGAGTTGCTCATGTGTGATAGGTTATATAACTAGTATTAATGATAACTGGACGTGAGAATTTGGCTTCAATGAATATACATTTATATGACTGTAAAAAGATTTTCATTGAAACAATAATAAATCATATAATTACCATATCGAGATTAATTTCTGAGATGTTTTGCATTTATGTAATTGATTTTGGCATTTACGCTCGTATCAAATCAAAAGATTGTGTTTTAAAACGTATGAGCTAGGTGGCTCTTTAAACCAACCATCAGTACCGTCAAGGAAATCCAAATTTCTAAGGCACATTTCAACAAATAGATAAAAATATCAAAATGGAATGGTTTCAGGAACAGAGATTGAGTCTACATCCAAACCACCTTGTGTCAAACCTAACATCGGATCTGTGGTAAAGAAGACTATGTTACACGTGATTAAGCCGGCTAATGCACGTGAATATTACATGACTCCACCAGCCGGGACGAGGAATAGACAGCGCTAGAAGCACCACCAGACAACTGTCAGCCGTTCACACGCTCTCCTCAATGAAGCAACCGTCGTGCTTGCTGCACCCCATCAGTTCCTTGTAATTACTGCTGGAAATCGATGGATAAGCTTCTTGGTTCTTCTTTCAAGAGGATTTAAGATGTTAGAAATGAATGAAAACCATTTTGTATTATTAGTACTTTTTCTTTTGTCAATGAAGGCAGGTTTGCAATTTCCCAAAATAAGATGTGATATATGAATGGAAAGTATGGTATATTACTACTACTATTCCTTATTTAAACGAAAGCAACTTTGTTACTATTTAAGTTGTTTCTAGAAGTGGTATTATAAGGGGTTAAAGGTGATAGTATCATATGAAATGTTTAACTGTTTCCTTTCAATAAACATTTTAAATCAACGAATTTGGTTTTGATAAACATGTTTTACTTGAATTTCCTTCCTTCTGTTATAACCTATAGGGTATCAATTTCCATAGCTGTTTAATTCATTTCGAAAATGAAAACTCTTTTTCATATAAACAGCTTTAGTATTAAAATTTCACTTAAAGGGTTTTATTCCCATTGTATTGATTTCAGTATATTACTTTTAATGAGTCGTCCTTTTTACACGTCTCCTTGAACTTTGTGTCTTCCGCTTTCAAATGGTTGTTTTAATCTGAGTAGGTTCTATCTATTTTAAACTGTATGTGTTCAATCGTATATGGTTATGTGATCTTAGCATTTAATGTTTCAGATTGTCTTTCATTTATTTTCATAATAAACGCACTTCACCATTACTTTTCTTCAGATGATTTCAATTAGTTTAATCTTGCTTCAGGGAAAAAATGTCCTTTACACCTTTATATAACATTGTTATATTTATGTGTATTTGTTATGAATCACTTTCCTGCAAGCTTTTAACATTGAAGATTTGATTAATGTCAGTGGATTAAAGATATTGCGCAACTGTGATATCAATATGTACTCATATCAATTGTCAAACTACTATGATATATCATGTAGGTATAGATGAAAATATATTTGTTATACTGTTGGACTTTGAACCACTGTAATCATTCTTTCAAGTAACAGATCATTGGAATGGCAGAAAAACATCTATAAAATGTGACAAAACGAAAAAGACGAAAGAAAAATATTCACGATATCGTCAAAAGTTACAGACACCCTATAGTACATGTCAAACTTTTTGTTTCGTGTCAACAATAATTTTTCACAAACCATGGCATTTTTCGTCCATAGTTGTTTCCGATTTCGCATGGACATCATACATATTGTCAATTCATCTTGAAACACATTGACAAAACCTTCTTTCTATCCAGTTTGTTTGAATATATATCATTTCGGTCTAATATATACTTTTAACTGTATGCTATCTCTATGTATTTTGTCTGTTCCAACCCAAATTGCACACCCGGACAAAACTTAATACCGGCGGTGCGTGACTCTCACGACTATTTCGAAGCCGCTCAACAATTTCATGAAAACTCTCGCGAAAAGAAAGTAAAATAATATGCAACGGCTTTAAAAAATAAACAGGACATAAGTAAGAGTTCATAATCACCATATATCCACCTCAGACAAGTGTTGGAGTAGAGTTTCATTGTATTGAATGTAGAAACCTTCTGTCTACTCCGTATTGGCATGAGCAAACCAACCCGGGTAGTGTTTAATAGAAAAATAACATTACGGTGGGCCTTGCAATGCATTTGTAGACGTTTAACAGGCGTTCCCTTTTCTCATACGTACAAAGGTATATTCAAGTGGACTTGAGAGATTTACCTACCTAAGAGAGCATGCTCTCCTGAGGTTTGAGAGCCTTCTTCTATTGCCTGTCACTAGGAATGGAAACAAACTTTTATAAAGAATATTTAAATGGGAATTTGTATAAGATTTATATTGCCGATCGGTTTTTCATCTCATTTGGAAATGAAGGGGGCCTGTGACCTGTAAACTGTGACGAGCCTCGGGTCTAGGTTACTTCTTAATATAGCAATTGTGAGGCATGCAGTGTATAGAGATATTGCGATTACATACATGGCACATTTATAGGAATGTTAACTCATGGATGCTGTCATTTATACAATCAGTACACGAATATTTGTTTATCTCGTCTAAATAAATGTAATGTATTTAAGTAATTATAAATGAATATTTTTCCACATATCAAAAACGTTATTTTGATACTCATGAAATTAAAATTGACACTCCTCTCTTTAGTGTGTTGCTCTAACAAAAAGATTCAAATATAATGTTATAATGATAATATCTTATAAAATTGAACGTTGATATAGAATATAACTTTTTGCCTCAAATTTTTTTTTTTCACGAACATGTAGAATTTAAAGTAATATTATGGACAAATTTAAGTCAAACATAAGAAACCACGTATTGTTTTAACTAACGTAAAATGCTATATGGCAATAAAATACTATCTTACCTTTACTGATTAATATCTAAGGATGCTAATAACGTTTCTCAGTGTTGATGTTTACATTTAGTTGAAATATAAATTACTAAACGTGTAATGTAATGAAATATTGTATGAATTGATTTAAAAAATGAAACCATCCTGAAATTGTTAATACCAAATCTGATAATACAGACAACTTCCCACGTCTGTCTACAATCAAAACAATTCAAAACGAGATATAAACCCTCCTTTATCAGATACAGCTTACGCAGATATGTACAAGTATCAATTTATCTCGAATTATGGCAATTATGAAGAACACGTATCGCTTCAGTGCATGCGTACATAAACAGTCTGGGAAATATTTAGGTCAAGGCTTCTTTTAATTTCCATGACCTAATTACTCGGGGCGTTGACCTCGATATAAGAAACGAAGCAAATGGTATCATCAGATCTCAGTGGAAAGATAAGGAAAGCTTAATCGTCTTGACTGAGGTGTTAGAAAGTTCTCACTGTGTACAATAGACATGTTTTTACCCTAAGGGGCAAAAGAAACGATACCAGTTTTTCAAAAGCGTACAAAGTAAAACCCTGTTGTAAATGTAATGCGAGTACGAACCCTTGTGATAGGCCAGGGAAGTATAAGATCCCTGGATAGGCACATCCGTTGTGAAGAAGCAATGACAATATCAAACATCAAAGTTAGCACTTATTATTGTATGACTGTTCAAATAGAAACAGAGTCCCAAAAGAGCTTTTTCAATGTTATTTTCGGTCATAATCTTTGGAATTGGAATATAAAAAATTATGAAATTTATAAATTTGATAAATTAAAGATGTTTTCCATATAATAGAAAGTGATAGAAGTTAATTCGTTCATGCATTTTTCTGTAAGTCGGTTTTAAAAAAAGTAAAGGGGCGATTTTTACTATCCTATCTCGTCTAGTTAAGGTGACTTTCAAAAGACGTTTTTTGAAAGGCGTGTTTTTCAAAAGCGTTAACAAATAAAAAAAACTTAGTTCAGTAAGCTCTTGAAGACATTAAATTTCACTGTTTCCGTCGTAACTTTCACTCGTAGCATAACCTATCATGCATGTTATATGGTATCGTTTCTTTTGCCCCTGAGTGTATGGGGATGATATCAAGTGTTTGGTTTGACGAAGTGAGCAGAAATAAGGTAGGTAGGAATATAGATATAATTTTCAATTGAACGCTTGCTGAACGATTGTCCTGTGTCTAAACATATGGGATGCAATATCAAGTTAATTTCGCGTTTTTGTTATTTCTTTAACCAACTTGCCGATATGTTCCCATTTTTAACAGAATACAAAAGCGTCATTACATATCAAAGATATATTTGCCATATATCGTTTGTTCTGTTTGTATGTAAGTAAATAAATTAATGTCAATATTCTTAGTCCTATAATTCTATGGCACTCGACGTTTCAGTTTAAAAACTCAATTGAATTTAATCCGTCGAGCAAATAGAAATTTGAAAAGCGGGCGTTTACGGAGAAGTATTCGAGGAGTCTTCTTCCCTCTGATTAAGAACACACCATAAGGGTGTTTTGGCGTCTACCCATCTGTAGACCTAACGTTTATGTATAATACTCTTATAAACAAACACAAACTACCAGACAGCAATAGGATTACTATAACTCTCTTTGATAGTGAAGTAAAAAACTGCTTGTCTTATTGTACATAGATATACAGATATGGTAGCAGGATCAGCGTCGCAGCCAGGCTCAAGATATAAATCCCTTTCTTCGTCAATTGGTACCGAAAGTTTTAGCCAATGTACATATGTTAGTGCCACATGTTAAGTGTCTTATTGACTACACAGTAAGTCACTGAAGGCTAAAGTATACGTGATAATGAGGAACTATTTGATCAGTGTTACGGTTTCCAAAGTTGGCAGTTGCGAGCATACCGGCATTGTATCACTGCGCCGTAGTTGATGTTATCGAGAAAGGACCAGACAGGTATTTAAGAAAAATTCACGAGTGATTTGTCAATATTTGCAAAAATATTCAATGATGTGTCATGATATTTATCATATCTTTTTAAGTAGTTAATAACATTCTTAACAATATTTATACAAGTTGAAGTACTTTGATGCATTTATGACTGATTTATAAAAGATAATGTTGTTTGTTCATTTCGTGTGATTTATTTGAACAAGACGCTTGAAATCTTCGGATTATGCAGTTCGGTATGTTTTATTAAGTGGGCGAGACTCACATAAATACCCAAAGCATATTGATACAATTAAGTCATTTGTTTCTGCGTTCCTAATATTGCCATTGTTCTTATACTTACTATACATCAGTTTTATTTATATCAAATGAAAAATGGTTATATTATCTCATATATTAATATAAATCGTGTGACAAGAAGGAGATACATAATTACATATTTTGCAATCCATGTTGTAAATGGATCATAAATACATATTTTGGGTAAACAGATAAATTGACCCAAGCACTTGTAGTCTCTGGTAAATGAACAATCATGTTCCTGATTTATTTCTTTATCTATTATTTTATGACACCTACTATTTTTCTTAATATTAAATGTTTTATGTTCCTAAAACATTATTTCTTAAGACAATGCTCTTTGTAATTACCATATAGTAACAAATAAAAAATCAATCATATAATAAAATATTCGAAATGTCAACAATCGAATTTTTTAAAAAGTTTTTGCTATCAACATTCATAGTTAAAGACAAATATTATGGATAACAACTTATTTATCCATAATATTTGTCTTGTTATATCTTCTAAATGCCTTTGAAGAATTTCAACATTCACATATGTGTTAAGTAGTTCTACAACGGAAGGAATCGTGAAATCTACATGCTATTACATGATCGTACTCGCATTTTCTTCCGCCATTGAACCAGAAAGCAATGTATGACAGTTAAAAGAAGATAAACGTGCATTGATAGAATAACGTAAAGCCAATATAAGGAATCGCCGGCTGACTTGAAAGTTGAGAGTGTTTTCAACTAGCATCGTTTCTGTCTCCCAGAGGATTACAGTAAGCAGATAGTGCCGTGAGAACAACGTTAAGAGATCAACCGTTCACTTAAACCTAGTTAGTATCGACGTCTTGGTCATTGCATTTTGGATTGTCGTTCGAAATGCGATAATCTTTTCACTTAGTAGAACTATTAGACACTGGCGGAAATAACAGAATACATGATATCAGAATAGCTACGTCGACTTTCAACAAAAATTCAAGGTCAGGCAGGGGTCAAATGATGCATGAAATGAAAATGTGAGATGTAAAGACTTGTTAAAACAACCCATCTTAGTTTAGTCGAGCTGATGTCAATACACTTTGTATAACTCTACATCATTCCTTAAAATTAAGATTTTGTTTTGATAGTGTGTTATTGATATTTATATAAGTTGATAAAGTATTATGTCTTTATTACGAATTTGATGTTACTTTTAGTATAATCAGTATGTCCTTATTTTGAAAAAAATACTCTTAGAATCCTTATACGAAATTGGAATTTGGCATGTTTTAAGAGGCATTGTTCGAATACCTTTCTCCTACTTGAGATTTTTATTGAATATATGTTACAACGAATCTCTTCACGTCATTCCATTTATTGCAAAGAATGTGCTGGTTAAACAATATGCAATAAAATGTTATTTGTGAGATTTCAATTGTCATTACCTAAATGTTAATTGCAAAAAAATGTTAAAAATCAACGCATCTGTGTAAGTCATTACGTTACTATGTGAGTCAATATAAATAAACGGTGTAAGGTGAAATAAAGTTCCCTCTATCGCCTCATCTAAGGAGTGTTAATGCAATTGAACACTTGACCAAATGCCGCTGGAATAGTTAACAGAATAAAATTCCAACGTGTTTTAAACGATCCCGTATCGCTGCCCAGTGTTTACAGCAGGATAATTGAATGGCAGAGTCAATATCTATCTGAAGCTAAATTAGCGCTGATCGCCAGCTTATCAACATCTAAACAAAACGCCGAGCTTTATGATATACCCAGAGATTAATGTTCGCCTCGTGTCCACAATGTCAACATTTTTGGTAGCTAACTGTTCAACATATACCCGACAAAATATTAATGAGCTATTTCAGACTTTGTCAGAAAATGTTGGGTTTCCTAAAATAATTCTTGTGAAACTGGTGAATACAAACAAAATCTTCTTCTCTTTTGATGGTGTTAGGAAATGATACATCATTTTCAAAATTTTGGCATTCTGACATTAAGTGGCAATTATATAAATAGCTTTCCGATTTTAGATTTAAAGCAAATAAGCTTGAATTGTAAATTTTCTTTAGACTGTTAAGTAAAAGTACTTGTTGATAAAAAAATGTAGCATTGGATGTAACAACTACATGCTTGATAATTTACAAAAATTGTCGTTATGAAACAGCTAATAGTTTAAATGACGTACATGTATATTTCCGGAGCAAACGGCTACCTTTTCACGAACTACCTTCTATGGGCTTATAATGTGTTCAACCTTTATTAGCTATTAAATATGATAATAGCTCTAATTTCGTCAACGGCACGAGTTAAACGTTTATATACGTAACGCTCGGCGAGCAAGGATGCAGCCCTGTCTCATTCAAAGTTGCTATAGACCTCTGCGGCTCACAACTATTACATAAAGAGGTATTCATACATAGCTGGGGGTCTATTTAATGAGAATTAAACTTTAAACGATTACCACAAGCCTATAGGAACTCAATGCATGACCAAATAATTAGATGATAGACGATAACTTGTAAGTGTTATATTGAGGCTTGTCGGTGTTTGACCTGGAGTGTATAGTGACTGTGGATGCTAATAATAAAGTCTTAGGGTCACAGCTACTTACTAATATTCTCATAAAAGATAGTATATGATTAGAAGCTTGAGACACAGTTGTGCAAGACATATTGCTGTACACGATTGGGGATGATTAAACACTTTCTATATTTTAAACTGACCAAACGATTCATTTTCACATTAAAAAGTGATATAAAGACACCAAATTCCCAAAACAACATTTTTTTCATGACCTTTTTTCCACGATTGTCCAAATAATGGCAACTACGTGAATTATATATTCAAGAGACAACAAACTTACCCTTTAAGCGCGAGGTTTACAATTGGCAATATTGTTTTCTTCGTCATGTATGCAATTACATAGGTTTTTAAAAGATTGTAATTCCTGATGAGGCAAATTATATGCCAACTTGTTTGCTGATCACGAATTCTAGGAGAAGCCAATCGACAGTGACCAAATTGGACAAATATTAGAATAAAATAAAAATGTGTGTTAATGTGTTATTTACAGATCAGGTATAACATGAATATCCGGTGGCCTGGAATGCAAAACAATAACAATTTGAATTTTAAAAAACCCCAAAACAACCAAACATTTTTAACATAATTCTTTTTTTTACTTGTCAGACATGTTAACAGATTATTAGACGTCTCGATGGTAAACCACAATGCTATAATTCACCCTCATTTGCTCTTTTCGTTTTCAAATTTGAAGAGCTGTATATCATAGATGTGAAATATTTTTCTTTGTGAAGTGTCTTATTAAAGGATTGTGTGTGTTTGGCTTGACGAACATCTGATCGACACTGTATGGATAGACGCACAATAGGAATTCGCTTTCCTCTGACATGCTGTTGACGTCTCAATCTGAAGTCGGACAGGAATAATTGGCTTTTTCATATGTTCGTTTCTACTGCCTTTCAATGGGCTATTATCTTATGGATTATGTACATACGTATATACGAGTAAAGGTATACTTAGAGGATACAGTCTATATAGCAGAGTGTTCGGAATAAAATGTTAAACTGTTTGGTATGAGTTATTATTTTCATATATTGTCAGACATTTTGATTATAAATTTGTTATCATTTCATTGCTATGCAAAAATATAATAATAATGATAATAAAATAATGCATTATATTCCATTTGTATATGAGCAAATGGCCTACAAAACCGAAATAAAATGAATTGAATATGCCAAAATATGTTTTATATATTCAAGAATTATTTTCAGGAAAATTCCATAATTGATTCGTGGTGATGTACTGAAGGAGACTGAAGGGAAAAGCGTGTAGACACTGTCGTTTTCATTGAAATCGGGGTTTCTTCCCTTGCCCACGTATATCTTTTATAAAATCAGAATTGACAATTCAATTAAAAATTACAACCTAGATTATTTTGGAACGATCATCTTAACCTACAAATGGTCATGCCACGGTAAGCAGTATTTTAAAGGTTAAATGGGATGCAAAGTGGATTCGTGATTTTATTTTTCCAAATACATAAAACCGTTGTTCTTTCTCCACATTCTTGTGTTAGGGAAAGAGTTAATATGCTAAGTGAGAGACGTAAACAGTACATATTATGTTTAACAATGTACCAAAAACAGAGCAACATAGTCTATGTCACTGTAATGATGTTTGTCACCATTACATGTATGATTCATAGATGGAAGAAACGTTGAACCAAGTTCAAAGACCTGTAGGAGGTTAAGAGATAAGGAGATTAGGATTTAAAGTCGGGTTCAAGAGTATTTAACATATATGATGGCTGCTATTATCACTTCAGGGAGGAAGCCAGAAACATCATTGTGGTTATGCATTACCTGCATGAACCCTGCGAGCATCGACTGGAACTAGCCAACCATGGGTGGTACTACGCTGAAAATCAGTGTAGCATTGCATCCAAACCTGATTGCATGTAGAACAGTTCTCTACTGCAGACAAAGTTGCAGACCCCCTGGCGGGATTCGAACCTCGTAACTCTTGATCCATGAGGTGAAGAGAAATTATATCTATCAAACTTAAAACGTCTGTAGGTTGTGCAGTGAAACTTGCTCATGACTATTTTCACCAGTTAATGGCTTTGTCAAAGTTTGAGAAAAGGGGCAAAAAGTCGAATATAAAACCATTCAAGCACATTTTATATACCTGTGCACCTGCGATCTTCTACTGTAGCCATAGAATTGACACTGACTCCAACTCCTTGGTGGGGTCTTTATTTTACTAGAAGAAGTCCTTCGTTCTGTTGCTGTGTCGGGAAAAAACTCTTTTTTCATAGATACATGAGTCTGTTGCATAGGAAGTTTAATCAGGCATGGGAAATTATGAAATTACGTACGAAATACGACATCCCAACACTGAGATAAGTACCTTTCACAATTGTTCGTATTGTACAGTAATTGATAACACTTGATTCTTCCGTTTTGAATTACATCTTCATCACAATGTAGTTATATGTCTCGGGTTACAGTTTAGTTGTGGATGATGAAAGGCGTCTTGAATGTTTCAATTACGGAACATCCATTAATCTTGAATTACATCTGTAATGGCAGTTTTTTAGCTTCGTCTTTATTCGACCCATTCAGCGAGAGCATTAATAGGCAGTTGCCCGCTGCAGTTTTTTAACTGTGGTACTCACGAAACGTTTAACCTGGGGTTATCGCCCCTTGAAAGCTCTTGCTGGGTGAGGATTATTTTCTGATAATTCACGCCGTTTTTTCATGGCTTTAAACCAATTTATGCAGACTTTTCTCGACGGCAGTGTTTATAAGGTGGAAGCCTCTTCATGTAAAGGATACAGAGCTCCTCGTCCGTGAAATATCTCGTAACAAGCTCTTTGCGTCGGGGGTTCTTTTACACTGGTGGATTCTGCCCTCTGATATTATTTATACCTTAAGCGATATTTGATATATCATAACTTAATTGGCATATCAGTTTGGCAGATTATATAAAAATGTCTTTGAAGGGTTAGTTTGTATATGCTGTAATTAATGGTAACTACATTAGGTCTCCTTTTATTATGAACACATTTTGTCATCAATCTCTCTTAAAGGTGCATGTCTTCTTCACCTTATGAATGACTATCAAAATCTAATAAATTATCTTTCTAATTGAGTGTTTTAAATTTGTTTAAAACCTTGGGAGGTTTCCATTTTTAGATGGTACAAAAATATCATCATGATTTATTAACCATACATAGTGTTGTTTTTATAATACCGTGTTCAACTTTTCAATCTAATGTTCTTCTTTGATTATTATATGATACTGTTTGATCCCAAATGTGTATGTGTGCAATCAGCACAACAGGATTGAAAATAAAAGAAAGATGCCATTAATATAGGGAACAAATATAACATTGTAACATTGAACAAAAACACGTTTTGCGATAAAAACTTTTTGTACGATATGTTATGTGTTTTCTGCCTCTCTCTTTTTGTTTTGACTCCACCGAAAACCTGTACTTTTGTGGATAATTGGATTACAAATATGTAAACACCAATAATTTGTAGTTGCCTTTTCAATGTGTAAACGTTGCTGACAAACCTTCAATTACATCTGGATATACAGTGAAACTGTTGGTTTTGCCTTATAGAACTTGGTTGTCTTTTTTCTTGCTGCCATCATTGTCTTTAACCTTTTTCTTGAATACAGCTTTAATGTATCCACTATCTGCACAACACTTGTAACGAAGCCCGTTTAGCTGGTGTACTTTAAGCATAATTCTATGTTGTGTTTATAACATTAAAATATACACGGCTGTTTTGGAAGATAATTAAAGAGGAAAAATATCAAATTGATAATATATATGATAGGTGCTAATACTGTTATCACTGATAAGATAAGCTAGGTTTATTGCTATTTTACAAGTTAAAATCGTTTTGATAACGATACAAAGTGATAAAATAAGACAAATCTTAAACCATAAACGTGGATTTACGTCACTATTAGCTACAGCCGACGCGGTTAGCGTGAATCAGCCCTAATGGTTAGATTGTAGTGAGAGTCTCACCATGTTTATCTTGTTCTTCCTATTTTTGACAAGCATTGAGGCCAGCCAAATCTGGTGTAAGGTGACCTTGACCTAGATTTCAGAGTTCAGGAGAATAAGACCATATCAACAGCAAAAGCATAAAGACCAAGGATGTGCATAGCTCACTATGCTATGAAACTCCTTGATAAAGACAGATGGATGTTCTTTTTGGTGATTCAACCTTCTGGTGAACTGGTTCTGGCGTGAGGACGAAAATGCATCTTTCTTTGCAGTTTTTTCCACCCAAGACTAAAACACGTCTCTGTCTAAGACTAGACTAGACACTCCATTTTTAGTCGATATCGGAGGTACTACCATGGGGACCGCCCAGACTAGACAGTCAAAGTTATTTCTGTAGCGTCTGTGCCAGCCTGTCGCCCTCAGATCCTCACAGCGATAAGAGTTCACACAGACGTGTTGTGGAGTTAAGCAACAGGATATCGCCCCAACGTCGAATTACCCCCCTTTAATCATCCCAATTATCACGCTCCTGGGTGTCGTAATTTCTTCATCATTACATAGGTTCGTTAAACATTTGAGTCGGCATTATGTGTGGTTTTTCCTTCCAACAGCGTTTGCGCCGGCCTGGTTTTAACATTCGCCTCCCAAGTTTAATCATCGTTTTTCTATTACGACGTTAATAAACTCTTGTCTCTTAAAAGATGATCAACAGCATTGAGGTACTTCCTAAAGGCGATGAGCCATGCTTCGTGATAGAGTTATCCAATTACGTCATCACCATTCGCCGCTCTGGTAATAAGCAGTTGCGGACCAGAGGTCCAAAGACCGGAAATGCGCCAAAAATCGGCACTTCCGATTGTACTTTTACGACATTACGTAAGGCAAGCATCTGTGGCTCCAAGGTCAGAGCAACACGTAAATTAGCTAGTCTGCGCAGATGGTAGACCAAACTTGATCGTCTCATCATTACCACGTGCTGGGCATGTGCACTAGGTGTATGGTAGCTGAACAGGTACTTGTGTGGGCGACCCTCATCAACACTTGCTGGTTATTGAGAAATTATGTTTTATTACGTGAAAGCATAATATTTTAAGCCATAACAACAAATCATACCTATCACAAGTTATTAGTTTGCTTTTAAAGTTGTGTAAAAGGTTTTGAAGAATATAACATTGAACGTATTTAATCTGATTCACATAAACTATTCTTCATTATGTCGTATAATTTGTTACCCTAGTTGATTTGCCAAGAATAAAAATTAAAATATTTGTTCGCTTACAACACGCACGTTTGCATTTAAGTCTAATTTCAAAGTGTCTATGTTGTTGATAAACTATTTACGTTTAATGATGTCCTGTGATCAAGAAGCTTCATTCGATTCAGCTTAGCTTGTTCTTCTGGGTAAGCGTAAGAAGCAAGAAAAGTTTTCAAACACATTGCACACCGCCTTAGATTACTCGTTTTCCGTTTTTACATCATTCACGTCTCGAGCATCATCGTGATAGTGGAAATCGAACAGGTGACTGTGAGGTCAAAGGTCAAAGTATTCAACGCATGGGGAAAACGATGGGTACGTTCATTAATGCTTTTTTCAAAGATGGCGGCTCACATCCGAGAGGTCAGTAGGTCATGCTGAACAGGTGCATGACGGGAGTTTTTAGATTGACAGGTGTAGGAAGATAATACCCAGACAGAGTTGCAGTTTCTTCTAGTGGCAAAGTGTGTACCGTCTGTTGTGCTGCAGTCGTGAATGGGGAATATCCTCCTAGTTTCAAATTGATGCTGTAGAATATACACTCTTGTTTAAAAGATAACATATTCCTTGCAGCACATTTATTTGATACAGATACGTGTAGGTTTTAAGAGAAATGTTAACCATGCTTTTTGGAACCCTACAGTTTTTGGAGGTTGCATTATATAATATAAGAATATTTTGGTAAAAAAGCCACCTTGAATCTCGCTTTTTCCACCAATTGACTTAACGATGGAATTGGCATGTTCGCCTGAAGTGTCAATCTATAATAAAGAACATGTTTTCAAAGTAATCTTATTATTCTTAATTCAAACTCCATGTACTGCTGTCAGTCTTCTTAAATTGTTTGAATTAAGAGTTTTTTTAAACATTCTTTCAAGATGAACAAAGTATAAATGAATTAATTACGTGTTTCTGTAAACGATTTACAATCAAGTTTGAAATATTTTTCTTATGGTTTCCCTTAACCTAATAGTGTTTAGTTCCTATTGTTGAATACAATGTGATGAATATCAAATCTATCCTGCAAATTCGCAGAAACGAGTTCCTTTGCAAATATCAATTTCAGATTACATTTTAAAAAGTATTTGTTTATGAACATTTCTGCTGTTCCTTGTAATCATGTTTGCTACGAACTGCGCATGTCTGCTTCCAATTACTTTCAAAGAGGTATCATTTTCTTTAATGACGATAACTTCAATCACAATGTTAACAGTGTAAGCCAAATCACTTTCCGAATGTTGCATAAAATCGAGAAATAAACCTCCCTTCTTTTATACGAACCCAGCGGGGTGTCCAGTCACGTGACTGGGTCATTGTAGTCGCTCTTTTGTGTTGGAGACGAAATCACAGATAAATAATCCCTCCGTATGGGAACTGTTCAAATTGGAATACGATTTAAGCCTAGTTGAGGTTTTATCCCGACTCTTGTAAATCATCACAATCACTCTCCCAGAACCAATCGTACTATTAAGCAGTAACGTCAGATTCGCTCCAGTAGCCCCAATGGAACCTCTTTTCTCCCGATATTGACAATTTGGCTACTTTGGGGAAATGGACATAATTTTAATATCGCCATGTCCATATCGTACAGCTTCATCAAAGACCCTTCCACGAGAAATGTAATATCGGTGTATTGGCGTGTACAAGGCCTTCTCAAAGAATACTCTAAACAAACTTTGCTCCAGCTTTCTGTAAAATAAGCCTCTTGTTACATTTTTCAATGCGAAAGTGAATTCGATTGTGTAGTTTTGCAGAGATTATCTCAACTTCTGTACACAGCAACAAACACTGTATTTACAAATGAATTCGGTATTGCTGCCAATATCCAATTCTTTTCTCAATAAATCTCGAATTCGTCGGATGAATTCGCGTGGCAGTGAATGAAAATGTTGATCGGCATTCCGTTGTGAGGAAATTAAACATATAAAATAAATCCTATAAAAGAATGTTTACCACTAACTATATGATTATGATCATTATGGTTTGACTTCACATTGACAAAATTTAATGTTCATAAGAATTTGAAAAAAATATTAAGAGATTCAATTGATCAGCACCCGTTTGCTCAACGGAAATGTCTGAGTGAGTACAAGCCTTTCCCTTGTACAAATAAACGGATTGATTTCATTGCCTATATTTTGTCTTCTACAACAATATCCATATGGTGGTCTGATAATTAAATTGTCAACGATTAAATTTCAGCATTCGCAATCGTACACCTAACATCATAAAAAACTATCTGTAATATATTTATTTTTACATTTAGACCGCACATGTTGAATTCAAATCAATCATTTAGCAAGATAAAACACATCATATTAGCTTAGGGTCATATACACACTATATATATTCAGCTTCAAACTTAATTTTCATAATTTCTTTGATTTTTACTCAAATTATTTTGACGCGGAGTCAATGAGAGCAAGAAATAATGTTATTGCGTGCATATTTGAATTGACAGGGATGTGGCGATAATAAAGAGACCGATCATTACGCTATAAGACCGGACTTCATACCGACCAACACTGTAAGATTTGAGTTGTGCTTTATTGCCTGGCGCTCAGTCTTATAGGCCGGGAACATACAAACGTCACTGAAAATATAATCTACCGGGTAGAAAATGCACAAATCGAAATAGAACAATAATTGATATATCTTATGATAATACAGCAACTGTACATAAAATATGCTGGCGAGTCTTGAAAAAATTCTTGAAATTAATTAATGATACCATTATTTCATAGTATTATTTGTTTTTAGAAAATATATATACGTCGTCAAATTTGTTATACCCGAATACACTTACAATTGATGATATAGTGAATTTTTTTAAGTACACAAAATCAAAGATACTATATCATTAAAACGAAATTTCAGACATTATTATTTGCTGGATAATGCTCATGATCTTTCGAAGGGAATAATGAAATATCAGTTTTGTATCTGTCACGTTATATCCACAGGGCTTTGCAGTTATGAGATATTGAGGTTTTAAAAATCTATTTTTTATCATACTTTATACTCTTATCGCTTTTCAAAGTATTTTTGATTTTATTCAAGGGAAAATACAACAAAATTGATTTTTATTTGCCATGCAAAATGATATTTTAAAACAATTTGTTGAGTGTACCGACAATTATTTTATTCAATTTGTTTTATATCGTTTTAATGTTTTTGTTTTCTTTTGTACATGAATATTTTGCTTCATATAATTTTATATATAATAGAATAGAATAATAGAATTTGAGACTTTGTTCAGTTGGAAGGAATATCTAGCTCTGGTTGAATCATCCAAAACATAAATTTATATTTGACTTAACCAAATAACTCTTTAAAGAAATATGATTTAGATATAGTTGATCACATATTCTTAAACAGTAGGAACAGTTGAAATATTCGAAAATTCTAACGTGAACTATCTAACTCCAGCAACTATTTGATCTGCTTTCAGATTTCAATATTGACTTGACTATTGTGCGTCGTCTAACTTTTATCACAATGTTTTTTTATATCCCTTAGAGAAAAGGGCTTTAACTATTTCACTAAATTTTATTTTGAAATCGAATGTGGTGTTGAGCCGTTTCCTTGGGCGAATTCATTTTTTATTTTATTTTTTTATTTTATAACGATTAAGGTCACAACCTCCTTGGAAGGTTTTGCAAATCTGTCTTTGATAACAACTCTTCGCTCAATATGAAATTTTTTTGACATACACCAGAAAATGTATTTTTATCCAATTTCAACAGCTAAACTTTGTCACACATTTTTACTAATTGTAACAGATACTGCTTTCTCGAAAGATTTTTTACATTTTCAGAAAATGATCAACGGATCAAATTAACAAATAATATGTTGTAAATTACCATTTTCAGATGTCAATTGATAGTCTGTTGCTGAGAGTATATATTATTGTAAGTTTTCCAATACAAACTGGTTAAATGATACGTAGACTGTAATTGACTTGAAGTTTATCAATGTCTTGCATTTGTTTGTACCTCTCTTCAACAGATTTCACTGATTTTCACGACACTCCAAAATACCAACATTTCTTATCTGATATTTGTTGAACGTTGTCAAAGTTTCAGTAACACAAAACTATCAGAAAAAAGGGTTCTCTCGAATACAAATAATTCAATCGTCACATAGACGCCCTTAACTCAAAACCATCCACCTATATTATTGTTTCTCAAATACAATAAAATACAATACAGTTTATCGTACTGAGCTGTTCAATCCGAAGTAAGTGGAATTCGGAATATAGCAGTCATAATAAAAAAGCGCCGCTAATGCGATATTTCAGCTGTTATCGGAGTGCTTCTAAGACGCTAAATAGTTGCTATTAATCACAAAGAATAAGAAAAATGTAAAATATATTTCAATAAAATTTTATTTCAGCACCAGAAACGAGACTTTACTATGTACAAATAAATTAGTCGTGAGAATGATACAATGTATTATGACAATCGATGAATTGGGCGAAATAATCAATCTTATATATATATTTATATATATGTATATATATATAATAGTTGGGATAGTGAAACATGGAGTATACGCTGATGGCTCGATCACAACTAGAATCAGATAAATCACAAATTTTCACCACCGTTCATATAAAAAAAATCTCTGATTTGATAAAGTCAGGCGAATAAGGTATTAAATATCAATAAATAAAATATGTTAATGAATGTTTTCGGATTATGTAAATTTGAAACATACATAAAAATGATAGTTAAAGATATGGCGATGAGTCTATAAGGACGCGATGCAAGGGACCGGATTGAAACATTAGCAGATAGGGGGTTAACATTCTTAACAAAAATGAAAAATATAGCAGTCAACGACTGTCTGAAGAATATACAGTAATATTATCACAATTCTTCAATAACATTTTTTTTTTGGCCTTGGGCAAAACCGATACTTCAGGGTCATTTTTTAATTTTCATCTTAAAAATATGAAACAATGATAAATCAATAAATAAACAAAGTTCGATCCCTAGTGGCCTGCAGATGCAAGTCCTAGCCGGGACCTACAGCTAGACCGACTAGAGTGGTCCGGTGGTCGGGAACTCACAGGGAGGAAGAGTCAATGTTCATGTCGCACGCCCCCTCCCGCGCCAACATATCGCTTTTGCACAATTACCCGTATAAAGTTTGTCTAAATGCACATCTACATATATATATAGACATACCATAAATGCCGTTATAGCCTGGTAGGAAATGACATTTTGCCATGAAAACATTCGGAGATTCACTCAGTATCAGTCATTCCATTCAAAAAATACTTTTCTTCTCAATTGTTCAATAAATTAAGAGTATAATACATTTTGTCCATAACATTGCTTTGACGGCGGATATTAGCAAAACTGCGACTTTTTCGACACAAGTTCAAGTTCATGTGAATCTTCAACAAGCCTGTAGCGCACTTGCACATCTTTCACTGGGGGTAAAATCTCATGTCCGTAGTAGTTCACATCGGGAATCGTGCTTTCACCGTCCAAAAGTTCGATTTGAAACATGTTGACGAGATTCAACATAAACCATTTGGTCTGGAGAAGAGAGTACTTTTTCCCTGGACACAGCGAGCCGAATGCGATAATTGGATGTTTCAACTCCTGGCCGTTTTTGTAGAATTTGGCATCGACGAATCGGTCGTATTTGAATTCCTGTGGACAGAAAAATAAAACATGTTACTAAAGCCCTCGGTGACACTGTTAGATACACAAGAAGCGGTCATTACCCCCCACTGCCCCCTTCCCCCATATCCCAGCGTTAATATTGTAACAAGACGATGTACCCGCCTCCAACAAACTAGGAGGAAGCAATGAGGAAATGCTTGTTAACTAGCGGGCCCTTCGCCTGTGTTAATTACTCTAAAACATTGACAACCTCCAGCAAATATTGGTCCTCCCCTGACTTTCCATCAGCTGATCCCCCCGCTACCCCCCCCCCCCGCTACCCCCCTCCATCGAACTTATCAACTTAGCAAGGTTCATGCGGAACAATACAATAGAACGTTTTTTCACACGTTACACTTCCGCTAAATTAGAACTTTTTCGCTGTTTTTTTCTGTCACTGTATCAAGTAAATATTTGAGAAGCAATCAGAGTGTTTTTAATAAGGAACCCTCGGAAGTAGACGCGGGATATTCTTAACTAGCGTCCTCTCTAAATACCTTGCCTGCCGTTTATTTATATTTGTAATCAATTTAAACACGGCAAAAAAGTTTAATCACACAATGCTCATTTCAAAACATGCTAAAAGTGGAACTCATTTCCGAATAAGGAGCAATTTTGAATTTAAACGAAAACGATATTCTCAAAATGATGTCAAAAAGATATTATTAGTAATTTTCATTAACGTTTTGTACTGTTAGAAAGTATATAGTCATTAGGAACGTACCTCAGGGTTTTCGTATATCTCGGGATCCATGTGAATTGCTGGGGGGTAAATTGCGACTCTATCGCCCTTCCTGCATGTGTAGGTCTTGCCGCTGTCCATTTCGAAGTCGACATCTTCAGCCACGTATCTAACCATGAACACCCCGCTCGTGACTCTGAGGGTCTCCTTGATGAAACTGTCTGTAAAACCAAGAATCATTTCTATAAGCACATGTTCTTGAATATTAAACTAAAAGAAGATATTATTAACACAGCTTCAATAAGTGACAACAAAAAATAACAATTAAAATATATGAAGTATTACTTAATTTATTTTTTTGTATCTGATCTTTAGCTTTAATAATTGAGGTGCCAATATAGTAATTTTGGTCAAAATGCATATTTTCAAATATAATTACCTAAAACAGGCAGTTTGTCGTATTCTTCAATCAAGACCTCGGCTTTGTCGTTGGGGGACTCCTCTCGCTTCTGGGCGACAAACTGCTTCACCTCGGCGGCGAGGGCAGCGTATGCGGCCTTGTTCTCGAGGAGGTGGTAGATGCACCAGAAGGCGAGTCTGAAGGTGTTGTAGTTGACGTGGAGGAATACCAGGTTATGTCCCATAATGTCCTGCTCTGTCTGAGCGTTCTCCTTCATGAACTCCGTGGCAAACTTGATGTACTCGGAGACGCCTTCCCTCTGCAACATATCCACGGAGTTGGGCTGCTGGCACAAGACCTTCAGTGCGTCCATCGCCTTGGGGAACATTTTGGCTGGGAGTCCGAGCCACAGGTAGTTGAAGTATTTGTGGAAAACGTCAAAATTTTTGTGAAACACTTGTGGTTTGAATTCCTTGACGGCATCGCCGTGACCGAAGATGGTGTAGAAGAGGGCTGCAAAGATGGTGTTGGAGGTGAGGCTTCTGAGCCCGTCCTGGCCCCAGGTGTCTCCCTTCGCTCTCAACACGTTACCGTTGATGTCGAGGGTGGTCACTTTGGTGAACGCCTCCTTCAGGTTGTCCGCGAAGTTTTGCATTCCCGAGTGTAAGTGTCGGCCGTTTACTTTCTTGCCGGCCTCGCTCAGCATTTTGCGGGCGTCGACCAGCTCGAAGCTGAACACATTGTGGTTAACTTGACGCTGTATCGGGTCAAAATCGAACCTGCGTTCTTTCGTGAGTCTTTCATATGAGTGAGGGTCCATCACTATAGTAACGTGTTGATTAAGAAGTCGGATCGTGAAGATTTCTCCGTATCCTTTCATGCATTTGTGAAGAAATTTCACTGCATGTTTGGCAAATTCGGCGCCATTTCCGAACAGGAAATTTCCCGGAATCAGTGGGGGTTCTCCTTCTCGCCTGTTAAGAAAATTAAAATGGTTAGAATTTCAATTTTCACTTAGGCAATTAAAAAGAATTAGATCATGAAGTATCGCATGTCGTAAATAAATAACCATATGAACACCCACACAATTTCAAATACCTTTCCGAGTATGATTTATTTTAGCATCAATTGACATTTGATGTATCAACTTTCAATTTATTTCATAAAATCATGTAAAATATATCAAATTTAGAATTGGCGGCTCAATACTTCTTTTGTTGCCAACGCTTCAACTTAATTACATTTTTTCGTTCTAGTTTTCAGTGAGTGTATTATTGATATTTGATATACGAATATATAGGAATTTTTCACTCTTCTTATGCTGCAACAGTTGGTTAATAAATTGATATATGATACTGTATAAAGTGCTTGAGGCGGGCGTGGGCATCGCAGCAATATAACGCTATTCATCACAATTATTATACAGCTTAACTTACACCAAGACTGCTGTCATAAGCCAAAACGTTTAAAAATGCTTTGCGTCAATTAAATTGTTACATTTGCGCAGGGAAATGACAGTGGGTCATCTATTTTAAGACCCTTGCCTGCATCTACTTATAAAACATATCGTAGTAAAAGAAAATACAATTCTCACCTTTTTCTGTAGAGGAATTTGAAGTATGCAACAGTCAGTCCCACGACTAATAGACCAAGGTAGATTGTTACAGCAGCCATTGCTTTCTGCACTTTATATATATATACACTTTTATATACAGTTTATTTCACAGTTTCCTTAGTTGAATGTGTCCTTTGAATACAGTGGTATACTCCGTAAAGCCGTGACGTCGTCGTTTTAAGTCACCCTGTAACAGAAAGAGGGAGCATGTTAGATATGCGTTCATGTGCTTACATCTGATAAAACTATGACCTAGCAATCAGCAACATCCACTTTAGAGATATGGCACATTAAACCGTAGCTCATGAGAAGAAAGGAGAAGTACTTAGACCATCGCCTTGTCGCGACATACATATCAACTTGACAATATATCCATAATCATATCACATCATTTTGAAATTATATATGGTCGTAATGTGAAGTTAATAACCGGATGACGATACGCTAACTGGTGGATACAACTTCAGTTGAGAACGGGCGAGCTACCGCCGAAGCAACAGGTGTAAAGCATGGATATAGACCCCTAGATATTCGCTAAGCCGATGCGACATCAAACTACCGTTAGCCCAAAACAGAGCATTTTCACGATATACCCTTTATCCAGCGCTACGGGTTAAAGGCTCCAGCTGATCCCCCGAGAGCTCGTCTAACGGTCCTGATACGCGAGCCTCGCTTATTAATCCCAGTCCATTCTGATAAATATTTTGCCTAGACACGTGGTCCGATGTATCGATAGCAAAAGCCGACCCTTCGGCACAGAGTCAATTTGGTTTCTTTAATACGGACACCCTTCATTGACGGGAGGCCCAAGTCAATGTGCTCATGTCAACTGAGACAGTTGGGGCCAATAGAACCATGTCAACTATATAACTCTACACTCTGCACCGATACTCTTCATATAGGAAGCAGGCTGACATTTATCATATACAAATACATATACATATATATATATATTTATTATCTGACAGGGGGCAAGGAAAGCGCGGTTCATCCCCCCTGACGCGACATACGGAAGTGTCTAGCGCCGAGATGACAACTGCTGCTACACATGACTCACTGTGACAACGTCTTGGATGTCTAGCAGACGACAGCAGCACGAAGAAGCAGACGATAATTTGATATACGGGATACCTGAGCAATACTCCCCAAGTTGTTACACAACGGGCCTGGTAGGTGTTATCCAATAAATCCAATACATGTACTTTGAGTTTTTTACCGCGAAAGTTTCTACATACAGGTGAAATGCCTTACTTGACCACCTAACAGGTTATATACTTAGCGCTAACGTTTAGACCGGAAACCGTGTGAAGCGCCTATAACGGAACATGAATGAAGTTATTTCTAGAGCACTTATTAATGAAGCGGGATGAAATGTACGAAGATAATATAACACAGAGCTAAGTAATTCTGAGTTCAATTCAAGAAAATTCCACATCTAACATCTCTGACTCCATAGAAACAAACTATACCGGCCAACTGTCATCGGTATAACACACGTGTAGTGTGGGTCGGCGCCGGTCGATCGCCGTATACAGCGGAGAAGAGTCTCTAATACGAATCAAACAGCACAGGAATTATCCATCTACTCCAGTGTATGGAACCGAACGGCTGTCACAGTGTAAAGTCACAAATAAAGTAAGATACTTACTTTTTGATGCGTGTTCTAGGTTGGGCTCGCTGATTGCGTTTGGTCAACCTACCTGAGCCGGGTCCTATTTATACCGAAGAGGCGGGATTTACCGACCTGTCAATCAAAAGGGGGCGGGACCTAGGCTATAGAGCAATACGCTAACGCTATTGTGGCAGAGACTGGTATATTGGTGGGTGTTTTAATTAATTTTGGGAAGGGAAGCGCCTACTTCCGATGTATTATTTAAAAAATGCATTAAACACCTGCATATGACCATTCAATAAGTTAATTTCTATATTTTTAAGAATCTGAATTTCTGGATATGTCTTTTTCTCGGATTTTAACAGTGTCTGATATGTGAACTATCTCAAAGAAAGTTACACACGAATTGCTATGTTCCTTCAAGAGCAAATGTCGTAAGTTAACTACTATCTTTGTTAATATACAAGTGAATGCTCAACGATCGCTGTCTTACGCTTTTTATCCGATCATCGTTAAGCAACTTTTGAAGAAAATGGTCGGACATAATTAATTAATTCTTTATAAATCTCTTTAATATTTGTTAAGTATTCGTATCGTAATGTCCTGTTCGTTACTGTTTAAAAGAACAAAATATCAATCATTTCCGTTTTTATTTTTCCACGGGACAGACAAGGTTTGATACGCAGTAGACAGAGAGGTGTATGTGTATAAAAATAGAGAAACATTAAGAAATTAACTTCCAATTATCATCCATATATAGTAAGTAGGCACACGACGGGAAATTATGAAGGCAAATTATAAACTATTAATGGTACAAAGTCCACAAGGAGGAAAACCCCCGCCATCAAGTGATTTTAAAATGGATTGTAACGCTTGATTGAAATACTGAAATACTCATTTACACTCAATTTGATCATTGATTACAAAAATAATAAAAAATAGAAGATATAATCTATTGTTTGACGGATCTCTGAAAGTTATTAAAGGTATTTTAAGGTGATATCTTATGTAACGATAACAGGTTATCCGCACGTGCATTGAGCTATCTGATTCATGATCTTTGGTGTCGCGCAACACGTGCGTCTTCCGGAAGTAACTTTTCTTATCGACACCTTGTGAGAACATCTGCTGTCTATACTCAAGAAAGAAGCGTTAACTCACTGCGCTAATAAGACCAAGAATCAAAACTTATCTTATCCATTCGTTAAATCGTCAAAAGAATATTTCTATGTCGATACAAACCGTAATAAAACATTATTTCATTTTAAACCATGAAACGGTGATGTAAAAAACGTCTGTTTTCTAATGTATTTTCTTATATCATTGTGTATCTCCACATAAAGACGATCGGTGTATGTGTTGTAAAAGTCTTTATTATCTAATTTCATAATATCATGACATCAAATTATAGCATCTTTCAGTGTCACAGGAGGTGATATCTTTGTTTTTTTTTATCCAGTTTCCTGTATTTTTATGACTGGTCTATCCACCTGTGAACTCCCTGAGCGAGGAGTTAAGCAACCCTTCCCATATTGACCCTCTTGATTCAACTATAGAAGTACTAGCGTTTACCTACTGTAAGTAGCAAAATTATCTCATGTAGACATGAGTCGGAAGTGTATTTTAACGTATATCATATCCCAGTATTAATTACAAGATAGTGAGAAACATAAAGGAAAAGGAAGACATTGAGAAGAACTATTGGATATAACTGCTTAGCATATATTAAAACATATTAGATATTTCAGTGCTTGGTCAAGGATAAGAAAATAATAAAAGATATTTAAATTTTTGGTTTAGAAAAATAGTGAAAATATTGTTCTTTAGATAAACGAATTGAATCCTTACAAATTCCAATGTAATCAAATATGCTCATAATAGACGGGTCGTTATTAATAATTTCAATTCAAATTATTTTAGTCACAAGGGTGACAAACATTTTCTACAAATAGTGGGCCTCGGTTAAAAATATCCTCACGTGCTATTTGCCATTTTATATGAATTATTTCCGGAGATGATCGGGATATTAATTCGCTTCATCGCCTTTGAGGAAAATGATAATGTCGAGTATTAAATGATTGCAATTTTGTTGATCGTGTCTGCCCGAGGCGATTATAATCAATTACTGGATGATGGAGGAATGACAGTTTCCATATATGGAGCCGTAGTACTACTGTTCGGATGTAGATCATTATCATCCAATCTGAGTATGAATGAATCCCCCTATGTCTCTATATATGGACAAAACCATCGACAGGAAACGGCGTTATTACCATATGTCAAAACAAAGCAATCACCCCTCAATGAAAACTCATCAATTTCTGTTGGCCTAGATAGGCAACTGCTCAGATGCCAACTGACGGCAGCTCTTGATATTTGATATTTCATATACACATCCCCTTTATATAATATCGCCTCGGGGCGTAATATTTTTACTCTAAAATGTTACAAAAATATCCTGTTATTTCCAAAATATAAGTTTATAACTTTGCACGAAGATTAACCTCAGGATTAAATCATGATTCGTACATTTTATATGAGCCATGGAGAACTTATAAAAGGACTGCGATTTAAAAAGTCAGTTGCTTCTGTTTCTTGTGTTTCTTCCAATGCTAGTGGAGTGGTGGTGTTTGGAAGCCCGAACCGGGAGGGGCGACCCCACTGTGCCACCCGTGAGTATAAACACTTATCCTTTTTTGTATAAAAATTAATAAAAGGGGCTAAGAGGAGGTCTTTATGCGACAGTTTATGTCTTCTTGGCTGTGTAGGGTGAGCAGAGGACAGATATAAAGTGGAAACTACGACCGTCTAGCAACCTGCAGGCACATTCATGGGAGCGTCTTTTTCCACCTAATAAACGAAACGTAGGAGATTTCGCTCTATTTTCCATTATTTACATCATAAACTCTTCCCTTTTACTTAGTTGAGGCCGATTTGATTTAAAACATTGCATTGAATTATTTTGGATGTTTTTACTGCGGGAATTCATTATTGGGTAACGCATACTATTCCTTGAGTCATATCTTTGTTAACAGGCTCTGCGCAAAATGTTGTAGATCTTATCTGTTAACAACTGCAAGAGAAATTCCCCTTTGTTTCCAAGTTGTTTAATTTGTCATCAGCTGATCGTACAAATGAGAACCGGAAAAAATCAAGTCAAACATGTTCAACGTCACGTCTTGGCTAATGCGATTGAAACAAAGCTTAGTATTAAATATTTAATCGATTTATGACTGGCATGTATATCATATTTAGAAATTTCTCACACTTTCAATAAATCACTAAGCTAGATACACAAAACAGCCCACGAAATCCGATACATTGGGACAATTTGTAATAGATTTTATTGCAGTAAAAATAATATCACAGATAAAAAATCTCATAAGCAGAGGTCCACTCCCAAGAGATTGAAAGCGTCGGGCCTATAGAGTTGTACACCACGAGAAGCGAGCGGCCGGTAGAACCTACTGTACAAGCCCACACACCGGTGTCTACAGTCAGAGTTACGGTCCGTATACAAGCTGTGACTCCTTGCTCTGTCTGTACGGGGTGAGAGGCGATGGCCTCGCCAGTCTTTGTGATGGACATGCGTGAGTCAGGGGGGCTACAAGAGGACCAAGGTGGGGAGGGGAGGCTGGTAGAGTGAGGGGGAGGGGGCGAGATGTGTTCAATAATCGCCGGACCAGCCTCCATACTTGTATCAATGATTGACTATAGGTAGTGAGTGAAGTCACCGCGGGACGGGCTATATCCACTGGGCTACTCATAAGACAGGGAGCGGGAGAACTAATTTCTCCTCCACGTCTTACATACAGGGGATTAATTCATTAGTCATGTTTTGCATCTCTCTTCGCCTCCTCACTTCCATCGATATTGGGTATAGAACTTTAAATAAAACTCGATTTGACACCACGATAGTTTTATAATGTGTGAATTAAATTTGACGAGGAATGATTTAATACTATTGGTGTATTTCATGATGTAAGGACACTGACATTTACATACACGTTTTATAACTTATCACGCATATAAGGATTTTCATAGGATTGAAAAACATATAAAAATAAGATATATTCTATATATTTATAATAAAATCAAATATGAATCGAATTTAAATGAATCAATATAACAAATCAGATTTCATTTCTAAAAGTATATATCTTTCATCGTACACATTGAAGTAAACTGTTTTTCAAACTATGCTCTGAACTCCATTTTGGATTAATTTATAGATTTATGACATTAACAGTGGAGAATTTAAAGTATTCCTTAAGAAAACTGTTGTCACAATGTTGTACATTTCAAACCCTTCAAGTCATCGTATCAATAACACCTCGCACGTTTCAATAATGGAAAGTGGGGGAATGCTTAACAAGAGATTTCAAGTCACTTTAAGAAAAAAAGTCACAATACTTTTTGAAATCCTCGGACAATCCCCAGTATGGACGAGATAAGAAGTAGATCCGAGGGAAATCCCTTGATATGTTTAGTCTCCGCTACCAAGGTATTTCAGATAAACGTCTTAACTCTTAAACAAATGACAGTGTTGACTTCTGCTAGTTATAGGCAAATGAGGTTTTGATTTTCCTCTTGGCAGGTAAGGTCCGATTCATTGCTAGAGTGGTACATTGCATGCTTTGATAATTTTTATTCCTTAATTTTTAAATTAATGTCAGAATAAAGTTTAAAAGGACAGTAGCACGTTTTTAGGAGGGAATAGAAGGTGATGTCTGGGAAATGAAAATACGTGGTTCCAATTGAAGAACAATGTATTTCAACTAGATCAAGCGGTAATAAAACAAATATACAATGTAAAATTCAGCCATGCGATTCCTTTTTCTTACACAAAATGAATTTAAGGTGTTCACGGAAAACTGGCCGCCAATGGACTTAATGTGAATCCTAATAATTTATCTCCGGCTATGGATGACTTGTTTGTGTAATGAGATTTTTGACATTAACCAAATAGTACATTTAGCACGTTCAATTATAAGTAAAATTGAATTATTCCCCCAATAACCTGCTACTGCCCCTTTAAGTAATAATTAATATAGTGGATATACATTGTGCGCACTAATCCATGCCCAAGAGCATACCAAAGTACACCACTGTTATTTAAAAGCATAATGTTTCAATACAACAAATCTGTCAGCAGTATAACCATGTAATCAAGACCTTCAAATGACCTCTTTTTCGAATAATGCTAACTCAGAACGATAAATCAAGAATTATTGAGAAAGGACACGTTTTCTATATTGTTTTATATATTCATTTACTAATTGAAGAATATATGTAAAAGGAGAATTCGAGCCGTACTTCAGCATTATCCACAGTAAATAACGATCCATAATTTAAAATTACCCAAGGGCAGATCACTCTTATTACATCAAAGGGAAATCACTCTCATTAAACTCCTCAACGTCTAATAAAAGGAAGCGGACGTGGTTGAAACTCGCATGGAAAATGGACCCTAAGAAAGATTCAAGGTAAAAATAAATCACGAAACATAAAAATTCGATAAGGTAATCATATTTTATTGTCCATTTAAATCGGTATGTCAACTTTGTTATCGTTAAGTTTCAACATTGTATTTTCAGCGATTAATTCTTTTATATCGCCAGAGCTCTTCTTACAGTAATATTTCTCAGCAAGGAAATCCCCAAGCTCTTGACATGCAGAAGGGTAATAACAGTAAAGTCGCTAACACGTTACTATACAACGGTAGCCATTATGGTCGTTATATCGCCTTTTTATTACAGAATGGGACATTTTGCCCCTTTGCGTCCACGGTGGTGGGGAATGCAACCGGTACAATGCTGCCACCTAGCGAGGGTTTAGCAAAGCGCAAACGACGCCTGTCGTCAAGTTGTTTGACTGTTCAATATTTATGTTTTATTAAAAAATATGAAAAATAAAATAACCTTTTTTCAATAAAACAAACCCAACTAACCTTTTTTCAGACACAAATAACATCCGCATATCATATTTAACACTCTACTGATAACCGAGTCGAGGGAATGAAGGAATGGTTAGCATATTTCATAAATAAATGCACACCTCCATTTGCAAAAATATCAGATAACTACATGAGAATGATATAATGCTAAAAATAGTATCTCGTATCTCTGTTATGTATAAAAAAAACGTTTTGCGTTGGAATCACTACGTTTATGTTACAAACGGGAAATAATTCAATATTTGATTTGCTCACGGCGATACTATCTTGGATTAATTGGCAATGCGAACAAAGGAAGGCATTGATACTCGTCCTCGATCCCTAAATTAGTAACTCAATTTGTAGTGATTTATAAGTTTGTGGGTAGGACTATGGTTGACGCAACCGTCCAGTGCCCGCAGCGGGATTCTGGTCTTTCATTCATACGGATAGGGTGTGTTCGGTTCTGAGGATTAACAAAAAATAATTATTTTATCATAAATTCAGAAGTAAAATACTGGAATTTATCATTGAAATAAACTGTCAAGCTCCAGTGAAGATATCTTATATTTGCACTGTGACCAGTGACGATATGTATTGTTTTATATTGTGTACCATGTTTTGTATATACATTGAAATGGTGAGTGTGACACTTTAGATAAAAAATATACAACTTCTACTGTATCATTCCGTCACTGGTCAGGTCCAGAAGCTACTTTCAGTATTAAAGAAATGTGGCGGTTTTTTTTTCTAATCACATATTCAAGATAAAACATATGTGATGTATAGAATACCAAATGGAGTTTGCCAAAAACGAGGTTCGTTTATATCGTATTATGGGTAAACATGATATTGAATATCATTCTATTTCTTTAGGATTTTCATTCCAAGTGTTAATCTAGAACTGAGACCCTGGACTATGGTAAAAGGTCCTATATTCAAAATAAAGTAAAAGTTCCGAAATAAAATTTTAACATTACCCTCTTTACCAATTTTCACATTTTTTGTATAATAAATCTAAATGTATCTAATTTCCATGACGAAGTGCGCCGAAAATACTTCCCACCTAAATTTAGTATTCCTATGAAGTTCCTTGCTGTAGGGTTTAGGTGACATTGATTTATTCAGGGAAATACAAGTTCCCGCCAAGGCTTGAGCACAACGACAGAAACGAATACTCCCAGTATCAGCTCGGAGCATTTTACTATATTTGCCATATCAGCATAATAATACTAGCTGAACGCGTGCGTAAAGACGTGACGTCACGGTCACAGCAACCGGCGTATTGATATCATCAATGTTTGGCTTCAACTTGGAGGCGCGTGATGCACGGGTATGTAGCTTAATTGAGAGGTCGTTTATTTCATGGTGCCACGATTACCTTCCAGTCATTTGTAGCCGCATCATCGCTCTTTGATATCTGCTGATGACGTTATAACCTAATTGATTGGTCTTTTGTAATAATAGAAATAATCTATAATTATTTTATAGAGTAAACGAAGACAGGTGTTCGTTCTCTCAGTGTAGGCGTTATGTAAAGAGACAGGGAGGGGCGTTAGGGATGATTTTTTTGGGGGGGGGGGGGGGGGCTGCTTGAGGGTGAAAACGCGGTATAGGGTAAAAATGAGCAGTGAGCCTATATTGCACGTGTTTTTGTGATATTGGTGGTGTGAAAACAATTAAAGATAATGTAATTTTCAGAGCATTCATTTGACTTAAAGGATATAGTTGAAAGTTTGATGTACTGATCTATAACTTTGTTGAGGTATTGTAGGCGAGACGAAACGTAGGCCAGATGAGAAAGCCTCTCTCTCATCCAAGCCAGTGTAGGACCATTTGATATCAACATGGGGACATCTTGTACTCTCTTTACTGTTTTACGATTTTTACATGTGTAGGACTCATTTAGATAGGTTTACTTTAATAATCTTAACTTATATATTTCAATTGAGCAGTCTAGTAAAAGATAAGGGTATTCCATGTATAGTATTCAATGTCATAACGTAAGTCGGAGTCAACACTTTCATTCATACACACGAGTCCACGGCAACTTCTATACATGACAGATTTAGGGGCAACTGAAAGGGAATCACCCTCTTAAATACTTCATAACAACAATGCTTGTCGACGAATATTGTCTGATATGAAGCCTATATGTTCTTTAAATAGGGCTATACTTAATATTGGACATCATATCCCGTTCAATTGGTGTCAATCTTGTCAAGTGTACTACTGTGGACCTTCGCTTTATCTGACGTGTCGGTATATTTAGGACCACTGTAAGTCGTATATAGGTATATAGACACCGTCGCCTCTACAACGTATTCCTCGAGAGAATCACAGTTTGGGCAAGAACTTTTTCGGAAATGGACAAGAACTTCCAGTGTGTAACGTCCAGAATAAAGATTAACAACTCTTTTTCTGGTCGTCTTTGGTTCGTAATCTTCATGACGAGAAAATCGAAATTGTGAGTACCTCACATTAGATATATGAAAATGTACCACATGAAGAGGACATCGAACATAAAATGGGTCTTCAAAGATCCATTTTGTTTTGTGACATCCAAAATGGTTCTTTTACACGTTCATCTTTTTGTCCTTAAACACCTCTTCTGTCCTAAATGCCTTTCTCTCTTAAGGTACCTCAGTTGAAACATTTCGTCCTTTTTTTGTAAGGTGTTAATAAGGTAGGGGTAGAGGTTGGTATGTATCAGTGGATATGAAATATTTGGGAAATATTCAATTTCAGGAATTATCGTCGTTTCAGTCTTTGCTTGAAAACAGTAGAAGAATCTATATCTTAATATCGTTGGTTTGTTATGAACAATTATTTGTTTAGTTTCCCTTAAACAAGACTGTCAACATAAAAGTATCGAAGGTGAAGGAAATGAAGTACATGAAAGATGGACTCATATTATTACGGACCAAATGAAAAAGATGTCATTCTTGATATACAATTTAAGCCAAACCAGATGATAAGCTTGTATCTGTTGTATTGAATACCTGTATCACCCAGTTTAAATTCTCATAACAGTATATAATGTGCATTGTTACATTTAAGGGGAAATAAGCGAACCATATAAGGGAATACTTCTACAATTTCATCAAAATATGTGATGGGTGTGTTAGAATATGAAGATATTACCGTATTATAAGCGTCACCTCTTGGTAGCGTCACTGAACCAGATATGACGAACACCCGCAAATGAAATGGTGACGCAATACGTGTAAAATGTGAAATGAAGTGAAGTGAAGGGTATGGGTTATTGAGACCTCTAAAGACAGTTTTCTTTACAATGATTCTGTTCAAACATTAAACAGATTTTTCAAATGCCTTTCTGTCATAAAAGGATATTGAGTTATTCAACGGTGTGGCATTCAATATCGATGCCGGCTCGATATTTTGAATAACTCACCATTGATACGCCCGGTCTATTGGATGACGTTTGTGTATTGTGGAGAGAAATATCAACTGCCACTCACTGACAATACAGAATATGACATTCCTCGCATAGCATAGAACCTCCCAAATAAGGGTTTATATTTCGAATGATTGAAAGGAGTTTCAGCGTAGAAAGTTAATAAAGTACCACAGAAAGGTGCCTCGCGCTGGCATTGTACCGGTACAAGCCCTACATACATCATACGGTATATTAATGTATAAATACTTTTGATGTTATAGTTTCCAAAACAAAGTGTAACATTTGGGCGGAGCAGTGTCTGTAAGGGTGAGTGAAGATTTGTGTTTGAAGACATACAGAAGGTAGCTGGCCACACACAGACAGACAGACGGACAGGCCATAGTTACCATGTTAAGGCGGAAAATGGGAGAATACAGAGGCCATGGGCACATCTGGTTTTTGTAGGCGACTTAATACGCCTCAATTGTCCACATCCGATTAGTAGTTAGAAGAACAGGGCGGAACAAAAGAACGGCAATAGCAAGAGGGTTGTATTGGGGGTGAATTTGGGTGTCCTTCTGACGGCACCCTAAGCTCTCGATTTATTCGACTGACGGAGAAAGTGATCATTTGGGGGCGATTAACTCCAGCGTTTGGCAGGTTCTGATTCGCCATTTCCTTTTGAAGTTTCTCGAGATTTGGAATTCGTTATCGCTTTGTGAAATTTCTGAAACGGATAATGCAGGTTTTGTTTGGGGAGCTTAAAACCATGAGTTTTATAGTAAAGGGTTTGACGAAAAGAACATTGCCGAGCTCTCGTTCCTTATCGCGAGACAAGACCATGCACGTGCTATTGTTTTAAGGCGGAAATGTACGAAACAAATCAATGCTTACAATATCAAAATCACATTGTTATCTGATTGGACTGCAGAATTAAAGAATATCTAAACATAAGAGGATAAGAGCTTAAGATAGGAGTGACTAAAAATCCATCCGTATAAACATTTTTAGGTTTCAAAAACTTCCCTTGGGCATTACTTTATATATTCATCCAAATTATTTTAAAAAAGAAACGTTCGCAATTTCTCAAAACTCTTTTCTTTAAAGCGTCCAATATCATGGCATATAGATTTAAGATGACTTTCCAACGATCATGGTGTTTGGTTCACCAGATGAAATATACCCACTTTAACAAGTTACAAGAGAAGACCTTTGAAATAAACCCTAACGGGCCTGTGACTCGAGAAAATGAGGGGTTAAGGAACTGGGAACGATAATCAGTATGACAGGACGCTTTTACGCCAGTATGTTCGAATCGCTTTTCCAAAATGGCTAAATGTTCCTACTTAGCAGTTTTGGCGACCCAGGGGCAATGGTCTCGTCCTTCTAAGAGGTACATCACGAGACTTGAGACTAATACCGGTGTGCTTTACAAATTAACGACTCTCACAATTGGCGCGTACACAAGCTCGCTTCACGGGTCTGTCTGTAAATTGCCGCCTTCTCTGTTTGCCGCAAGACATTTTTATCCGCTACAGTTGTCAGAGGTAACAAGACTTTATGTCATAAGCGGTGTCGTCACTTTTTTCTCTTGTTTACGGGCGCTGATTAGAGGGGCGAGATAAAGTAATCCCGGATCGTTTTTCACGAGCCGTTATCATTGTACATCACCGTATAAGGTTTCACCTGCAAGATTCCGGTGTGTCTGTTTGTTTGATCCCTGTCAATGAGCAGGATTTGGAAGGTGACGGACCTAGTCAACCGGTGACTTCATAATTCTCTTTGAATTGGTCAGACAAAATACACCGCACTTTTATCCTAAGCTGTGAATGGTAAAATGATATTTACAGTCAAAATTGGGGTCACTGTGCCAACTTATTTTTGGTCTTGACCCAAACCAAATATTTCGACTTTCTAACAAGATCTCCTAAACATGAGCCGAAAGTATCGAAAACGCTTCTCCGCTACCCGCTAAATTCCATTTTCATCGGTTCCGAGTGACATGTTTCTTCGCCTCTCTGCAGGGGGTCTAATCGATAATTGGTAATTAAAATTCCACAGACCAGTCGATAACTCTGTCTGACTTTCTAGCCAGGTACTCGTGACTGTCTTGGCGGTGTGACCTGCTACTTAGACAGCACTTGGATTCTCGGTCTCTACAGCCAGTGGATTCTCGGTCTCTACAGCCAGTGGATTCTCGATCTCTGAACAGCCAGTGGATTCTCGGTCTCTACAGCCAGTGGATTCTCGGTCTCTGTACAGCCAGTGGATTCTCGGTCTCTGTACAGACGTTCCAGTCTCTACGTGCACCCCTGTCACTGACCAGAGGTTTTTGGTCAACTAATATAGCGATTCATTGATGCAAAATACACACACTTAATTGTAAATTCATGACACCACTGAACCCTAACACAAGCTGTTGCTGACACTTGAAGCTTAATTCAGAGTATGATTCCATTTAACCAGGTACCCATGTAGCCAGCTGAGTGGACAGAGCCACAACTCATTAGGAGAAGTACATCATTGGATTGCTTCAACTTAGAACAAACATAATGTTGCTGATTTCGGGGATGGTAACTTGGGGTCACTTAATGATTCAGGTAGAATTCAGGTATATTTAATTCACTTGTCCTTAGGTCATGGTTACTTATGTGGCATGTAACATCATATGTTTATTTTTTTCACTTAAACTACAGTAGCCAATGAAAACGGGCACATGCTCAATTCACATTCAATTCATGCTCTCTCGCTGATTGAACCATTAAGAAAAGAAACACCACAGGGTAGGGATGTAACAGTATTTTGCTTTTTAATTCACCACCTAAAGGCAGTTTTCTAATATTAATTCATTTAAAATGGCCTTTAATTCAAAGATTTTGTGCTTAACGCCGCTTGGGCGATATTTCAGCCACTAGCGGCGGGTAAATGGTTCAAAATATTCTAAATCATTGCTAAGGTCCAAGGCAACGTAAAACTGTCTTATGGTAAGAAAAATAATTTTATATATTTATATTATTTCGTTTCAGCATTAGGAGACCGCCAGGGTCAATAACTCGCAGTATATCCTATATTTAAAAACAGAACAAATTATCAAAGGGAAACAAGGTTGAAAAATTAAGTTATTGTGCAATACGTTTCACTCAACATGGCTTATATTGTTGTACTTCCTTGTTGAAGAATTGAGCTATAAACAGTATTAATATCTTCGTTATATGTCAAGTTGAGTTAAATGTGTAGAGTACAGATAGCCTTACTGTCAACCTCTCAAGTACAATGGGAAATGCTCAATACCCACTTGGCAGAAACTGTTGAAATGAAATCTCAAGGAAATCGTTACACAAGAGAGTATTAGTTTAGATTTGATTAAATTCCAGTGAGTATGATTTATGTGGTGTACCTAAATCTCAGTAAAACACTACAATTTTGGCCTCTTTAGTACGTTTTTGAAGGGTATATAGAAATTACATATATTAACCATATACTGATAACATTTCCTTAGACATTTCAGTAAAAAAACTTTGAGTGCTAAGATATGGTTAAATGAAAGAAAACAAACTTGTATTTGTAAACTCTCATACAGATTTGCAAAGAAGATGTTACTTTTCAGTTCACTGTCCAATTTCATAATTTTCTTTGCAACTAAGCATGTTTGCTATGCTATCAATATTTTATCGGTGAATATAACAAGTTTGACAATACACATGTATAAACCTGAAGAAGACGATTTACGATTCGGCGTATCTTCCAGAAGAACACAAGAGACAAACAGGACCAACATGAAGGGTTCTAGTTAAAATACAATACAAACTGAGTCTATCCTCGTTAAGTTGTACCAAATTTGTTACATTCTTCTTTTCGATCTTGGTACTTTCAAATACGACAATATACCTTAGAAAAAAGATATTGCCTTTGAGTAATGTTGCCATTTAGTATGCCCTGAAACAAAATGTTGTCTGAGTTATGTGAGCATTTAATATACACTAGATAAAGTCTCGCTTTAAGAAATGATGAAATTTGATATCCGTACACTATAGAACAAAATGTTGTCATTGAATAATATTGACATTTAATAAACATTTAGAAAAATGTTGTCCTCATATTTTGTATATGGGAACTAATTTTATGTATTATGTTTTTATTATGATAACTATTTTGCATATGGATGCTTCATTGCACGTGCGGCATGACGTCACAAGGTGATATGGCGTTGCCCGTCTATTGCATCAAGCCGTATTAGGATGTCTACACCTGTCTGTAGTCCTGTGTTAGACACCTGTGTGTCGATATACACCAATATTTATATTTACTTGTAAACACGTGCTCAATTTGCGATAATTTCATAGTATTCATCTTAATTAAGGGTTGTTATCTTATCACCAATTATCAAGCTCAGCGAAAGGATTGATACGAAGCTCGCTATAAATAGTTATGACGTCGTGGACGTGGTGAAATACTACCCCCGCAAGTTATAACATGATCGCCGATATACTGTCAATCATCGTCCACTAATCGTATAGGGGCGTGGTCAAGGTTTATGAATGAACAAGTCATGAACTATTTATAGTAATGATCTCTCATTGACAAATCTTAAACTTAATACCGTTCATAGCGGCTAAACCTTTACACCGAGATTGATACAAACTCTACGGGTAACTCAGGCACGCGTCAAAACAAACAGTGACGCAACATATTAACGTCTAGAACTTTCATCTCCACGTTTGATATACGTTACCTTTACATGATCGTTACACAGCTGATTTCTGTAAAAATACACCTTGAATTTCCGATTTTCTATTATTAGATATTGATGATGATTGAATTTCCTTCTTATCACCTATTGACAACGCCCTAGGCACATCAAAACAGAATTATTATTTAAAAAAATATAACTTATCATTATTTATGATGTGTCTAGTTTAAGGTTTCATGACAACTTAAATAAGATATTGTTATTCTTTTAGGAAATATTATTGTCAATTATTTCAATGTGTAAATGTGAACAATTTAAACGTCGAAGACGAAGCCTTGTATCAAACTTTCAAAACATGCCTTTATATGGATGAACAAGATTCTTCAAATACAAATAACTGTTAACTTTTCGTCACAACAAAATTTAGCCTTTGATTAATAACTGAGTAATCTATATGAATACTGAGAGACAAGATTTTATATTCAAGGTTAGATTAACCGTGACCTTGTTCAATAGTATAGTCATTATCCTATAAGTAAATCATTACTTATGTTAAATGACGAGGCACCGAGCGTGTAATCTATAGGAATATACAATGACCTCACTCTTGTCGATTAGGTAGGTATTCAAGGTAAGCGTGCAAGTGATAACCAATCGATAAGTGATCTCGATAGGACTATTTACATCGCTTACTTTGACGGGGAAGATGATGAAGAGAAATCCCCTTTCAATTGTTTCTAATGCTTAAATGCAGGATAGATAGATCACATTAAATGATTACATCTTATATAGCTATTTCACCAATACCCAAGGCGGATTAATTGAGTATTTGGAGGGTAGACTTAGAACTTAAAATAAAGGGGTAGACATACATTTAGTCTTCGAAAACGTGATACCTGATTTACTTGAAACAAAAACATCAAACAAGAACTTCCTCGACTACAGACTATGACAAAGTACAGTTGATGATTGCATGTAGTCCAGCTTCAGGACTGTAAATGAAAAGGAGCCTTTAATACAGTCTAGGTTCTCCTTCAGCAAGTCTAGGCTACAGCAATTTACATGAAATGAGGTGACCAAGAAATAAAAATGTTGAAAAGCATGTAATTATTTCAAAAATAATATATTTCATAGACTAAATTTTAGTCTAGATTGCATGATGTAAGACATATTACGTTTTTGATCCGCAGCGGTAGAGATAAAATAATTCTTAGAATAAAAGTATAGCCAAATCTTTTTCTTATTGATGACAAACGTATAGGAGGTCAAAGTTATAGACTTTACGACAGTCTCTAAACAACAAAAAAGATCGTTTTGATAACATAAGAAATGAGCCTTGGTGACGTTCGCTTTTTAGTGCATCCAGAATCCAACCACATGTGGAACACCAAGACTGTATTTAAACATATTTTGACATTATCAGGACAACTTTTAAACCAATTCGAGATAGATCTGAAGTGAAATGGAATTGCTAGCACTGCAGCGCGTATCTTTTCTTTTTTTTACAAAAAAATCGTTTTTGAGAAATATTTTGAGAGACTTGATAGTGATAGTCTAGAGAGATGTAAGATCGTGTATTGTGGGTGCAAGGAAGGAGCAAAGTCCAGGGGGAGCAGCGTTCACGATGGGGATGGGGTGGAAATAGGGAGCGAGAGAGGACGGTACATATGAGGGTCAGTCCCAAGAGGCTTCTTCCTCTGTCGAGATAACGATTGTCGATGTACTCAAGTAAGTTACATCTATATCTATCTATATATCTATCTCACATTGTTAACCGTACTGACCTAAACCGCATACTCGTACAACAATCTCAACGCGAAGGTGGCTAATATTATCATATTTCCTAGACTACGTCCACTTGGATCTATTTCCTGTAGCACTTATTACCTTCTTGGATTTTTCTTTTCGAAGTTAAAGAGTTATCCATCAAATAAACAGCCCTCCTCTTGGTGTATCGAAATATGGGGTTACGTGCCATAATATCGAAATATGGTATTAAGTGCATCATACCAAAATATGGTTTAAAGTGCCATTATATCAAAATATAGTATAAAGTGCCAATATATCAAAATTAAATATGAAAGGCCATTGTATCGAGATATAGTATAAAGTGCCATCATATCGAAATTGTATACAGTGTAATTATATCGAAATATAATATAAAGTGCCATTATATCGAAATATAGTGTAAAGTGCCATTATAAAAAAATATGGTATAAAGTTCCAATATATCGAAATACAGTATATAATGCCATAATATCGAATATGGTATAAAATGGAATTATAACGAAATATGGTATAAAGTGTCATTATATCGAAATATGGTATAAAGTGCCATTATAGAGTGCCATTATATCAAAATACGATAAAGTGTCATTATAAAGTGTCATTGCATCGAAATATGGTATAAGTGCCATTATTACGAAATATGGTATAAAATGCCATTGCATCGAAATATGGCATAAAGTGTCATTGCATCGAAATATGGTATAAAGTGTCATACATTTGTTGTTTAAAAATCTTGTCTGTTCATTTGTACATTAACTGTTGTACTAATTCAATTGATACTTTTCCTATTTGTATTGTTTTTGTTCTTTCACCAGTACCATTCATTTAAAGAATAATTCAACAGTTTTAGTTCTTTTTTATAAGATAATCAACAGCTTTATCGGTATGATTTAAACACTTTGTATTCAAAGCAAATTCGTCTCTTCAACAATGTTTCTAACAAAACATAAACCAAGGATTGTTCTCTCAATGGAATCTTGATTTTTACGCAATGGGGATTTTCTTCTACAGTATTCTATGAAAACAATGAACACGTTTGCGCGTTACTCCAAGTCCTTCCCATATCCCAGTACCCGTCGCGTGTCCCCTCAGATTGCAGCAGGTCCTGTGGAATGGCATAACACGGTATCGAGGGTAGGCAGAATGATAGAGTGGTTTCTATACACGCTGCACATATAGACGGTAGATGACTGTCTTAACGTCGCATTAATACAGTCTGGATGGTTATGTTGTTATGTAGCAAACTATGAGTTGTTTTGGGGGAATTTCAATTCTTGATTTTTTAATGAAAATATTAGTTTATTTCAAAAACAATGAAATCATATTTTATACATGATGATTAAGAGGACAGCTCGGTTAATGGTATATGTTTGTTGGGTGGAATGGGCCCGGGGTATCTGCAGTTGAAGTAATTGGAGGAAATGTAGACACAGTAGCAGTAGTTGAAGGAGCATAAGACGGAGTTTGCCAAACTATAATGTGTATACATAGTAGTAGATATAGTTAGTAGTTATGGTAGTAGTAGAAAGAATTTAGTAGTAGTAGTGGTAGTGGTATAAGTACTGATGGTGAAAAGTAATAAAAGTAATAAGATTAAGTATTAGGGCTAGCAATGATAGTAGTAGCACAAGCGACAGCAGCAGCAACAGTAGTAGTAGTAGTAGTAGTAGTAGAAGTAGTGGTGGTGGTGGCGGCAGTGGTAGTAGTAGTAGTGGTAATGGTAGTAGCAGCAGTAGTGGTAGTAATGATAGAAGGTATGAAAGTTTTCAGTAGTAGTAGTAGTAGTAGTAGTAGTTTAGTGTAGTGCAGTAGTGGTGGTAGTAGTAGTAGCAGTATTATTATTATCAGTAGTGGTAGTAGTAGCAGTAGTAGCAGTAGCAGAAGTAGTTGTAGAAGTAGCAGTAATAGTAGTTGTGGTAGTAGCAGTTGTAGCAGTAGTAGATTTGTGGTTGTAGAAGCAGTAGTTGTATTGTTGTTGTAGCAGCAGTAGTAGTAGTTGTTGTTGTAGTAGTAGTAGCAGCAGCAGCAGAAGCAACAGAAGTTGTAGTAGTAGTAGGAGTAGTAGTATTGGTATAGTAGTATTAGTATTAGCAGATGTAGTATTAGTATCATCATTATCATTAGTAGTAGTAGTAGTAGCAGCAGTAGCGGAAGCAACAGTAGTAGTAGTAGTAGTAGTAGTAGTAGTAGTAGCAGCAGCAGCAGCAGAAGCAACAGTAGTTGTAGTAGTAGTAGGAGTAGTAGTATTGGTATAGTAGTATTAGTATTTGAAGATGTAGTATTAGCAGTATCATCATTATCAGTAGTAGTAGTAGTAGTAGTAGTAGTAGTAGTAGTAGCAGCAGCAGCAGCAGAAGCAACAGTAGTTGTAGTAGTAGTAGGAGTAGTAGTATTGGTATAGTAGTATTAGTATTTGAAGATGTAGTATTAGCAGTATCATCATTATCAGTAGTAGTAGTAGTAGTAGTAGTAGTAGTAGCAGCAGCAGCAGCAGAAGCAACAGTAGTTGTAGTAGTAGTAGGAGTAGTAGTATTGGTATAGTAGTATTAGTATTTGAAGATGTAGTATTAGCAGTATCATCATTATCAGTAGTAGTAGTAGTAGTAGTAGTAGTAGTAGTAGTAGTAGTAGTAGCGGTGGTAGGGTGGTGGTAAAGGTAAAGTATCAACTGTCGTACACTGACAAGATGTAATTGAAATCGTTATGAATGCCGTGTTACGATTGACAACATTGATTGCCCTGATAATGGAGGAAGGTGGTGTAGAGCTCGTGTTCAATAGCCGACCTGTCATGAGTATGCAGATAAACACATCACCTGAATAACGTTACACCTGTCAGCCGCTGATCAGGACTGATAGCTCATGCTGCAGTAATATACCTACCCGGAAATAAAACTGCACGACAAATGACGGATATTTCCTATTCGGGTGGATGTCGGATGGGTCGCGCTCCTTGCACCTGGGTGTAACGTGACAACGAATTAAAAGGTCAATTGATATGTCATGAAGTCATGCAGATACAAATCCGTTAACGGGTGTGATATGTGCATACCGATTGGTGGAATGTATCGCGTCATGCCGCATAACGTCACGATGTTTTTTTATGAACATGAAATGACGTCTAGATATTTTATATGATTTTTTCAATATTTCAAATCGTAAAATTATGATTGTTTTCCCTAGTTGGTTATGCTTCGCCCATCGTTTCATGCGTTAACGCTTCGTTCGTATAAATCATAAGTAATTACCTGTGAATGGATACATTAAGTGACTATTTCCTGCAAATAATAAAACAAATCAAAACCATTATTCAAACTGACTGTACAATTTCATAAAATCTTCCTCTTTCAAAAGATATTAAATTTGAAATATGTTTTGTGGTCCGTTGTTTCATTCAAACTACATCCGGGTGACATACATTTACAATGACTTTTACTAGAATGCGAACAATGCAGTCGTCAAGTTAACGGTATCCAAATTTGCACAAAGCGACGGTACTTGAATACTCAACTAGATACAGTGGATTTGAGAAACGGTGCGAAAAGAGCATTCCTGAAATTTTTCTAAATTTAACGTCACGTGACACATTGCAATTACTGTCGCGTGTCAAAGAAGGCATGTTGAATATATTATTATGAATGTAGTATGTACAACGGAGTCTTTCTTTATCAAACTGACAAGATATTCCCACGCTGTGTGGTGAATGAACAGGATCGTTGACGTGCTGCAACACGACAAGGGGAAATAAGCACGAGACCACGAGGATCACTAATCCCGATAAGATACTCATTCAAGTTACTCTTTAATCTATATCCATCAGACATTCTCCACATTTTATCGCTAGGTAGGGCCAGTCATTGTTTTAGCGGCAGATTCCTCCCCATAATGTGACAGCCGGCTTAACGACTTGTCGACGTGTTGGAAAGACATCGAGGGTGTTATGGTGTAATCATAGCTATTCCTACTATGTACACGTATTGTTTAATGATCTCAGTTGTTAATAGTATGTAGGTGATAGACGCATATAGACCAACATGCTCTAAGTTGCTTAGGTTCTGCAATATATCCAGGTTCAACTATCGAAAAATATTCTCAAATGGCTCTGCAAAATAACCAACATCTTCAAAAATCACCAAATGCATTTTACCTGCATGATTATCTAGATATTCTACCATTTAATTAATATGTTATGATTGGATTTATGTTTTTAAACGTACCTACGTATACATTATTCAACCACAAATCTATGTTATTCCGGTTTTTGGTGACTATCTAGATATTCTACCATTTAATTATGTTATGTTTAGCTAAATGTATTTAAACGTACCTACATTATTCAACACAAATTTATGTCATTCCGGCTTTGGATTCGCAAAATCACACATATCGAATTATGACTTTAAAGTACCAATATATTCTACGAAATAACCAGGCCCTTCGTTTTTCAACTATCGCTTGGTATCTTAAACCTGCATAAGATTCAATTATCAAAATCATTATTCAACCATCGATGTATGTAATAATTGATTCAAAATTACCTTAATGTTCAAGTTCAACCATCTTGATATTATTACAACGTAATTTATCATCCATCACAAATCGACCATGAATTGTACGATTTTTGTCATTTCCTTACACAAGCATTGTCTTGCAAACGTTGGCAATTACTTGGTTCTATGTTTTTAACTAAAAAAACGTCAGTAAGCAATACCATTTATGCTTAGGTCTTCTGAACCTCATTGCTTGACAAGTCCGACTTTCCGGAACGGTACAAGTATAAGTGTTAATATAATTTATTTGTGTTATATTTTTCAGGGTGTTTTCACGAGTTATTTACAGAAAACGGACGGGAACCTCCTAATTGTGATCCAAAATGGCTGGCTATACCACGATATGAAATATGATGTTTTACATTTTTGGTTATCAGCTGGACAGATACCCGGGCCATTCCAGTGATTTATACGTCTTCGTAGATATTGTTCTTACCCTGTAGGATACTATTTTATCGATATCATATTTACAGTGATCATGGCGATGCCGTCGATATCACATTTACAGTGATCACAGCGATGCCGTCGATATCACATCTAGAGTAATCACAGCGATGCCGTCGATATCACATTTACAGTAATCACAGCGATGCCGTCGATATAACATTTACAGTAATCACAGCGATGCCGTCAATATCACATTTACAGTAATCACAGCGATGCCGTCGATATCACATTTACAGTAATCACAGCGATGCCGTCGATATCACATTTACAATAATAACAGCGATGCCATCGATATCATATTTTCACGACTGCATTTAAAGCTAATAAAAATTATTTACGGCTGAGTTGAACGTCAAATTCTTTATATAATCTTTTATGCTTAAATTAAAGATATCAAAAGTATTAAAGTAAACCAGATTCATACGTCTTCTATTGGTTTAGCATGCCGTACGGAACCAACAGCCCCAATAATTCAAAATTAGGTTTTAAAGTAAATGTGTAATGGCTTGAAAGTTGGCCATGAAAAGAACTCGAGAAGATGCCTCATGTCTGGTAACCATCAGAAGAAGTTTGAGATATTAAACGAGAAATGATTTTACCATTTTTTTGTAGTACATACATTGAACACGGGGGAACAGAAATTCGTCTTTTGGTCGTCTCGTCGAACGTATCTATAATGTACCGTTTGCAGGTTTTATGAAAACAACCCAGTTGGTCTGCAGCGCTTTTGTTTTGCAATTTACATGCATTGTCCACACCTTCATGATTTCCATTTTTGACTCCATTAGGAAACATTTATATGATTGAGGGACCTATAATGACCAATTACCGTATTTCATACAGAGGTCTTGTTTTTGCTTCAAGAACAGTTCAATCGTTAACTAGATCTGGGACCGATCACAAGAGGAATCTCATAGACAAATCTACAATAGGTCAAAACGATACTGATCTATATCGAATTCACATATTTGTATGACAACTTGTTATAATAACACCCTCTTTATCCGCCTATTCACAGGAGGTCATCGCTCTTTGTCATCTATTACCGTTGCTTACTAAGGTATATCAAAGCTTTAAAGTGTAAATCCACGTCTTATGAACTCAATAGTATCAGTGGCTCCGTGTTAGACGTTATCCAGTAAAGCATACGGACATATTACCCGCTTTTGTTTGTACATCTGTCCAGGTCGAGTGAAGACAATGGTCTAGAGTGTTCCTTCAAGTGGAGGAATTAGTAAGGAATTCTGCCGACCACACGGAAACTATATTCATTGACAAAAGAGGGTCCATTCATAGGTATGTATGAATGAGAAATAATCTCTTAATGACTCGCTAATACGGTTCCTACCATTTTATCTTTAATGAGTGTTAACGTCATATGTAGCTTTTGAAATGAAATATTTAGTTTTAAAGTGTAAGAGAAGAGAATCATCACTATTAAATTAGCAGAGCAGAGAAAGTTCATTTTGGATATGTGTCCATAGATTGTTTAATTCTTGTTATCACCCTACCTTAAGTTCGTTGTGTGGATTAACTGGTATTGTATCAAAAATGAAAATAACCTATAATAAGGAACTTTAAAACTTTAGAATTGGTTCTCATCACATCTTTTAAATCGTGAAATACGTCAACAAGCTTCTTGTGCGTTTAGAGTTCCTGTTGCAGATACACTTCAGTTGTTGGAAATAAATGACTAATCTTGTGAAGAAAGATGTCTGTGGAAATCCAGACAATATAATTGTTTTATTTATTCATATGTTAGGTGAATGACCCGATTTAAACCAATGGGATATTGATGGTATAAATCTACGATCAGATGGCCCGTGATCTGTGGATGACAATGCATCGTTGAATGATTGAAAGAGATTATATCAATAATATATACATGTATGTTCCACTTCATTGACATAACCAAGGAAGCTTATTTTCCTTTACTGTTTTCGTTGAATGATTTATGAATTTACGTCTGTTCCTATTCCTACCTACAGCTTATCTAGGACCTTTAGGTAGAGACACTTTAATTGAATTGTAGTTTTGTAAAATATAACTAGGGATTTTAACTATTACTGATATTATTACAATTCATACTTTGGTTATTTGTTCTATAGTATACAAAAACATTACCAAGATGTACAAATTGTTCTCATGATTTAGAATGTGCTGACACATCATTACATGCCGAAGAAAATTTTATCAAAGTGTCTGTTTAATTTTTTTACCTTCGATTTACGATGAGTGAATAGACGAGAAAAGTTCTTACCCAATCTCGACTAGGCAATCAGGGAAGTGTAATCAAGCTGCTTGCTTGTCCGTACACCGTCTTTATAACATTTAAACCCTAATATTACATTGCGAATTCCTCCCCTCTAGTCGACTGTATCCAGTTTGTTATCATTTCCTTCGTGTTTCATTAACATTAACATTCCAAGCATATACTCCCTTCTCAATCTGCGTTTAATTGAAGGCAATAAAATGATAACATGGTACGCACAAAAGACAACATTCAAAGTAACACATTTGAGGCGTGGAAAAAGCACGAGGCCGACTGTAGGTGTACAACAAGGCTACGAATTACACCCGTGTCGCTTAATCATTTTCTTTTAAATGTTCTGTCTATAGTGTATACTCGCTTTCACATTAACTGCATGGTCTGTTCACACATTCATAAAATTCTTGATATTTATAGATTATGGTTTAATTATAGTGCCCTCTTTTGATCAAATCTACGTGACGTCATTAAAGAAAATAAAAACATTACGCCTGGAAACAGTCAATAACGTACTGAGCGCTATACCTACCAACACTGTTGACTCTGTAGGTGTAAGGATTCATCGGCTAATTCACACTATAGGCATAGACCTCACTATAACGCTCTAGACAGTCAAACCCCGTTATAAAATGTCTGGTTTTGAGAGATGGGGAAAATAAACACTACCTACCTGCCGAACGTACCATTTCGAATATAAACATTAGTTTTGTTGGTAAACGAAACCCACTCACAATATTTTGGAAGTAATTTAAGTAGCTTTGTAGCCAATTTCTCATAATAACGATTAAAATGAATGATCCACGGACCTTTTTAATCATACAGTTCATAACATAATAAAAACAATGCACGAGACAAATTTGGTAAAATAAAGATATACATATATTGTAAACGACGTTAGGTTTGACCCAGTTTCTCGTTGAATAGGCACATCTGTACACGATTGTCCGTGTGATCTATTGTCTCTACAGGTGAAGAGATGGCGAGAGTAGCCACACACGTATAAGACATGCAGGTAGCAGATTAGTCGTGCAGACTTCTATAGGGGCTTCGTCAGAGCATCATGTTTAATTGCAAAATGCGGTCTTGAAGACCGTCAGATCCCAAACCACACAGATGCTTTAGCCTAAACCTGGGTCGAGTTTTCCATATTTGCCTATTGTATTTAATTTGGTTTCAAAATGTGGTCTGACAAATCATCACAACGTCGTGATGCACAATTACGTATAACACAGTTATTGTACATGTATGGATATAGACGCATTTGTGTGTCATATGATGTAACTGGCATGTAATCGAAATTACTAACATTATGTGTTATATTTAATAACGTTAATAAGCACTATATTTTGAATGGAGCATAATTTGTGTTACCGGTTAAAAAAGTCGCATTTCAAGTGAAATTACCTTTTAAATAAAATGACGTCGGCGTTAACGTCGTGTAATATCTGAGCGGCGTCATGAAATTACCGCTTTCTGGCTACTAACTTTACAAAACTAACGTTATTTTCGAAAAACTTTATTTTAGAAACATATCACTTAGATTTATTGATTTTATTAGACAAGATATGACAAATATCTTCTGATATCTCTACCATTACATATGATATATACAATATCATGATAATATTCACAGAGCTGGCATTTACAGGACAATACTTGGTTTAATGGTAGTTTGGAACTGCTGGGCGTTAATTTCAAAGTGAGGTCTTTCAAATTGTCAAATTTGACATCTATGATAATGGGCAATTTCAAGGATTTCGAGCAATTTTCTGAATTTCAAATGGGCCATTATATCAATAGCAATCTTCACAAAATTTTCATTTAAACATATTTTATAGAATTAAAGTTTGTGAATCAAAATCAAATTTGTAGAAAAACAATACACCATAATGGAGATATCGTTTCAATTAATATTCCAATTTTAATAAATCAAAACATACCTCATGATTCTCAAAACTGTACCTACAAATTATCATCCATCTGGAGAAATGTGAAAACAATAAGGCATTGTTTAAGTTTGATACTCTGTACTATGCACATAGTAAACGGTAATAGTGAGTTCGCGCACGATTTTATCAATGAAATATTTCCTTTCCCCGGTCAGATGTAAACAGAGACTCTGTGAGACCCGGATGATAGTGACGACAACGGAAAGAAGACTACCCAGTTCATTGGAGAACCCCAAGCTGTAATAGACTTGTTTACCACTTTACAGATATGCGAAATATGATAAACAAGGAAAAATGTCACTCCGAAGGAAACTTATAATAACTTGCATTGTTTGAGTTCGTGCATAATGTTTTCATTCTAAATTTAGTTTGTTTGAATAAATTTCCAACAAAGTCCTGAAACACTTAACAAACTTTAATCATTTCATACACGCATTATTGAAGTTGACGTGTTGAACCCTTAAAGCGATTTTAAAGTCAAATTCTAAAAATCAGACCATTTGTGGAATAATTATCATTTAAAATTGTTTATTTTAAAATCTATTGCCCATGTTAGGCAGATCATGTTTTAAAGTTTGTCTGAGACATTGACTGAATGTTTTCATGCAATTTGTGATTTTACATATGTGACAAATTTAGTCAAAACACATCCGTTAAAGTTTCTCACATAAGAGTTAAATTGTTTTTTTCTTATCACGTTTATCATTTAAAATATAAAACATTGTATATGGGCTGGACTTCAAGAATATATTCCTAAATACATGTGTCCTTTTGTTTCTCTTTATTTATTCCTTTGCCTATCAATCTTATAGCATGCTGTGACTTCGCTCATTTTCCATTGGATTGAGCAATATATTTAAACGGGAGTTCTTGTAGCAACGGGTATGTAGCAATATTGACTACTTCTCGTGAAATTGTCACGTGATGTGAAGGGTTAAGTGAGATTTCAAACGCTGACTCAATGGTCTTTCATCATAAATCTAAAAACGACAATTGACATATCACTTATGTTAAAACAATACCAAGACAGATAGACCAAGACAATTTCAAGAATATATACACTGGCACGGTTTTAAAAAGAAAACGATCTCTTCAAATGACGCTGCAAATTGGTAGAGAATTAACGGTATAGCTATTTCCTTAAGCCATCTGTCCCATTTTTTGACCTTAGCCTGATTGCTTGGTTTTGCGTAAGAATGACGACATGCTTAAAGGATGGTTCTCACATGAAATATTGGGGAAACTTTAAAAAAGGGTAATTCTAGACTTGTGAATGGATATATCGACATTTTATATAACATTATGATTAGTTCAATAACTTTTATCTAGCACTGTTTACAAATAAAATCAATTCATGTCTCGTAAGTATAAAAGGTTGCAAATATATGTTTATTCATATATTTGTAGTAAAAGAGGATGATGCAATATGGCAACTTTACTACATGTTCATTTTGACAAAATAAAAACCATGACATAACTTCAATATTTCATGTCCACTTCTTAAGGAGTTCAAGTGTAATTTATTAGATTTACACTTCCGTTAACACACCCTACAACTCTCTAACGTTAGATGACATGGCATACAAATCATTGATGAAAAAAGCATGAGTATATTAGCCAATAGAAATGAAGATCCCATTACGCTCAACCAATCAGAATCATTGTTTTCTGATGTCATTCATAATTTTCGAATATGTTTAGAAATGAATTAAAGATGAACCAGGAAACAAAGGGAAATGTTTACCAACAACACTGCGTGTAGGGTTACACTTAACGACGAGTTTATAGCGCACACCCTATAGGTGTGGGGTAAAGAGGAAGCTGGTAGCCATGTTGAGGTTTGTTTGATGTTAAGCAGAAAACCTATTAAATAGAAAACAAATAAAAGAAGTACGGTAGAGGAAATAAAATCAGCGATTGTATATCCAAATAACTGCAATCTAATGATGATGATAGCGGTATTATCTTTGACGTTTATAGGATAGGTTGCCTCATGTTTGTCACTCATATCTAATGAAAAGGCATTGGAGGGTTTTGATACATAAAAAGTCTTCTGGCATGAAAACATGACATCCCTTAAACATTTCATAAAAAAAAGTGCCTCATCGACATAGCAATATATAAACGACAAGACGAAACATGGCTGTCATTGATTAAAATGAAGGTCATAATTGACATTAAAATTCTTTTTCTTTGTAAAAGAACAACCATTTAAAGCAACTAAAATAGAAAACATTAAACGAGCATAAAACTGATATTGTATAAGCCCCACCATCGACATTTAACACAACATCTCCATTAGCTGTGAAAAATATTTAACTTCGCATATGACATTCAAACAACATAGCAAAAACTTAAACCAAGAACCTGTGAATGGATGTTCAGAACTATCATTATCAAGTATCATTACCTCTCATATAATTTCTTCTGTTATTGACATGTTATTCTACACTTTCATTCCGTCATATCATTAGATGACACTTCAGAAAATTAGAAATTAATCCATATTTTGAAAGAAATGGGTGATGTTCGCAATAAAAACCAAATTGTAAATAGAATATCAAAAAGTCCTCAACACTCAAAACCCAAAAAGTGAAAACGTCGACTCATGGAAACATGCATGTCTAGAAAGGAAACGTAACTAACGAAGAAAAGGTAAGTATATTATCATTAAACAATGTTTTTGTAATTTAAATTTTGCCCGGTTATTTTCAATATTCATAAAAATATTTAAGTCAGATGTAAAATTAAAAATGTAAAAAAGCTTGACATTTTCCCTGGTGATAACAAACAGATAAACAATTGATTTGTTATATGTAAGTGATTTGTACCTTGGTTCATTTCTCTCTGTGTATCTTTACGTAACTAAACAAAAGTAAACAAACAATGATCAATGAATGGATTGTTCTTAACATAATTGTACATGGCGACCTTGCGCTAGATGCTCCTTAAACAAAATCATTAGAATCAATATGGTAATACTGGGTTCATACATTGTGGAGATAGAGGTGATATATACAAATATTGTCTTAAGTAAATATTGATTGATTTGATTGCTGAGTAGAGAACAAAATATACTGAAACCAATTTGAAGAAAGGATGCAAAGACGACAAGCGGAATGCATTGTTTAAAGATAACATTGATCAACAACATGTGACAGACATAATGCCCGTTTTTATTCTAAGTAATAGATTAGTTCTTACGTGTCCAAATAATTGAGAAATTTTACATATAAGTAGGCTATAATAAAGATTTGAAGATTATACGACATGGAATCACTACAAAATGAAATATAATTTGCAATGTTTATGAACATATTACTTAGAGGAATTAAAACTTGAATATATCAAATGGATTAATATACAATGTTCATGAAAATCAAGTGTCTTGACTGTACTGTCCTTCAGTAAATATCAATCGCTTGAACACGCGGGTGGTGTTTTCATTAACGAACAGGTAGACAAATGCCCAAGACATACAGGTAGAATCCAATATAGAGATAAGATTATCTACCAGAAAAGATTCTTACCATCTATAGAATACCTAAAGTACATACATGAATATACTCACATACATCAAAATGGTTCAAATTTCAAAAACCGAATTTTCTTGACGTACTCTCCTCAGAAAGTATCAATCGATTGAACACTTCTTCATAAGAAACGACAAGTGTGACAAGTACACAAGAATGAGCTTCTTCAGTCAGACTCAGACATTGGTATTGAACATGTCTGTCTCCAGTCTATCTTTATTGAAAGAACTAGAATCGACAACCTATTAAAGGGCCAATGAACCGATCACTCAAAAGGGAATATATGTCACTTTGACTGCTATTGACTTCCTTAAGACCACAGTCATATGAAATTAACATTAGGATCCTACTTTTCCACGCACACATTTTGTGTGAAGGAGAAACACTTCGATAGATTCTTCTCGCTTCGCTCGGTGGTTTAGTCAAGGTTGAACTGTGTATTGTGTACAATGTGTGACGCCTAGACCAGGTTGGGGAAGTGGGGAGGTGAAGAACAGAGTTGAGAGGGGAGGTTGTATTGGAAGGGAGGTTGTTATTGGTGGTAGAAACATAGAGCAAAAGGGGAGGCGTAAAAACGTATAAAGGAGAAAAGGGAGATAGGGAAATGAATATGGGGGCAAAGTGAAACAGGAGAGTCAGAGAAAGGGGAACTTGGGGCAAGAGGGAGAATGAGGAGAGGTAGAAGGAAATGGGATAAGACGGCGAGCGGTAAATGTTGTTGTACCAGGTAGTCCAAGAAGATGTTGAATAGCCACATTTGATTTGCTGAAAACAAGCACATGCCACCTATAGTCGAATAACAACCTCTTTACAAGGCAATGTCTCGATATATATCAAGGAATGATTGGAGCTTCTCTGAAATACGCTGTTGTAGTAGGAAGAGACACTGAAGGTTTCCAGTGTAGAAACAGAGAGAAGATAGCGAAAATGGAAGTTGAGAGAGAGAGAGAGAGAGAGAGGGCCGTTGGAGAGCAACTGAATGGCTTACGTATTGAGTGTAGTGGAATGCTGAGCTTTACTTATTGGATATAGTAAATGAATGCATACATTGCATAAATGATGAAGAAATAACGTATGTTTATGCTTCAGTAATGGGATGTGGAATATATAACAATATTCTCAATGAAACGTTGAAATAGAGGTTTAGATTTAGCCCTGAGATGATGCTTGGAAAACAAAATCGACAAGAATTAGAATGCAGGTCCAGTTGCACATTGAAAAGGTTCTAGTTTCATCAACTCATCACAAGCTTCACATCAAGATACAGTTCACTGAACACATCTTGTAGTTACTAGAAATCACGTAGAGAAAATGGTTCTAAAGACAAACAGGTCTGGTTGGTAAGTTCTCTCGAACCTCTCAGTCTGCTGTCTGGATGTAGGTCAAGGCGGTGGTATAGAGCTCCGGTTTACCATGTTCAATGTACTCATTCAATCAAATCAAACTACCTGGTCACGGTCTGCCTATCAGTATTGATTATCACCTGGAAACAAATGTACTTTCTTGCTTGATAAGTATAAATAAGTAAATTAAGAAACGCTCAGGTGAATTATTTCATGATTTATCTAGCTGCAAGATAATGAATCAAGCGTTTCTGACAAATTTAATCCAATGCAATATGTGATTTTTTAATACGATTTTGAAAAATTGATCCAAAATGCATAAAATGATATATTTGTAATATCTAAGATGGCATAAGGCAAAACAATAGATTTGTAAAACAACAGGAACATATCCAAGACTTTTATAGCTAACTATACAGCTTGCGAATTGTTCAACGCAGGTTTTGTTGTTCTAATTACATATAACTCTATTTACAACAACAAAAATCATATAAGACCAATTTTGTCACCTGACTGGCAAGAACTTATTGATGAATGTACCCTGATTCAATCCAGATAATGTATTATGCTTGTAATTCTTCACATTAATTAGAAATCAGGCTTGGCGTTCTGTATAATTGACACTAGTTTGTAGGTTGTAAACAATTTGAAAATTGACCTTAAGTTGATGACAACTCACATTTACGAAAACCAACAACTGTTTCAAGATATCAGAACCTGTCAAATTCACTCAAAAGTGAAATGTTTCTCTGCAAAATTCTCCTATCCCTGAAGCCAGAGTAGCTTTGTATCGTCTCGAGGTTGTGAAATGTGTACTTTTGCCTCTGATGTAGGATAAAATCTGACACAGTTTCAAAATTCTTGAGTGAGTGGGAGGAAAGCCTTCAAAGTATGTGGGGTCTACACTACGCTGAAGCCTATTTATCACGTTGTCTCGAAACGAGTGATATGGACGATGATCAAGTATGTCATGTTGATTATTGTGGTGTTTATGTTTAGGGCAGCCCCTTACTGTACTGCTATGGTACCCAATTAGTTCTCCTGTGGTGGATGGCTTAAATATTTAAAGGTTCCGAAATTAATTTTCTTAATCTCTTGAAAATGAGAACTTGAATTATATTTCACCCTTTAAATTGTTATTTTCAATCACACGAAATCTGACTTCATTGCATTAAATAAGTTCAAGAATTTTATTTTTATCAGTCAATGACCCTTTTCGTTAAATAAAAAATATCATCAATAATCACAAGTTTTAACAACCTCGAATTAAGAATAATCTGAAAACTGCAAGTACCTTAAACACAAATAAATTTATGAATTCAACACAAAAATCAAGATAATTGATATACATTTAATCAAATCTGTTGATCATATTTATGGTATTAAATCAAATACAAATATCAGAAATACTTCATCGAGACGAGTTTGATAATCCACATACACATTCATACTTTCTCTCTTTTCTTCTGTCAACGACATATGTTAATCCAAAAGGGATTACTATCATAAACGATTAAAACTAAACATGGGTTACTGACATAAGAGATTAAAGTAATCGAAACCTAAGGAGGAATCGATCCATATCAAAGGCGTTTCTCACTCGAGTGATCAATCAGTTATCGATTATGTAGGTAAGTAAGTAGCTTAGTACCTCTAGTGTACCAACAAACATTGGACCATTACCGATCCGTTGTGTCCGTTGTCAACAAACAATAACAAGCTGAACACATACCGGAAATAAAGGCGGTTAAGATAACGTTGATTTGTCTACCAGTCATTAAGCAAATGGTAATCTATTATTTCACGTTAGTCACTGGACTTTCCATACCGATCGACACCGTAGTATTTCCAAAAGACGACGACGAAATATTTATCTCATTATGTCCTCTCAGACTGTTTAACTGAAAAGTGTTAATCGGCATTTAATTTGCAGGGAAACGTTCTTTATTGGTTGTTCAGAGAACACTTAAGAGCCTGTTATGTTACCCCACTTAGTGATCATGTTATTGATTTGGAACATTATCATGATGATGTTTAATGTCGGTCATGAGATTTGCTTAACGTTTGAATAGAGACGAGTTAAATATTTTATAGTTAATCGTCAAAAGTTTCTCAAAACATATTTTCCCCCAAGAAAACTATTCGACACAGTGTGACGGAAGTTAGATTTCCATTAGTTACAGGAGTACTGACACTGTGAACTTCTGACAATAGTGTAGTAAAATGTTAACATTTCCGTGTAAAGACTACGTTGAACTGACAAGATGGAAACGTGTTATGAAATATCGTCGTGTGCTGCGATCAAGGTTAATGAAACTTGTTGTCGAAGTGGGACAGATGACATTTTAATAAACATTTTTAAGATTATTAAGATATATACATAGTTACCATTGTCGATATAGGGACTGCTTCTTTAGAATATCGGCTGTTCCTGATCTTCATCCCGATCAATATACATTACCTATGATAAAGTAGGTTCTAGGGGAGATGTGAATATAGTCTACTACGACGCTTTCAAGGGACAGTAGCACGTTTTTTTGACAATTTTATATTTTCAATTTTTAAGTTATAGTTGTACCTTAATGCTAAGTGTTTTATTTTGATAGGGTCAAAAATATCATTACAAATACCAAAAGATTCACATAAAGTCCATTGGCTGTCATTTTTGTATGAATTCGTTTTGTGTTAGAAAAAGGAATCACATGGCTGAACTTGACATTATAGGTTTGATTTTTTACTGCTTTAATAAGTATAAATACATTGTCTTTCAATTGGAACCGTTTATTTTCAGTTTCTTGATATCACCTTATATTCCCCCTAAAAACGTGCTACTACCCCTTTAAATCAAGAATTTCATAGCATGTAAGATCCCATGTCGATTGCTTAACACCACTGAAATGACCTCGTTTGTAATCAAAGAAGGCTGCTTACAAGAGCATATACGGCAACTTCCTCTAACAACTGTGGAATGTTATGATAGTTGGTAAGCGTGATTTAGAGTCTGTTGTGGATATTGATAAAAGCTTGGCTAATTAGCGACGTGGTTTAGCCCAGTTAAACATATATATCAAAGGAAGCGTGAAGTCAGGTGTAAGAATACCTGTCATAATAAGATAGATATATTTGTCGATGACGAGTTTCCGAAAATAATCAATTTCAAGAAACCTTGAAATTGATAACAAATCATTTTATTTATACTTTTAACGTTGAAATATATTTGAATCATTGATTTGTACAAAATCATCATGTTAAACGAAGAAGTTTTACTTAATTTAACTAAATTTGTTCCTTTATGATTTTGCCTTGCGATACATCAAATGTAGTAGAAAATAGTAAAAATCCTTCAATTAGTGTAAAACGGTCATAAAAAACTAATCACATGATAATATTTTTATCCGAGTTTGAATAATTCATATTATGACCTGACAATAATCCATAAAAGTAAATATGGCGAGAATTTACCTTTAGTGGTTAAATAAAGCTAGAAAAAGTGAACGAAGAACGCATGTAATCTAAACAATATCCCCGAAATTGCAAGTTTTTAATGACAAAATGCCACTGTGCATGTGTAATATTTTGACGCAGAGTGAACACTAACTATGCAAGAAATTTGGATCTACCTGTCTACAGGTACATGACCATACAGACAGGTATGTCTAACGTATAATTATATTTTTTCTTTAAAATTGTTAGGACGTGCCTCAGCCGAAGTACGTATATACGTACATGCTTGAAGTCATGCGGTCTCGTGTTGGCTGACGTTACGTTAGTGTCGTTAGATTTAAGGGAGGCATTTATGTCATGATAACAATAAAAACTGCTGTGTGCAGCAAAGAATGTTTTGAAAGCCGTGATGGAAGAGAGAAGTTTTAAAAACGGTTTTCAGTGGAATCAATAAAAAGTTTAAAATAAATTGACAGAAATCATAGTTTTTATATTCAGTAAATTCGGATAGTATAATTGTATTTGACATTTTCTTGATAAGCATATTGATCATTCATTTCATTTCCGCAATAAAAAAAAAACCGAAACAAAAAAAAGTATAATAATTTGCATATACCTCTGCACCACATAGCCTATTTCTATAATTGTTGGCGATGAATTTCAGTATCAAATACAGATTCTTGTAAATACAGCATGAAACACTAATAATCACCCTGCACAACACGGAAACGACATAATTCAATTACTAAACACTTGCATAACTTGGTGACTCAAAGAGACAATTCATTGGTTGAATATGTTTTGCCTAAGGTATAAGGAACTATCGAAATCTACAAGTTGTGGTTGACATGTCTAAGATGGCGACAGATGAGTGGACAGAATGGAATCTGAGGACGAGACGAGAGAGAGACGTACCTCTATACTATGACAGTGAAAAGGAAATATTGGAGCCATGTCATTACGAGCTGTGGACGTCACACTATCCTGTCTGTGTCAGATATAGGGACAAGATTGAGGATTTCTTCTTGGAAAGAATGATCTCATCGAGCATGCATTTGAGAGTCACTGATCGAAAATTCTAAACATTAACATTTTAAAGGGGCAGAAGATCGTTTTTAGGGGGAATTTACAGTGATGTCAGGAAAATGAAAATTAATTGTTCCAATTGAAAGACAATGCATTTAAACTAAATGGAGCCAATATAAATCAAATATGTAAGGTAAATGTAATGTAAAGCCTCACGATTGCTTTTTCTTACACAAAATGAATTAAAGGTGTTCACACAAAAATGGCCCCCCACTTTATGTCGGAATCTTTATAATTTGTTCTCTTGGCTTGTGTAATAAGATTTCTGATACTATCAAAATAATACATTTAGCATTAACGTTCACTTATCAGTGAAGACTTGAAAAAATAAAATTTTCAAAAAAACGTGCTACTGCTCCTTAAAAGTCGTTTGCATTAGAGGTGGTGTTTAAGTGTTGATGACTTTGGAAAAATTCTTACAACACACTTGAATGTATTTTGTGTTAAAAAGCATTAGGCCCTTTGACAGTTTAAGTTGTGGTTTCATGAAAAAATACATCTTGCCATGCTTTCTGTATTTCTTGAAAGATTTTATAAAAAGCGAAATGCATGCATAAAATGAATGAACCATGTTGTTTGAAATGGAACCATCTTTTGCTTTATGGAACAATCATTTGCTATACAGAACCATTTTCCGCTATCTGGAACGACCTTTCCCTATATTGGTTACTTTATATTTTGCCATATAGAACCATCGTTTCCTGCAGAAGCTTATATATACACCTGTATGGAACTACTTTATTCTAATTAGAACCAAAGCACTGGTCCATAACATTGCAAACGTGTTCTTGAGTATATCTTTCTCGGAAAATGTAGTCATTGAGAGGAAGATAAATGTATCTTCATGCTTTTTTAAGTTCATGCTTACAATCATTTAAATGCATTGAAATATATTAATCTTAATGATGACACTATAAACTGTATCTTAATTGATTGACTCATGAATGTATAGTCGTGCAAAACAACTATGCAAGGTCCTTTCAAACAGAATTCAACTTACTTTTACGTCTATAAAAAAAATCATCAATCTGAACAACCCCTTTCCACAATTCACCTGTACCATAGACCACCAACACGCATGCCTACTACTCCAATATGAACAGTATATACGACATTACCGTTTGTACATAACATCACAAATGACAATACGCACGAGGTGTATATGTTCATACCATATATCCATATTACCATGTATGATATCAGGACCCTTTTCATTTAACATCACTTCATTACAACAACACGCATGACTATTCTGTCACCGTGAACAACTGAACACTACTTCCTTTCCTTCCAATTTCATCACAAATAATAATATGATCTAAATATAATTTTTATGGTTTTACATATTTCTAGTATTTTTAGAACATGAAATCAACAAAACGCATGTCTATTCATCCACAACAAACAAATGAATACAAATACTATTCCTTCCAATGTCATCACAAACAACCATATGAGCGATATATTTTTTTATATGATTTTCCTAACTTCCACTATCCAAAGAACATCAATTCAACAACACGCATGTCTATTCTATCACAACAAGCATCTGCTATTCTTTCTAATGTCATCACAAATAACAATATGAGCGAGGTGTATTTTTTATATCATTTTCCTTATTTCCTCTATCCTTAGAACATCAAATCAACAACACGCATGTCTATTCTATCACAACAAACATCTGAACTCCACTGCCATACATGTACCTTCTAATGTCATCACAAATAATGTGCGAGGTGTATTTTTTCATATGATTTTCCATATTTTCCCTATCACCTGTTGGCCCGCATGTCAGTCACTACAACACAGAGATGATGTTCAACATGCATACATCATCTAGCGCGGGCCCACCGGTGAGGTAGACAATGGACCCTTTTGTTAGCGCCGGATTGATCCCAGTCTTTTTGTCACTTTTCCGGGCTTATGATGTATTTGGACAAGCTTATCAAAGTATACAGACGCAGTCCTCTTTTGGGACAAGTGACAGAAGATGTAGCTATTTTTGATCCCCTCTTATAGACTTTATTGTGGCCTTCATATGTTGGTAAAACATGCATCAACCACAATGTACTGTCATTGTTACTATCATTGTAATAGGTAATATGACTTCGAATTTAATTCGATTTGATGGTATTTAGACCTTAGATTGAAATGATAACTCTGCTTGATTTCTGATATAATAGTAATAAAATATTTCTTAAACAATATAGTGCGGCGATTGACTTAGTCAATCAAACGCGCTTGTCCCTTGCGTTGTAGCCTTTTTAATTCTTAATCATTCCGAATGAAGGATTGTATACTTTTCAAAAGATAGATAACCGTGGAATATACAATGAATTCGGGGGAATAGCCTTGTCGTCATGAACATATTATTGAGAAACGTGAAAAAAACGTTCGAGAAAACTGAAGCACAGTCTATGTCCCATAGAGAGAAAATATGGAAATAATGCTAAACGCTCAATGCCTTATAAGGAAAAAACGTATTTGACCATATTTCACCAGTACTTAGAAAGGAATGAAAGCTATTTACGACCTCAAATGATTTATGAATGTAGGTTCAGTTTCCTGAATAAAATCTAAAAATAGTATTTTTGGACAGTATTTGAGAAGTTTTTTTCAAGTTTTATTATAAGTTTCTATATTCAGCCTTTACAAATTGACACTTTGCATCTACCATAAGTTTCTCTTGATTCAATGTTTACACGAATGCATGAAAACTATTAGCAGTAATTTGATTCAATTGCAGACCGGCAGGTATCGCAAAAGTGGTTTGCATATCCTGCAGTTCTTGGAGCATGTTTATAGCAAGGTCAGAAAATATTGTACAGAACCTGAGTAAGTGTCTAGTGTCTAATTCAACCAAAATGTTCTTATGTTTTTGTGCATTCTATCAGTGACAAATTTGGCAAGTGGTTTCACCTTTCAAAACAACCAATCCACCACTTTCAAGTATTTTATATAATTATAATTGAATAGTTTCTATGGATAAACTAAACATCAATGAAATCATAAATACTAATTCAATCACTGTAAATGTCACATGACACCCATGTTCATCATTGCCACGATGCTTATTGCCAGAATCGGTTACTTGAGTGAATTTGGCAACAAAACCCTATGTTCCTTAATGGCAATGCTGTAAGGCCAAAGAATTGAGGTATCAAATCAGGTTGTATGAAGACAAATATCAATATTAACTAAGAAGGATTGTTGATGAACCCACTCATGCACAGCAATGCATTCGTGAATAATGCATATAAAGGTACCTGCAAGTAATTTTAGGAACGACCCAAAAAATCTCAAAATGCAAATCTTGAAGGAAAAAGTAAATTTGAGAGATTCCCGTTTAATGCTATGAATACATAAGCATTGAGTCATAAGGTAGTGTATGTCGCCGAGCTCAAGGATGTTTGACTCATCGCTGCAGAGTCCTGTTTTGATGCTTTTATGGTCCTGCATGTGGGGTGCAGGTCTGGTGACAGTGATTGATACATTGTCTCACCACACTGGAGTGAATGAACCTTATTATGATGAAGATCAAAATAAACCAATGACGGTTTGACGTTATTAATATGACCTCACTCCTAACCACATCATTTAAATCTTTGAAAAAATCTCATACACGTGATAATAGTATTGAGTCTGTCACTACACGTGTCTGAAAGACTCATTGGTAAAAGTCTAACCAATTATATTTTTTTTCTGTATTTCTAAATCTATTTCGTTAAATATATTCAATAATATATCACTATTTAATCAAACAATGAACAGCTCAACTATGCTGTCTGATCCTTTCTTTTACCCATGTCTATCCCTATAAAGTCATCTATCCCTCCCTCTATCACTTTATCTCACTGCCGTTGATCAGCAACAAGTGTTTGATCAACTTGCATTATAACTCAAGGTTCCTCTGTATCTTTCCTTTTCTTTTCTCCAGATGATGAATTTTTGTGCTAAGCGACACAAGAACAACCAAAGTCACCCATTATCATCAGCAAAGACAAGAATGTCAGAATGTAAACGATTTAACTTCCATTACAATTTGCCGTTCCCATTGTGCAATGTTACAGGAAATACCATTTAATAGTTTATTTCATGTAAATGCTTCTGAAATAAACGGTAATCACGTAAACAGGTAAAAGGGTTGGTTTGTGCCGATCTTTAACGATAACGTAAACTTACGTGGGCGTCCAATAACTTCAACTTTTCATACGCCAAGATATTGATATAACCGAGTTATTTATTGTACCAGGATTTCAGAATATGGTTTTCCTTTTAGAGAATGCAATCCTAGTTCAACATCTGTTCTACACCATACTCGAAAAAACAGCGTTTGACGTCAAGGCCTCCAGCCAAGACTTTTGTCGTAATGCGAAAAGCAATGACGTCACAAGAAGTTTAATCTACACTCTGCGTAAGGCTATAGAAGAACACCAACGAGAGAGCTTTGCCTGGGAACACTGAAAAAGTGAGAAAACAGAATGGGAATACTATTGCACACGCGTGAACTTGGGGGCCACAAACACACTTACACGTCAAAACATTTCAATGATTGGAATAATATGTGCAATCGTTTTGCAGTTCACGTTAAAGCCAGCAATGACCCAACAAATTCCATATTATCAAAATAAGGCAGTCTGCAGATGGCGCATTTCATTGTATAAACACACAGTGTTATTCCAAGTCGTTGGAAATTCATTCTGAAATTTTAGCCTTGCAGAAAGTGATGCCACTGGACATTTAACAAGGCATATACATTACATCACCCCATCGGCCTTCCTACTCCCCTCTGTATAAGGATCTGTTATATAGCTGATAACATTAAAGGCCCAATATAGAACAAAGAACCAAAATAGACAACGAGGGAGCCCTCAGGCCAATGTTGGCTATAAAACAATGCGGAGTGAATATCATTGAGCAAAGCTTCTATCTATCAATATGACAAACTTCTCAACAGCATGCCTTCAGTGAATATTTAAAACAGATTTGTTCTTCCTGTTCGCAAGGTCAGAATGTACTACATTCATTAACACAACTCGTCTGGGGACGACCCATTGTTATATATGTACATACCTATAAGATCAGACTCATTTTGTAAGTCTAATTATTTTTTATTCTTAAACACATCTCATTTCATATATCGATCTATTTTCGCCTTCTTGCAATATATCACGTAAAGTTTAACGTTTTAAATTGTAAAGAGAATTCTCTGCGCCTTGAAAGTTCTTATTGATTCTCAAATTCTATATCGATCTCTTATTCCAATTCATGGTTCAAGAAGGTAAGGGCACATATAAACAAATTACAATCATAATGGTTTCAACATTGGCTGTGTCTACTTTTATCATAAACTATAACGAAAACATACAAAAATTTGTTATTAGATTAGATGCAGACCTAGTTTTATGTCATATATTCATATCTAATGTTTTAAACGGCCAATGGATATATTATTGATATACTCCACAATCCAATGAGAGGTTATGCATCTTTCCACGCAGACCGACAAAACCAACAGAAAACAAATCACAAGAAACCACAGGACTCGGGACATCATAATCATTTAGCTTGACAACGTCTTCTGGTGATAGCCAACGAGGCGAGATTTGTGACCATATTGCGTGTGGTCGCCGTTAACATTACCTATCCCAATATACGGCGCAACCGACAGAGTCATATATACTAACATCTTAAAGGGACATTTCATTTTAAGTCATTATCGTCTGTGTTATATACTAATATACCATCTGTTTTAAGATATATTGCATTTCAATCTCGAAATGATGAATATATATGATAAACAACTTTCAACGACGAAAGAAAAACAGCACGGCATATGCACAGAAACCGATGTAAAAGGGGTTGGTCTTTTGATAAGAGGAACGAAATCTTCACACAATTCAAATTTGCTATTGTGTTTGCTTTGAATAAGTTTCTACAATAACATGGCTGATAAATGCATAATTTTTTCCTCAATCTTGTCCATTTAACACAAAGGTTATACTTTTTTGCATCAACAATTCTTGATAAAAAACTCCAATGCTCTTATCCATGTGCGCAAGCAATCTGAAATCACGACTTTGAACTTTGCTGTGTTACTATGCTGAACCGAGAACCAAGAACCAAGAACCAAGAACCAAGAACCAAGAACCAAGAACCAATAACAAAGAACATCAATATATTTCTTAAATCTGTGGGATGATATAACACCAATGGTAACATTTCCATACTTAAATAACAACACTCGGAGTGTCCCTTTAACTGTGGTCCATTTATTACCTATATGTGAGATGAGCGACCACACCTCACACTGCTACAATGATGAGACGGTGCTGGGAACTACAGGAAAAGGTATAAAACTCGAGGATATTGTTGAACATCAAAGGGCAATTGTGGACAGTGGATACTGGGGCTAGAACCGTCACCAGCAATCATATGCAGGGCTGGAGGTGAGAATAACGGTCCAGGGGGTGGGGCGATGACTGGCCTGGGCTTCTCTGTACTGTGAAACAAAGGCATTAAAAGACCACACTGATTCCTTATGTGGTTATGGCAGTGAATGGGGAATAAGCGAAACATATGTACACTCTTCAGTGATAACATCATTAACCATACTGCTTGTATGTTTTCTTAACTTCAAGCACCTTGTGGTGTATTCACACGTCAATCGTAAGTAAGTCAGTGTCAATTGGGCTCACGTTGACCTGGCGAGGTTTTTACATTGAATTTTTTATTCTTAAAAATATGCTTGTATCTCTTGTCACTTGAATAAATTAATTTTCTTTTCCAACTAACTTTATTCTAGTTCTTACTCTTGAACAGATATGCACGACATGCAAATATAAACGGGGACCAAAATGTTTTCTCTGGTTAATTTCAATGAATGTGGGATTTTCTCTGAGAGAAGATTTTAGATGCCTTTTTCATTCCTCGATCGACAGGGAAGGCGCTTAAAACAGGATATGGATCCCAAAGGGTAATATATGAACTATGTTAAAACCATTCTATTGTTGCATATAAATGTAACGAGGAAACAATAACTTTAAAAATAAATCTCCATAAATAAGCCTTCATCTTTAAGCATAAATACTATTCTATTTATTTCGACATCGCAAGGCAATACATTAGGTCCATATACAAACCATAACAATAACTATTTGTCCTAAAGAACTTGAACACAATTCATTCAGAAATGTCAATTCAAAACGTTGCTATTCTGGGGTAAAGGTAGATATAATTGTCCCTCTCTCCGTATGACAGAGTATATCAGGGTGGTCGGGTATGTTGATTTGAAGCGGAGGAGTAGTAAGGGCCCAGTTGGACTAGCTGTTTCCACCTCCCAGGGTTCCGAGTGACCCGCCCATCTCCCCTTGGGACTACTTCCGGAGGTCACTCTAAGTCACGGCGCTCGCGATATTTCAAGAGATCTGAACGTGTTTTACATATCACGTGGCGACATGGAGTGTTGTTCAGGTACTCGTGGTGGATAAGAGAAGAGCGATATCACCCCTTATTCACTATGGGGGTAACACACGCTATCTGCAGTCTGTCCCCAGTCCTTGGTGTAATAACTCAAACAACTGCATGGGGTACACAAAATATTTCTATAATGACCAAAGCAGAGGTGGAATTATTCATGGTGTAACAGTTATCGATGGTGAAGTGGGCGTGAAAAGGGCAATGATAGGATAACGTCGAGGGCTCAAAATTTAAAAAATTAAAAACATCTCAATTGCATTTCCTTAATCGTGTATTGGGGTTTGTTTTCGGTATAATTCTTTTTTTTAACGATTAGTTTGCTACTTAAGTTCATTTGATATACGGCAAGCCAAACAAAAGAAAAATTGTTTATGTATCTATTACCTAGCGGGTTGCCCTTGAGGTTACTTGAGACAAAGGGGTTGACGAAATTCCCATAAGTAGTAAACAGATTCAGTCGAAAATAATACTTTACAATTCTAACTATTCAGAATCATTCTCTAAAGGTATAACGCCGACTAACAAAAACAACGTTGACAGTGATTTTTTCTATCCTTAATATTCATATAATCGACTCCAATTAAGATATATATTAAACGGCTAACTCATTAAAATGTTATTCTATTTCAACTATGTTAAACTGCATCTTGGTTGTTCTTCATGTTGTGCACACCTACATTATCATTTAACAATTAAGCTTCGGTCGATTGTGACGATTGTGGTAATCATAAGAAACACCACTTGAAATTATCTTTGACCTTTAACCCTTGACTCGTGACCCCCGCCCCCACCTCATATCTTCCGGGCACTTTTAACTGTTAATTGAGCTAGACGATATAGTGTATTGTTTTAGCAATCACCAATCCTTTCAGCCACCCCCATCCTCCCACGCCGTGACCTTGACCTTCCTAACGAGGAACAGATAACTCTCAGATATTCGTGATTTCAACCTCACGTAAACAAAATGCAAGTGAGTATCGTATGTGAATTACGTCAAAGGAGAGTCTTGTCTGGGAAAACTTTGGTTTTGGAATGTTGTGAGCATAAAAATCCCCCAAAACATGATTGTAAAATGAATAATGCCAATTGAGGCCATTCCGTTTCAGTTTCCGATACTGTTCACTTGTCTTGATATGAATATATTAACAATTTCTAAATATGATCATAAACCGTATTATTTGCACTCTTGTGCTCAGATAGTTCCCATGGTTTAACAAAATGGCAGATAGAATTAAGCATATTGTGTTGAAACTGAAGTTATATACCCCTAACAATGCAAGTATGCAAACAAGAGCATAATTGAAAACAGTGTTTCTTTGATTGTCTCAAGGACACCTTTTTGACGATAAACACGTTAAGACATACATTTTACAAACACACAGTGCATTTCTACGAACATCTTATTTTAAACGAATAAGCAAGAAATACGATTGCATTGACTGACGTCATAAAGGTCCTCCAATAATAAATTGCTTAAATGTTTTATTCTTCAAACAGAAATAGAAGACTGTTTGTGAAAGCAGTCTGGAAACACAAATATCTTTATACAGTGACAGAACCTATTCTTAAGCCAAGTCACTTCACAGAAACTACGAAAACAAATAACTTACAATACCAAATAAGCAGCTGCGAAAGAAATCTAAGCAAGTTTCCTTTACGATCAATTATATTTGACATGCGAGGCCCGGCAGAAGCCTTGTATGTTTGCTATTTTTACGAGTCGGCGCAAACAAGCCGAACCAGTTTAAATTCTTCATGACGCTCAGCCTTGGAATTAAGGCGGGATGTGACGTCACGTTCAAAAAGAGTCATTCCCCGTTTTACGTGCAAATTGTGACGTTCTTTTTAGCTTCTCCCGTCGTGACGATGATGTTCACACTCCTAATAAGGGCGTTTCAATCATTTGGGACATGTTGTGTCAATTTTGGAACCTGTTAGCCCAGAAGCCACTCAAGGCGTGGACTGTTTTAGTCATTAAGAGTGTAAAAATGTATACTACGTAAAAACTTGACCCTTTCGAGATGTGAAGATCCTTGTTGATAGCTCCGGTTGTGAACACTTCAGCCAATGACCGACGACTACGTCACTGATATTCGGAACACCTCACTTCAGTTACAATAAAGTTCGTTGAAACCCTTTTATAGCTTAAAAAACTTCTGATTTAGGAGACTCAATAGTAAATGTACTTGATCTAAATCACACGCAGCTCTTATGTATAATTGAGGATGAAAATCAATATTAGAAATAACGGATGGCTACAAAATCAAACTTTTATTAAAGTATATGGGTTCTGAATTTTGAAACTCCAATCAGTTAATGAAGCATGAATGCATGTATCGATAAAAAAAATTCACATTACAATGTTTGCATGAAATTATAAGACATATCGAATGTTGTAATCTCATCGCTCCCGGCCAAGACTATGCGGATATAGTCGGTTGGTGGCTGCTGTAATCCTGAGTCTAAATTACCCAACTTCCTTTTTATGCTTTGCACGTGCAGAACGTGATAATGGTAGATAGGGGATAGTAATACTAATACGGAAGTTGTGACGTCATTTCCTGTTCTGTAAATCACTCATTTGACCGCTGTGACATTCTAGCTGAGTGGCCGGTAATGGTCTTGTAAATATAGATTATGATACTCATCAAACATGTTAATTAATTCTAATTTCTTCAGAAATGGAAACTGTGATTCGAATCACTTATTCTTAAATACCATACTATTAGTGAACTAGGATACCTTAGATATTCATTCTTATCAGCATATTACCATCATGAGTGCACTGAAATCTATCTGAGCGTCACGCGATTAAAAAAACAACTGCATATCCTATAAATCATCAACTCCACGGGGAGTATCTATACATCAGATTTTCTATTATTCGTTTAGCTAACAGTAATGTCAACTTGTCCACAGTTTACAAAATTGATTAGTGAATCAACTATTCAAATCCTTGTTTTATGCCATTTTTATGTTTGTATATGATATTCTAATATATTAAAGCAAATTTAGATCATCAGCTTATATATGATTCAGTGTACATCTGTATCTATGTGGTGTATATATATCCCCTTCTAATAGTTACTAACACAAAGCATTGTGGCAACACAACATCATCTGGTAAGACATGCGAGGGTCAAAAGCATAGACATCAAAAGTAAACATTTGCATTTTTATGCAAATATTTTTTCTCTCAAAATTTGAGTTATTTTGGTTACGAAAAGAGCCAATGTCATTATGTCATTTTCGTTTGGTCAGCTATACTAGAATCTCTGAGTAAACTCCCAATGAATGTTAAATGTGTATATCTAATGCAAAGTACCTTGATGGACATAACTACTCACACAACAACAGCAAAGTGTTTGTTTTGTTGGCCTTGAATTAAATCTTTCAAAACATCTGTACGGTCGTACATTTTAATCGTTTGAGATTTCAGGTTAAAGTCCCAAATACTCTTGCTAAATGATTTAATTTTTCTCACAACCATTGATTATGGATTATTTGATTTTTATATCAATCAACTACTTCATCGTACATCTTTAATAATACATATCCTTATTAAATCTTGTGCTTGAAATAATGGAGATGGAAATATTTCTGAAAAGTTATTTGAATATAATGAGAAAGTTAGGTTTATTTAATTCAATACTTAATCATACATCAACAATTATTTATCTTGTAAGAGATATCTTAATTAAATTGTTTTGAAGTGCATTGCTTTGTTCAAATGTTAAATAACTCTAAAGACTCTAAGAAAATATTGTAGTCATTTCTAGAATTATTTTTCAAAAATATATCAATTGTCTATGATTGATTTTACTTATGTAACTTGTCTCGAGTTATTAAAAGTAGAGAAACAAGGTCATTGGTTTTTGAACGTCATGAGAAAGGTAAATCGTTGTCACTGGGTCGTAGTCTGGGTAGGATTACTGCCTCAAGATAACCAGTAAAATTACATCGTAATTTAAGATAGACCTTGATTAATTACAAGCGGGGGAGGGCAAATTACCTGTGAGACCGTAAGTAGTGAAAGGTAAATTTGCTGTTCTTATGGTAATGATGATTTGTCTCTCGATATAAACAGATAAGTGTATTTATATATTTGCCTTAAGATTTGATCGATGTACTTTTGGTCAAGTGACACATGATTGAAAACGGTATAAGGATCTATTCCGAAACGTCGCTACTGTCAAATATAGAAGTTGTTCATCTTTAGAATTACTCTTGTCTTCTTTCTTATACAATCAACTTCTAGAATGCAACTCCAACAGCTCAAGTGACACATGTAGTTGTATGTATAAAACCAATTCTTATTACATTGTCAAAATTGCAAGAAATATAAGACGTTACAGATGCTCTTATTTACTCCAATTTTGTAGCACTAAAACTGAAAGTAACATAACAATACAAGATATATATCTGAAGTATAATAACGATGATATTTGATGAACACTAATACAATGCACTCTGATTGGGCGTACAATGAATGATAACAGAGCGGTTCAGGACGGATCAGATTGTATCTGTCTTCATGACTAGTAACTTTAAGATACAATTCCTGCATGTTGTAAACTATTCTGTTAAATGTGTTGCACGCTGTCCAGTGTTTGGTGGTCCTGTATGGGTGGCCGTAAATCCTGACCGGAAATGACCTCTACGCATGGCTTTGGTACTGGTCAAGTTTATGAATGGCCTATTTCCCAACAGGTAGAGGTCCCTGTTGTTTTTTTCGCCCATCTAATGGAAGCGATGTTTTGTCTCGCTATTCTTTCTCCTCGCTTTCCGGCTTGTAATACAAAGCAGTGTTATTTCAAGCGAACCGTTGGAAATCGTGCGAGACAAACCGTACAGGCGACTCTCGATGACGTTTGTCTGGCCCCAGAAGGGTCGGGAGACGAGAAATGTGAAATATCGCTCTCAGCATACAAATACAACATCACGATCACTTTGTTCTTGAAACTGTTACAATAGTGAAATAATATGATTTAATTTACAGCCATACGGGAATAAATTCGTAACCTCTGCACTATCAAAAAACAATATATATAATAAGTTATATAATTGGCATTAAGATGAAGGCGATATAGTGGGCGGGGCTGGCAGGGTGGCGCAGTACTTCTTATTTTGGTTTGTTGAATTTGTTTATAGATAACTCGAAAAAACATCGGTGTAGCGTCTGATTTCTCGGGTAGTGTGGTCATCGATTTGGCATAATCATAAAGCTTTTCAATTTTTACATTGATCATTGACAAATATTCTTTTCACGGCATAAACATATTTTTTTACATAGAGAACATTAAGACATTGATACACATAAAGCCTCTCTCCTTTATTTGTAATTCTCAAACATTTAATGGACATAATTGTATCATTATCTTATGGTGTTGTTTTCATACTAATGATAATAACATTTATTCTGTTTTCAGTTCCTTGTCAAAGAGCTGTCGGCTTATCAATGACATTAAGATTTGACCCTTTCCTGTAAAATAACTTGGATATAGCCGTGAGACGTACATGAATATAGGCAATCCCTCACAAACTGTACAGAAGCTTTTTGTACAAAGGTCAACAAAGAAAAGTAGTCTCGCCTTAGAAAATTCGTATCAGACGAAAACACAAACTGAAGTCTTTGATGCTTAGGGCAGTTTAGTTAGCATCATCAAACGGCAAGTTGTAAAGCGATGAAATATGTTTGTAATATGTTTATAAGCGAGGTCATATTAACAAGGATTCAATCACAAACAACATAAAATGTTTGAAAACATATTTTCAGGTTGCCAGGAAAATAATATTTTCTCAACCGTTTTTCATTGGCCCGAGTACAAGCTTGCGGCCAGGATGTTAACATTGTATTCCAGTAGCATTAACCTCTTGTCATCTGCTTCTTATGGTGTACATACTCATAGTCCCGCTTGCTTAAACTCCGTATGCATTTGACGATCCCTCAACTTTAGACCATGCCCCTTATCCAATGTTTAACTTAAATTGAATCAAATCCTTTTAAACTTTCCCCTCAGTGCTAAAGTTGCGTCCGCATGATATTGTAACGCCGACTGGGTTCTGTGCTGTATAACAGAATGTAGACGGTTGGCTTCTCGTCAGGCGTAGTTTAAATGCGAGCAGATTGCATTTTAACGGGGTGATTATTGCGTGTTTATGTTTTTGTTTAAACATTTTCCTTTTTTCATAACATATAAGAATGATATAATGTAAGACTGTGAGTAAATCATGTAATGACAGCTTGTGTTTTGAACATTCTTGTTCTGGATATTACGCAGTTTTGAAGCGTTTTTCAAGCTTGTGATACCATTTGTGATACTTGTTTAGTATAAATTGTCCGTCAAAGGTACCAAAACAATCCTTTAATGTGTTTTGTATGTATATCGAGAAGTCATAACGAAGATCACCTTGACCGTGGCGTGAGAAAGTGGTTCGCTGTAACGTAAGACAGCTGAGGTCATGGTTTGGGTATTATACATTCAAGAAATTCACACCTTCTAGGGGATACTGTAAAATAGTCCTAGGGAATCACCCAATACAGGTAAACCAATGAAAAAATCAAATCGCAAGAGAAAACAGAGAAACGTACACATAAACAGGCGAAACCGCATCCCAAATTGGCGATACGCAACGAAAAACTACGAAATAGCATCAGTCATGCTACGATCAACACTTTCAAACTAACGACTACGCAAAATTACGCACACGACACGAAACACTAGTACTCGTAATGCTCAAGTAGCGGGCCTATAATAACTATCTTGAATTATCATCGGATTCACTTATTCAAAATTGAGATTTATATCACATTTTTAGAAATAGTTTAGTGGGTTATATCTATCTATCGGTATATAAGAGAACATGTTTTTTAAGAAAAAGTCAGTCACATGGATACATTTAGTTTTGGTAGTGCAAAAAACATAACCATGGCAATTGTACACTTATCTATAGGTTATCTTCATGAAGAATGTTGTATCAAAACATCGATCACATTCATATTCAAATTTAACCGATGAACACCGAGAAAGAATAATAGTCATATGTTTGGTTAAAAACAAGAATGTGCGTTATATAGCATGTATATGTCGTGAGAAAAGCATTATTGTTAATATGTCGAACCCCGGAACCTATAAATCCAAGGGACATTCTTATGTAATCATTCGTGTTTAATTTACTCTACAATAAAGAAAAGGGTCTTGCTTTGAAGTGATATACAAAAAGAGATGAAATTAAGAACAAATTAAACGAAATAAATAGAATCATTGAACAAAGGATTTACACAGGTGTTATGAGAAATCGCGCATACGTCACGAGACCGCGCGAGATCAAAACATATAACTCTCGATTCTGATTGGTCCACTAATAATTTGGTCAGACATATGTGCTTCATCACATATTGTTTTCGTTTCGCCAAAGAGAAGAAAAACTAAATCTAAAGAAGGCGGAAAATGTCATTGACGATTAGGAAACTCAAAGAAGTCTTAAAGAATGTGTTTGGTGCCGCCAAAATCATACGTTCAAAACATGTTTTTGCCGATTCTGACAACAAAGACATGACATTTTAATTACTTATGCCGTAAACACTTACAATCATTATGCTGTTTGTGTTGATAAATTATAAATCGCTGTTTTATAATGGTTAGAAAGTTCACTATTTCAGATTTTCCAAAACCTACCCACTAAATAACAGTTCAATAGCTTTTCCTCGAACTTTAGGCATAAATTGTAGGTCAGGTTGAATTTTTCCCAAATCCAAGGTTAAATGTATGATATATTATTGTGTCCCCAATTTTTAAATCGAATAAACTGTTTTTGCTTGAAATTATTTCTATGCTTTTAAGAAACAAGAATGATTCCAAAACTTAACTTTATCACCATGTAATGCATATGTCCAGATTATTGCAACGAAATTATTTCGATTTTAAAGAAAGAACTACATATATAGCTACATGATATAGATTACCTTTGCTTCCAGGAAATATTTTGAGACACTTATCGATACACTAATTGTATATACTGCATATATCAACGGATGATAATGACATTGCAATTCCGTATTTAATAATCAAAACAATTCCAACCGGTTTAAATTACTCAGGCTGGAAACGTTTTAACGTTTCGTGTTACGTTACGCCTACACGCTGTTCAAAAGTGGACGTTTTGCTTGTCACTGCCTGTTGGCACATATGTAAGTACTAGGAGAAGGTGGGGGAAAGACGCTCTATATCCGAGCACGTTTAACAGGCCGAGCTGCCCCTTACTACACACTTGAAAACGACAAAAATCCCATTTCGAGGATTGATCATTCCGACTTTTCACTCCACCCATGTCGCGTGTGCGGTCTCGTGCCATTCGCATCAACACAACGCCAAGTTTGCCTTTAAATTATTGCGTATCTAATTAGGATTCAGATTTGAAATCTTAATGGATTTTCTTGTTGAAAAATATATTGAATCTTCGTGAAGGTCGCTTATGACCATGTAAACGTGAATAAGTACCTGCGTCGTACTGTAAGACGATACCTAGCCTCGAAGTGATAGCCAACCTCCAACACCCGTCCAATTAAAAACGAGAAAGAAACGTGCTACACTCAAAACATTTCAGCCACTTTACACTGTTTATTAGAGAAGCGGTCAAACCCTGAGTATATCGTACACATGTATAAGACATACTGTCAAGTCTAGACCCAATTTGTTGAAATTTGAGCCCGTTCTTGGCGAAGAGAGCACGGGGCGTATTTTCACTAAACACGTACGGAGAGGGAGGTCCCCCTTGCCGTACACAGAACAAACTATCACGCTTAAAAGCCTCGTATGTAAACACTAAAAACGTTTAATGAGGATTCCGATGTGATATGAAACACATGACGTCAGCAAAACTATCTCTCAGGCAGTGGTAGGAATTGAACGTTCACCGTTAAGAAGTTTAGGAAACCATTTGTTTCCGTTCCTCCGTGTGAAATGTCGACAGTATTGACAGTGAGCATCATCGAGACCCTTGCTTTACGCTACGCGACTCTTCTTCACCGTAATCTGTGTTTACATCTCATGTTTGTGTTTAACTCACTACGTATACGAATCGGTATAAGAACGTATTGTTGACAAATAGTAACTTGTTGTGTTTACATCATTTTGATGTCGTTGTAAGCAAATGAATGACATATCAGATCTTCCATTGCATGGTATAAACCATTTATGACGTTCACCTTTCCTTGTGATGAAAATGATTTGCTAGAACGAATTTGTCAATAATACCTTTACATTGGACATGCTTTTTAAGAGTAAATTTGATTATTCGAGCGTTGAATTTACTTCTGATCATGAGTAATTATTCGAAAAGACGTTGTTTACATCCATCCAAAATAAGGGAACGCTTAAGATTAATTGAACATTCAAGTTTACACTCATGAAGTAGCTCTATTTTAACATCGGGTTAATGACATAGAGTCGAGACAATAAAAGAATGGATTTGCAAGAAAAACAATAAAATGATTTTCAATTGATCCATCAAGAACAAAAACACTATATTTTATTATTGATAAGTGTATACATCATATTTTTTAACGATCGCATGGCTTTTACAATGGTGTGATCAGAAAACCAAAGACACCAATATATCGAAAATGAAAACTATAAAATAATAATAGCCTTCTTATACCGCGCATTAACCATGACATGCTCAAGTTTCCATGAGTATTATTACCCTTGGGGATAGTATGTTCGGTGCCGCCGATTAACAAGCGTTCCGCGCGACCATATAGGTCCGTATTTCCCCTTGTTCAGGTACCCATCTGTACAGCTAGGTAAACAATGCAATGTGAATGAAGTGCCTTGCCTAAATACACAACACAGCATATAGCCCAGGTTAAAAAAATTGGTGTCTCCATCGCTATTCGAACCTGGGCCGTTGGCGTGAAGAAAAGCATGTTTAACACTACACCACTGTGCTACACAAACATAAATATATTGAGTTATAGGCCAAGGCAAAATCAAAGATCTAATTATCAAACTATCAAGACTAATTACTATTTTGACAAGAGACATGAGACAAAGGACAGCTAGGTGAAGTGAAATCCCACAAGAGCAGACAAACTAACGGGTTAGAAGCAAGTAGGATGATTAAATGTTGTACTAGATTACTTACCATCTAAACACCCAACTTGTGCCACTCCTAATCTTCACATTGATTTTAACCCAACTCTTGGCCGATTGCGTACGGACACAAATTGACCTTTTTGAGTTTAGGCCAAGACATATATGTTTTTCTAAAGTAAATAAAAATATCATGGAATGGAATTTATACTTTTGAGCTCCAAAACATTTGCAGGGCAATTTAAAAAGTAACACTACTGATTTCCATAATTTCATTTCATTTGAAATAACTTTAGATTTATGAAACGATCATAAAACCTCTCATTGCTTTTTATCAAAATAGAATAAAATATTAAATTGCTCATATTTTTCAGTTTTATGTAACATTTTCTAAATTATTTTCAGTCTTCCTCAATTATTTTAAGTGAATTTTCAACTGTTGGAAGACGTTTTTAAAAAAACAGGAAGCATTTAATTACGTTGTTTGGCCTTCGAATTCAACAAATAAATCAGGTGATATTTGATTGACAAGTGCCACTTACAAACCGACAGGGACATCCCCATTTGCACGATGAAACATACGATGCACGGACACATTTGCACGAAATGCACGTTTAGCGACTGTGCAAGACGTATGACGTTGCACGTCCACCGTGGAAAGATACATTTTATTTCGAGGAGACAGGATTTGATTTCAGTATGGGGTTTTCTTTCTACAGTTAATGAATATTTCCCCTTGTTTGACACTGCGTTGTTACAGTATGAACTCATAAAAGGTAATTAAACGAATTGCATTCATTACAAAGTCGAAGTCATTAAAGCAAATTTAAAAGATAATTATACTGGTTACTGTACGATGATATATATAATAACATAGTTTGACATTGAAAAAAATATACATGTCGTTCTTTTAGAGCAAAGGGGAATAATGAAAATGATAACCGAAATATTGTCGATCAATTTGTCGTCAAGGGAGGTAATTCTCAGTTTCAATCCCTACTCGAAACGATGCAGACCACTTGAAAATATAATGGCATTCCGACTTTTACATTAAGGCGTACCAAAGCGTGAAATATTACCTCTGCGAATAAGACATTGATATGTATTAACTTCAAACATATTTTATTCTTTTTCAACGAGGCCCGATGTCTTATAAGCAATATAACGTGCACTTTAAAATATTTTTGTCTCCTCGAGATTAAATCCAGCCTCTTAAGTCACGCGTTTGTTCAAATGGTTGCCATTAAAAAGCTTGAAGTGAAACATGCAACATGATAGGCTTAGACTAGTATTAAAAGTTTCTCCATGTTCTTTGATTAACAGAAACTGAGTGTTTTGTAATGCTAGGAGGCTTGCGGATTATCATATTACAATTTCGATAGGTTTATTCAGTCGTATTAGGCACTGTTGTCGCCATTGAAAAGCCTTACATTAAGAATGCTTTTAATTTTTGTATTAGAATATATTGAGAAATAGGTATTTCAAATTTATCCCCAAATAGTTGCATAAAAACAGGTTATATTGACCACGTGACATCACTAAATTCAATCTGAAATAGAACTCCGTATTTTCAAGTGTATTTTAAAACACCGTGGCGCCATCCATTTAGATATACATTGTTCTTTGAAGCAAAAAGAAATAAAAGATTTAACATTTTTAAAAACTGATTTCAGTGAATGAACTCACTTCAAATTAAAGTACCAAACATTATCAAAAAGGTTGGGCACAATGAATGCAAGGTGAAAAATATTTAAATGAGCTTATCATTGTGCATCACTTAAAACTAAGCATAGACAAAAACGTTAAAAAACTTTCTTTCGATTGTTTCACAATACAATTTACAAAATTAGGGTTGTAAATAAACGAACATGATTAAAAACTATTTGTTGGAAATTAATCCATCTTATTCTCAAATAAAAACATATCTTATCATTTTATTCATACTTACAAAAATTGCGCATTTGCCCAAATTCTTAAATGGTAAACCTTAACAAACTTACATAAAAGTTTGTGAGTGGCGTTACAAGTATTTTCAATCATTTAAACTGCGTTGTTCCTTTATGAGTGATAAGAACCGGCCCAGAGAGACATACAAACAATAACCTTTCCCCTGCGATTAGGGTGAACTCCTTGCAGGGCACAACATCCGGAACTGATAGGCAGCTAATAAGATGTAAAGAAGAAAACTCCTTGCACGGTAATCAAGTGTTAATGTATCGCTCCTTACGTCTCGTATCCAGTTAGTTTCGTATCTTATTTGCAAAGTGGAAGAAACGATGCAGAGAAGCGACGCTAATTACTAATTAATAGTCGGAGAGCTGATATCTTGCTCTAATCACTCCTAATCATGTAATTACAACCGGAAACTAGTCATGCTTCCTACTTCATTTCCTGATTCTCGCCTCATGCGTTACCGAACTGAGAAAAGTGTTGTTATGGTTTCTCCTCTCGTGGTTGTGTTTGTTTATAATTAGAGTGTTTATTCATAACTTGTTATTTCAATTCATATAACACGGATATACAAATATACGATTGTTAGTTCCGCATATGAAAATACGGAAGTACGACTTCAAATCATGATGCAATCAGTCGCTTCCTTGATGAGATTGCTTAATTAGTTTTAGTAACATTTCGTGTAGAATTTCTGATTTTTTTAATTTTTGGAGGAAACAAGAAATTGCAAATTAAACCGCCTACAGATTTGGGTAAGAAATGATCTAATAATTGGTACATAAATTTAAGTTGGAAGTCAGTCAGTCAGGAACTGAAAAAGAATACTATGTAAACGATAGGTTACTGTGGCAAATATTTAAAAGACTAAAATAATGAAGACATAAGTTAGATTAACTAAGAAACAAATGCGTTTATTAAAAAAATTAACGTAATTGTCAAAACGAAATGCTTATAAATAAATGTTCATTTATCAAAGTCAATATCAGATAAACTACATGTAGATAGATATTTGTTGTTATTGAAATTTACATTTGACTATATACATAAGTGTCTCAGAGATCAAATGAAACCTTCCTGGTAATGATTAACATTTTATTATTTTTCAGAATTCGTAATGAATAAATTCATTAGTCCATATCAGAAAGTCATTTGTGAATACTTCATTGTGAAATGTGTTCATGGTTACTTAAATCATTTATAGATATTGAGTTAAAATTTGATGGTTTAAAATTAAAACTGATTTACTAGAAAAGCGAATTCACAAACTTGAAAATTACATTTTCTAAATATAAGAATACGTTATAACTTTTTACGTAGGTCTCTTAAAAAGCGCCTGAAATACAGGTTCATTAAGACGTATATTTAAATACAATCCATTTATATCAAGCATTAAATGTTCGAAGCATTGATAATACATACATGTAGTTAACAAAATCTTTAAAAGGGCAGTAGCACGTTTTTAAGGGGCATAGAAGGTGATATCAGGAAAATGATTCCAATTGAAAGACAATGTATTAAAACTAAATGAAACCGTAGTAAATCAAATTTATAGTGCAGAGTTTAGTCATGCAATTCCTTTTCTAACATAATATGAATTAAAGGTGTTCAATGGACTTTATGTGAATCTTTATAATTTGTTCTCTGCCTAATGGAGATTGGTGAACTATAGTGTTGAGATTGGTGATTGGTGGATGAGATTGTTGACTATCTTAAATAATACATTTAGCATTAACGTACAATTATCAGTGAAAAAAGTTAAAATATAACATTTTCAAAAAGCTTGCCACTACTCCTTTAAAAGATTATTATATCGTGCCGGAAAATCTAATAATGTGAATGAGTATATTAAAATCGGAAAGTATAAAACTAAAATAGTACGAAACGTTTAAAATGAAAAAAATGGCATTGGTTTTAAAGAGAATGGTAAAGATAACTTCTCTGGATTTTGAACGAAGAAATAAGTAACCGAGAAGGGCGGGTTCTGTTGCTGGTCTTGTGTACTGTATGATCAGATGGTACATGATATAGGTACACTCAACTCACGTATATGCATGCATTTAAAAAATGTTATCTGAAATTAATCATTATTATATATGGTCTTATCATTCACATTCAGTTTTCAGTTTCAAATTTCTAATCTCTAAGTTAACTGAAAGGATATAACGAAAAGAAGATATAAATTCCTACCTTCCAAACGAGACGAATTTCGTATTTCACAAGACCCCGAGATGATATATCGTGTAAATACAACATTTTGAAATCGCCTGTACATGTATGTTCTACATGAAACACGCCCAGCTTAATCAACAAACGTGTATTGAAGCGATGACCTTTACATGCACACCATGCAAAAATGGAAAAAAATATGGGTTAGTTCTCTCATATTATGTAATTTTCCCAACTTGTATGTAGAGGTTTTATATATAAGCAAACACCCTGTCACTAATGTTTAACGAAGGTCAAATTCTGACTTGAAATTCACCTAAATTAAATATGGTGAAGCATTTTGGGCGGTAGAGGTTCTTCTCATGTCGACGTCAGTATAGAGGGTACTAAAATAGTCGATGGGAAAGTAGTACAAGGACTTCTAAATGACGCCATGACGTTTTTGTTTTTTGGTAGACTAAAAGGTTGACATACTAATGATTGGACAAACAAACGTTGGTATTCAATATTTAACAAATTGAAAGGCTTCGCTCTTATCATTAAATTGACGGAATGTTTAACACAATGTTAAGTTGTCGCCTATCGCTTGGGAAACTAAACTACAAGTACTCATATCACTATACGTTACTGGTAGTGGAAGTTTTAGTGTGTTGAAGATGATAGCGAAGGTAGTATCAGTTATAAATGTAGTAGAGGTAATATCAACAGTTGAAACTGTAGTAGTAGTTTTGGTAAACGTGAAGTACGAAGTAGTAGTAGTAAAAGTAGCAGCAGAAGTAGTAACATCAGTAATGTATTATCAAAACTCAGTATATTGAGGTAGTGATTAAATAAAGTGTTATTGTTGTGGTAAAAGAAGTAGTAAAAGTGATAGTAGTACGAGCAGTAGTAGTAGAAATAATAACAATAGTAGTAGTATTAGTATTAGTATTAGTAGTAGTACTAGTAGTAGTAGTAGAAAAAATAATAGCAATAGTTATAGTAAAAGTAATAATGGTAGAATTAGTAGTAGTGGCAGTCGTTTTACTAGTACTAGTTTTAGACATATTATTAGAACTGATAGTAGTAGAACAAATACTAATAGTAGTCGTGTTGTTGATGAATTATGAGAGCAGAATCAAAACACTAAAGTTTTTTCGAATACAAAAGAGTCATAGGCATTAAAATGAGCAAGCGGAGTATCAAATCTTTTCCAATTCAAGACATACAAACAACATTTTGTAACATTGATACACGATAAATTTTGATAGTTCATGTATTAAAGAACTGTAGTAACAGCTAAAATGATGTAGAAGGGATTTATATTTGATTGTATTGTAGCGCACTGTACTGGGTCATGGTCCGAGTTCAACTCTGTATATCCAGGAGGTTTCCTCCCACCTCGGCTGACAGACCGATACACCAGAAGGTCTTCTCCACAATGTGAGACACCGTACTGACCAAGATCTAAACTACAACCCACACACGCTACACTGAGGCACCGGCCTATTTCTTCTGACACAATTTCACACTTATGTCGATTTCCTCATGTGTTGGTGATGAAAATCAAATCGAATGGATATTTCCTTCCTCAAATTCTTCTCAAATCAATAAGGGTTTCATCGAAAAGCTCCTACAACTCTAATTTTCCCTACTCTTGAAGCCTCCATTACCAGTAACTTAGCTTTTGATATGATGTCGGCTGCTGGTATCACAGGAACCGTTCTCTCCTCACAGAGGCAGATCAAGTCATGAATTGTTGATACAGCCTCTGTTCTATTACGCCGACTTTGTGGGATAGAATGGGAGATGTCTGATTGGAGGCAATCACAGTTAGTTGAGCAATCAGCGACGCTGTTCTAAAATCATCATTTTGGCTCATGGCAATAGCATTGTGATATGATCCACCCATTCCATTCGAGAAGCCTTGTCATTTGATAGTGAAATTCAAATTGATTGTGATGCATTTTTTCCCGCCAGGCGTAATAGAACAGAGGCTGTATCAACATTTTATGACTTGATCTGCCTCTGTGGGGAGAGAATGCACAGGAATCCTGGTCTATTTCTACAATTACGACCATGGTTTGGTTCATACAACGACCTTTGAAAACTTATCAGGTACGAACAGTCATACCTGCTGTGCCCTATACGAATGCGCGGTAACAACATGAGACGAAATAGTCACACCTGTAAACATGTCAAACATATTGACAGTCTAAAAATGAACAATTCCCATCTACAAATTGCAGAGAAACACAATCAATAAGATGAGATTTTACAGAAAATTCTAAACAGCGTGAACTTGTGTTGTGAAAATAGTGGATTACTGGTCAACTACTAACCAGTAATCTGACGGACATCTAAGGAGTGATTGCTGTTCTTATCGCGGTTATTGAGTGAAAAGGCATGACAAATCTTCATTTTTAAACTACCAATATATTGCAATATCGCGATATGCTTTTCTGTATCGAAATATTTTGCAGTACGGAAATGAAGAACGGTACCCATGTGCTTTATGCTTATTAAAGATGAAGAGAAGAAAACTTACGAAACCGTATTCCAGAGGCGATGAACAGCTTGACGAAAACAGTTTATATTCTTCGAAAGTTAGCTGAAAGAGATCAAATTCAAGTAAATGTTTCTGGAAAAGATAATAGATAGGCACTGATTTTATGAAATGATTTAAGACAATTTAAAGGAAACTTTTGCTCAAACTAAAATGGATATCCGTACAAGCTTTGGCAACTGTTCTTACTTGTTGCATATATATTCTTCAAACAAAATACTTTTTGGCTCATTTAATATTAAACTTAAAGTAAAATTAAACAGTGGCAATGACAATGATATGATATATGGGGGACGGGGTGAGGGTGGTTGTGTGTTGAGAGGATGTACGAACTTTAGGAAATGCATATGTATTGTTGTATTTGTTATAAATTGTAATTGTATGGTTGTGTCTCGTTAGCCTTATGGCTGGGTGCTGAGTTACAACAGCCTAATTTATATTGGGAAATATATATGTACAGCAATTGACTGAAAATATTCTTCTTTCTCTTTCTTCTATGCTTTGCAGTTTTGCAGGTGTTGTCGATTTCAAAGTTCACGGAGGTTGACAATGTGTATGTCATAAACCGTATGTAACTATCAAAACGTTGATTTGATTCATTTGACCCATTGGCCTTTTCAAAACGATCGATGTGGTAACATCATTGAAAGTTGTTATTTTATGTGGCAGAATTAAATTTTCATTTTCATGGAGGGATGTAAGACTATTCCTTTAACTTTAATAAAAAAAAACTAACTTGGAAATGGAATTGTGATTCTTTGTTGAAGGGCCAACAGAATGATAGAATTGATTGATTTGATTCTTTTCATTCTATATTTAACCATATTTCGATCTTGTCAAGATCCATCATCTGACATGGGGTCAAGTCCCAGTGCTATGTTCATTATCCTGTCGTATTGTCTGAGCGCTCAGGCAGTTCAATGGCTTTTATTAAAATTCCTCCACATCGGTCTATCTACACCATTTGGCAGAGACGCCATTTGGGCTTACAATCAGCTGCGCATCCCAGAAATATTAACAAGCCTATCACATCGTAGCCGTTTTATTATATAGATGGGAGGGGACGTAGGTGCAGATGCTCGCTCCAGACATTCACTTGTCTTATCCTCCTGATGAATCTGCCGCTAGGGGCGCTGCAGACGGAATATGGCGACCGTCAGCCAATCAAATGATATCGTTTACGCCTGGAGTGACCGTGTTTTGATACATTAGGTCAGTGACGGGATATTAGTTTCAATGATTGACCTTGAAACTGTAATGACAATATTTATAAGAAGTTTCATCTTAAAGGAACACTATTAGATTTAAGTTTTAGAAATGCCTTTTGTAAATTTAATCTAATAAGACCTTGTTATAAAGCTCGGTTATTGCTCTATTGATACAAATTGTCATCTTAAAAAGAATATTTAAAAGATAGAATTCAGATAGAATGTTATTAGTGGATATTAACGATATCGGGTAAACTTGTAATTTTTTATGAAGTCATCAAAAGAAGAAAAAGTTTAAAAAGAAAAGTGTTTGCAATCTAACCAAGAATCGTCAGAAATATAAACAAAGTATGAAATCCAATGTACCAAACAAAAATATTTTCAATAACGATACAAAACTTTAAACCTAAGGGTGTTTGAGGTCACCAGGCTAACCTCTACAGAACTGGGCTCTACAATGTGTTTCTCAGAATCACAAGATCGAACTAGAGATGAAATCCCGGGGACAGAAGTAAAGATAGAGACAAGCACCGAGAAAAGAATGAGACCTTCAGAAAGAAAGAAGAGATGAAAGCGGGAGATAACGAGTCAAGACCAAGCAATACTGAGATTCTAAAGATAAGCAAACGCCGTAAGAAGAACAAAAATGGTTTCGAAATATACAGATTTAATAAGAGAGCTTTTAAAATATTGTTAATGAGTAATTCCTTCACGTAAATCATACGATGACATACACGTACTTAAGAAGTATACTATCAAACAGGGTTGATTGAGGAGAAATCCCCTAAAAAGTTCATTGTCCGAATATCATGACGAAACCTCAAAACAGGAAAAATAAGGTGAGTCATTGTATATCAAAACAAACTAAAACAATACAGTATACTTTCTCAACACAATCGATCTCTGTTCAATGTTTGAATACTTCGTGACCTTATCAGTGATATTTTGGTTCCAGGTCGTGTTGTACCCCCTGTTTCCTGTATTATAAGTGTGGACCAGAGCGGCGGTCTTTGTTCCAGTGCTGCAGTGTTGACTGCCTCGTGACGTGGGCTCGTTAGATACAGCACTTAACATGACGGGCACCTGTCTGGGCTGACACCTTTATCACCTATACCTACCATCCATAACTTACATATGATCTGAAACAACACTTTACTTTGTATACAAATTTAGTTGTTATTAAATATCATCCGCTTTGAATTTACTTCCATGTACTGGCAAAGAAGGAAGCCTTGATGTTGTAGACACGTTTACGCTTGCCCTCAATAAAATGTCTCCGTCAAGGTATGGTGGTCGTGTGGTAATGCTGTTGGAACAAACAGTGATTTATTTTATCACCTATACCAACCAAACATAACTAACCTCTGTCGATCATTACATCATCATTAATAAATAATCGCTATTTTACAATCATTAATGTGCACCCCTCAACATCATGTACAAAGTTTCACGAAGCAAATAGTGTTAAGCTTTCACTTTATTCCTATGTGCATCAAGTTTTCATCCGCTTTTCTCAATGGACATCCATATTCTGCATCAGTGGAACAAACACTCTCTGGATCATGTGCCTTTCTAATGTTCTGTTGTTCTTCTGCCGTTATGTGTTATTGGTTTGTAGGAAATAGCCATGTTCGTCAGTTGTTATGTGTTACTGGTTTGTAGGAAGCATCCTTATTCGTCAGTTGTTATGTGTTACTGGTTTGTAGGAAGTAGCCATATTCGTCAGTAACCGTTGCTATGTGTTACTGGTTTGTAGGAAGCATCCTTATTCGTCAGTTGTTATGTGTTACTGCTTGTAGGAAGTAGCCATATTCGTCAGTTGTGTGTTATTGGTTCGTAGGAAGCATCCTTATTCGTCAGTTGTTATGTGTTATTGCTTTGTAGGAAGCATCCTTATTCATCTGTTGTTATGTGTTACTGGTTTGTAGGAAGTAGCCATGTTCTTCAGTTGTTATGTGTTATTGGTTTGTAGGGATTAGCCATGCATGTTCATCAGTTTTTATGTGTCATTGGTGTGAAGGAAGTATCCTTTGCTAGCTATATCACCCCACATGTCCCTTCCTCAAGCAGAAGTAATAAACGGTCGAGGTGTGTGACCTCGACACAGGCCCATCCAACATAAAGAGTGTAAAATCTACTTTATCATCCCATAATGTTCTTAAAGCAATTAATTGGTAGTTTAACAACAAACCAACGAGCTTTGTTGAATTTCCGTGTGCGTAGGTTCAAGGAAAGAGTGGAAATTTAAAACTTCTATAATTGCAGAAACAATTGAAAGTTTGTGAACAATAATAACGTTTTACGAACTATGATTTCTTGTGAGATGTGATTGCACTTGTATCGTTATAAATATGTTTGCTTATCTGTGGCACTGAAGTGAGGTGAGGAGAGTTGATTTGGAGTTCAACTTATAACACGGTTCAAATTCGGTGTAGCATTGTACCCTAACCTTTCTGCGAGGAGAACAGTTCTCTACTGAAAACAATGTTGCCGAGCTTTGGCATTGAAGTTGGCAAAGATACAAGTATAATGGTTGCTGCCAGATTTTCTGACGACGACCAAAATGTCGATGACATCGATGGTGGTAGGGGGATAAAGGTAAAGGCGACAAAGGTGATAAAGATAATGGTGATTATTAAGTTTGTATAGTTGCAATGTGTGGGATAATCAAAATAGTGTTGATTGTTGAGGTTGATTGTGAGGTTTGACGGGATGGCGATGGTTTTGATAAATATGATGATCGGTGAAGCTGAGAATGTTGTCACTGCTGCTTAGGGCAATGTTGGAGAAGAAGAAGAAGATGAAGATGATGATGATGATGATGATGTCGACGACGACTATGACGCGACGTAGATAATGATTACTAAGGTGACGATATCGACGACGATGATGAAGAGGATGGTGATGATGATGTCAACGACGATGACGACTACGTTGATTATGGTTATCAAGGTGATGATATCTTGGATGACGATGTCGATGATCAAATCATGAATAATTCAAATAGCTAGTTTTGGCTTTTTATGGCAACCAAGGGTCACAGCTATTTTGGTTCCTAACAATATGCCGAACTAGGGCTTTTCACTTAAAGTAATACGATCCAATGTTCGGCAGAGAACAAATTCGTAGAACTCATTTCTAGACCAAATGTGTATTTTTTTAATCCGAATTACAGACACCATAAATGTTTTTGGGAGATAGATAGGTATAAAGTCATGAGTATGAAACGTGCTACGGGGGATAGTGCCAGTACAAGTCATGAGTATGAAACGTGCTACGGGGGATAGTGCCAGTAGTAGTCATGAGTATGATACGTGCTACGGGGGATAGTGCCATTACAAGTCATGAGTATGATACGTGCTACGGGGGATAGTGCCAGTACAAGTCATGAGTATGATACGTGCTACGGGGGATAGTGCCAGTACAAGTCATGAGTATGATACGTGCTACGGGGGATAGTGCCAGTACAAGTCATGAGTATGATACGTGCTACGGGGGATAGTGCCAGTACAAGTCATGAGTATGATACGTGCTACGGGGGATAGTGCCAGTAGTAGTCATGAGTATGATACGTGCTACGGGGGATAGTGCCAGTACAAGTCATGAGTATGATACGTGCTACGGGGGATAGTGCCAGTACAAGTCATGAGTATGAAACGTGCTACGGGGTATAGTGCCAGTACAAGTCATGAGTATGCAACGTGCTACGGGGGATAGTGCCAGTACAAGTCATGAGAAATGCATGGAGGAAATGATGTTTGAATTAACCGAGTCGAGGTGTATTACAACATTAATCAGTCTTGCAGTCACATTGCCATGTGGCACATTCAGACATTACTTACAAGGTTTCCGCATTGGGCACACTGACCTGTCATAATTCTTTGCCCGGAAACGGAAGTGGAAAAAAGGACCTTTGGTCTCCAACATGGCGTCGGGGTGTTAAGCTGTGAGTTTTTTCACAGCGTGTCATTAATTTCACGGCGATGTGTTAACGGCCATGTCTAGTGTATTTGTCCCGTTTCATTGTGACAGGTTCACATAAAATGAGTAAAAATAGACCCCATTGCTAAAAATATAAACGCTTTCATTGAGAAATTCTTATGTAGTCACTGAAAGTTAAATTATGCGAGTATTTCAAGTGGACACTTTTGCGAATATTTCAAGTAGACTCTTTTGCGGTATAAAAATGTTGATCAGATTGACGTATTCTTTTGGTTTTTTGATATTTTTTTATTTTAGAATTCTCACTGATAATTGCCAGCTAATGCTAAATGTATTATTTTGACAGTGTCAAAAATCTCATTACACGAGCCAATCATCCATAGTAATTTAAGAGGACAAAGTATGAAGATTCACATAAAATTCATTGGCGGCCATTTTATGTGAACACCTTTAATTCATTTTGTGTAAGAAAAGGGGATTGCATGGCTAAACTTAACGTAATATATTTGAATTATTACTGTTCCATTTAGTTCAAATACATTGTCTTTCAAATGGAACCATTTATTTTCATTTTTCTGACATCACCCTATATTCCCCCTAAAACGTGCTACTGACCCTTTAAGAGCGCTCAATTGTGAATCATGTCATTGTGGGATATATATATATATATATATATTTATATGAGATTTTGTCTAAAATTTATTTAGAAAATGTTTTCCTTAATTTCACTTGCATTAATGTTTTATCCAAGTATCCAGTTCTTGAGTTTTTTCTGTTGAGTTTATGTTTATGTGTTCTGTTGTGCATTTTGTTGTTGATTTGAATCATTACATTATACATTTGTTTGTCTTAAACCTTTTTCAATTTCATGCACATGAATTATTATATAAAAACAATTACGTTTTCGTTATTTTTACACGATATGTAATAAATGAAGCGCTCTTTTTACTTTAACTAAACTGAATACCAAAAGAAACTTTGCACCATTTTGTAATGATTCTGATTGAAGAATGAAAAACTATAGAAATTTAAAACAAAGTACCTGTTATTATTCAATCATTTGTTTAAACAACCAGCGAATCCAAATTAAAGGTGGGAAACCCAGTTTTGCACTGATTTGATCTGTAGTGGGCAGGGGTCAAAATTTTGGTTGTTCAGACGTTCGTTGAAATGATGTTTTCGCAATATTTTTGTTAAAGTACTAAACTGTGCTACATTAGTACCAGGTTTGAGCAGCCCGAGTGTTATAACTTCCAAATCTGCCATGAGTAACCAAAAAGGTCAAACGTTACATTACGTCTGCTGTCAGCAGGTTCAACTTTACATTTTGTCTGCATCGAAGCTTTTCCATAAATGGGAATGTGTGGACACAAGTCTTACTTGTCATATTGACACATCTTTGAGTCGTACAAATGGTAACCAGCCTTAAGAGCTCAACAATCGCAATTAAATCATGTTATTGAATGCCAATTCTGACGTTATAAAATTGCCGATGTGTGTCGATGTTTAGTGACCAATAGCTGTCAACTTAGCAGTCGATGAGCTCTGATTAGATCTGTCCAAGTTTATAAAGTGCACGAGAACATAACAACATGCCGACCTTAGATGTTTGCTATCTCTGACGTCACTAAAAGACAACGTTGGCGGCGGTCTAACGTCACAGATATCGGCTCTCATGCAGTGAAAAAACAACTGTTTTTTTTTGTGTGTTTCAGGGCTGTCAGCAATACTCACAACATTTCTGTATAGCCGGATCAAGTTACCATTAGAAATGAAGGAACACTACCGATTCTTGTAAAAAGGGCTGTTTTGGATCAATTTTGTAAATTTCAGAGGGGATTTGCGATATTTTTGCTTTACCGTTTACTGCTTTTAAGGTGTTTTTTTCACTTTTTGAGTGACGAAGATTCACTATGGACAGTTATCAAACTTTTTCGTCACGTGACTTGGTTTCAACAGAAACGTCACGTGATTATGACATTTTTGCCATTTCTGCAAAAATGCATGAATATTGCTCCATTAAAAGTCTTCAACTTGAAAGTGTGGGTTTCAACTATTTCATTGCCACCTTAAATGAAAATGTAAATATGAGATTGTACAATACATCGGCAATTTACCATCAGTCTTATCATCTTCATGGTTGATTGCTCGAGACAAAATATAAGTAGCAATTTCATGAATTCTTCGAGACTTTGTATGTTTCATGTCATCCTTCCCCATTGACTATTATATATTGAGAATAAATGTTAGATTTAGTGCAGTACCATTACGATGTAACACCCGAGATGGAAATGTTACATCTGATGTTGTCTTTGAGTTGTGCAATAGCGGTAGGCCTACTGTTGGAAACGAAGTCTCTTTCTATTTGAATGTGATAAATGTGTTATTTTTAGAAACAAGTATTTACCTGTATGGAATACACTAACAAATAATTGTAAATTGATCAAGCTTTTAAAGTCAAATGATATTGTTCTATTAATGAATTGTGCTAAATTTATTAAATTGTCTATTAAATGTCGATCAGCCACAAATTGAAACATAAAATGTCTAATAGTCATTTAAAATGTATCACCATTATATTCTTTTGTACATGGATCGATGGCCTACATAAAACGAAATAAACTTCTTCTATGGAAGAATGTGATATTTTGTAATTTTTTCACCAAAACGAAAGTACAAAAACTGAAAAATAATTCCTTTTGCATGAAATAAACGCCCACACCTTATCTAAACTAAGCTAAATTAGTTAAGGGACCCTTTGAAATTGTATTCTAATAGCCCCGGGTTAGAACAATAACGATTCAACGTTCGGTGGCGAAGCCTGACTGGGGATAAAAACTTCTTCATAGGAAAGTTATAGCGCTTCGGAATTTTTCTTTGAAACGTTTTCGTCATGTCATCTCATAATGTTTCAAACTGGTTCAATAATGCCTCTAAGAATTGGACACAGAATATCTCTATATTGCTACCTTGCAAATTTGATCAACCAACGCCTTTTTCTTATGAATTTATAATATTTGTTTCATTCAGATAGATTAAATGACTTATCTTGAGCGACATCTCCCTATCAAATGTCATATGTTATATTGCGTCTGTTCAAATAGAAATTGTCTTGTTTTTCATCGTAGGCTACATTTTAATAGGTGTCAGACACTATCATTGCTGCATTCATAAGTTATTTAAACATTAGGATATACACGATTGACTGTAAGTGTTTCTGATACCAATGATAACATCAACGAGTACTGGTCATTTTATATATAAATATAGATGAAATGAGTATAAACGATGCATACAATTTTCCCGAAATTCAAAGGATTTCGGTAATATGCATTCAAAATTAAACCTAAAATGGCCGTGTTTGACTATACATACTCTTTGTTAAATATATTATACCTAGATTTAAAAAACATATATAGACTTATAATATTAACGAATTTTAGCATTATTCTTTAAAATAACACTAGGTTTATACAAAACAAATCACCAAGAAAATGCATCAAGGTGCAAAGTTGAAAAACGATATTGAACAAAATAATTTAAGAAAACATTTCGTAAGGTGAACAGCTAGTTCCCACAGGTGATTTCAACAGGTGAACATTATCACCGCAACGTCAGGCGACATTCCCCCAATTACTGTCTTCGATTTCTGGTTTCATAATTTTGGTGATTTTTCCAATCTCGGGGCACGCGATCCTGCGAGATTTGAGCGAGATTACGTATATGGGCACCGTGGGAAAGAGCTTTGAATCGTGATTGGTCACGGCTAATTAACATAGCTCAAAACCCCGTGACGACACCTTTTGTAGGTGCTATTTGACATACGACATGTTCCGAGTAGAGCTAATCATACAGTGAAACTAAGGTCGTGTTTACGTTTTAACAAGGGCGACAACCGAGGGTTCTTCTCTAAAGGAACGACCGTGTTGAGAGCGAATTAAGTCTGAAGACATGTCGAGTCCCTTTGTTACCGAGACAATTCGAGAGCGAAAGAGGCGGGAACCATTCAACCCGTCAATTGACTCGCAGGCAGAAAAACATTTGTATGTCGATTATAATTTTCTCCTTATAGGAAAATAACATGGAACAAAGACACGAACGTATCTAAACGTTCCATATTTTTGTAATTGATGCAAAATTGGAAATACAACTTACAGATATGTCCGAAATATGTCATTTAGTCGGAGTGGAATTATTTTTCAAATAAAGTGATAATTGGCTAAGACGACGACAAGGCACTTGAAGAATCACCAGACTGTGGTACTATTGGACGGCTCTATTAGCCCTACCCTCGGGCCCAGCCGAGCGACACCCTCATTGTCGGGCACCCAGGGGGACAAATTACCCATCGGGAGGGGGGAGGGGGCTGAATTGTCAACTAGTTGTGTGGGTGGGCTGGCAGTTGTCTTGTCGTCAGAAAAGTAGTCAAGAATCTAAATTCGTTTGTGCTTCGAGATTTTCAAGTGGTACTTTCTGTATGTTCATGATATCATTCCTTTGTGAAGTCCCTGAAAGTTGTTTTACTTGTGTGCCTTTAAACAGTGTGAGTGTTTTCCGGAGTTTGCATCTGTTTTGACAAACATCTTGAACAATAGAAAATCTGTAATGCTCTTGATTTCATTTCAAGTTTTAATTTTTTTTAAATACATATTACTAAGTAAGTTATAATTTAAAGCGTTTGTTGTTCACACAAAAGAAGGTATGATTGTGGTTAAGTGAATTCTCTTTCCTACTTAAATATGTACAGTTATTAATATGTTCATGCGTGCGTTTTAAAGTTTCAAACATTTCATTATCCTTTCCATTGCAGCATATATTGATTTTCGGTAAAATGTGTAAGGAGTTATCGAAATATTGTTTCACATTGAATATTCTGGGTTTTCACTTGTTGCCTTCTCTAATACCACTAGTGGTCGTGACACAATTGTAACACATCGATAGTAAGGAAAATCCGTTTCTGTTCCGATGAATTTTAATCATAACATCTTAACATTTTCTGACATTTTTCTTTGCACCCTTCCCATTTCTGTTGTAACAACGGCGTTTCTGCATGTCATACTTTTACTATGAAAAAATGATCATAACCCGTTTATATTTTTAAGAATTTAACTTCCATTTTTTATGCACTTAATGCTTTTCTTTCGTGGTTTTTGACAGGTAGTGTTTTCCGGCGCTTGTCGTTTGTTTATCATAACTCAGATCAATAAGTGCATAAGGGTAGTCGGAAGTTAAATACTATCAGCCCTACAACTGCTTGTGATGAGGATTACCCGTCATGCACCTGGCTAATAATGATGTCCGTATTGCAGCATCATGCGGTTTCAGCAGGTGCGTGATTAGGTATCAAGTATAGAGTATCTACCATTGACAAACAGCACGCTTCGCTTGGTTCGTATTCAGGAGCTTATCTTTAATATAAGCTTATGTTTGTGACAACCCTGGTTCACTTGTTTTGAATGAAATATTTGATTTTGATGATTTGAAGACAAAGCATAATCTACTACAGATGAATGCTGTACCCATCCTTATTTGTCGCTATATACTTCCCAGGTGTAGTTTGACGTATGTTCGTAATTATAACGTTAATAACAGGTACAACAAATAAATACACGTTTAACTGTTTCCAATCACGCTCGTCGTCTTCTGCAAAAGTATATTTAATATGTCACAGATTTTATTTTGAAGCTTGCATGTTTTTACGGAAATGCACTTTCAATAAGGTTTCTGTTTGAAAGGCGATCTTACTACTCAATAACATATTTGTATTCTTGTGAATTTCCTGTACATATGTTCAACAAACACAGGCGTATACATTTAACGGGAAATGAAACGTGTTTTCATGCTAATATGCAATTCTTACTCAGCTTTAAGGCTTAGATTTATAGATAAATACTTTTATATAGATCCACCACATGAAAAATTTATATCTCTTATGTCTTCTAACTGTAAGAATGTTTTAATGCAACTCTCGAAATATCTTTTAAACAACGAGAGTCATTCATTAATCAATAGTATTCTGTGTTATATAAATGTTCATTACGTTTTGTAACATTTGTATGTTCTATGGGCCTGTGGCCTAAAACTTGAAATAAATTCTTCTTCAAACGTGTTTTTTGTCAAAATTCCATATTTAAGGGAATAAATCAATACTTAAACTTTAAATACTTAAAGTAAATAACTTCATGTCGTTTCTGTGTATGGTAGTAACTCTTGATTTCAAGAAAACAATAATTTACCTAAGTTGATATTGCACTTAAGAATAAAGAATGTCAGAACAGAAAAAAATCAGAAGAACTTTTAAAAAGAAAGTTTATAAAACACTTTTTATTCTCTAACCGCTCTGTCGAGGTAAAATAGTAAATACCATCGTTGAAAATATATTCAATTTATTATCAGTGATATCTACGCAACCATTAAAATTTATAAAATTCCCAGCTCTATCTTTCCGTAACACGAAACAATAAAACGACATGGAAACATTCTTAAGTTTTAGACATGCTGCTAAGGAAAATACGTGCATTTAGATAGCTGACTGTTATTATTACAAAGCTCTTTCTCGGTATTACGAAACAATCTTTTGTAATAGTTGTATTTAACACGGTCCCAAGAAGAAAGAATCTGATATGTAGCGAATATCCTAGTTACAATTGAATTTGAATACCTTATCAGTTACAGATACGGCTAGCCCGGAACTCTTAATAAATGAACCCGTTCAATTCTCTAGGGGATTCCCCTATCTTTATACGTTCTATTCTTTACAAGGTTCTACTAATTGAACCAACTTTTGTAAAAGTGTTTCAAAAACAAATCAGTGATCGTGACATGTTGACATATAAACGAAACATAATTAAAGCAACTTGTGCTTTTCCCCATAAATGTTTAAGACTGACATCAATGGCAAAAATGGGCAAAAAAAGAATTTGGACTATTGAAAATTGTGTGATCCCAAATATAACAATACTGCATTTGTAATTAATGACATCTTTCTCTAACAATTGTTGTTATTTAATTACTCACAGAAGAGAACACACAAGGAAATGGGGGTTTCACTCTCTACTTGTCATTTGGAAGCTGACAAATGACTTAATAGGGATGGTAAGGAACTACGATCTTTTGGTTCAAATGAAAACACTTGTAGGTCGATATGTGGAAATAAAATGGTAGGTTTGGAGTTAACCAGGAAGATGTTTTGTTTTTTTAATTATGACTTTTCAAAAGTTGTAAATAATGGTCTATTTAAAACATAAGAAGAAATTCCATAGTGTAAGTTCTGGTATAGCACTGTTATAACATATATTCTCAAATGATATTGGCAATCTAACGTAACAGTCATTCGGAGAAGCAGGTTTTTTGGCAACATGGAGCATACAAATGAAAGTATTTTATTTAATATTTTGTCCTAGTTCATCCTTTATTTCCAATCCATTTCTATGTTGCTCAAATGCATTTTAAAAGCTGAAGCGATGGAAATTGATGCCTATGTTAATGGCGATTGTTTTCCATCTACATGTAAGTTTGGATAACGTCTCATTAACAATTGAAGAGAGCTTCTTGAATACAGAAGAAGAAGAAGAAGAAGAACATTATTTTATATAAGTGTCACATGTTACAGAACCAAATACATACACATATAATACATGTTTAAAAGTAACATCCGGCCAATAGGCATATACGAGACACTATTTTTCATTTAAAACAATACATGAATTTTTTTTTATATTAAGATACATATTGAAAATGGTTATATGAAATGTTCTTTAGGTGCAAAGGAATGAGGAACAATAAGTTGCTTTTGCACTTAATTAATGACCCAAGTATACATTGGTCAATATCTGTAACACATCGACCTTCATATCTGGATGTTATTTCCAAGAAATAAGAAAAACTCCATTGTAGTCTTCGTACATTGCTAGGTATCCCCGAATGCTAAGCACGTGGACAGTGAAAATAACTTCATTGTATATCAGATCAATGGATTGCTTCCGGGAATTCCCCTATCTCTATTTAAAGTGTATCTCAAACGGACATAATATTTGTAACAAGTGCATATCCGGTAGCGATAACGTTTGTACAATGCACTGAATAACCCTGAAAGGTGTTCCCCAAACTTCCCTATTCTTACCAAGGGGCACTCCATTACATCACTGCAGACGAGGCCGTTATAGACTCTCTCATTCACATACCGTGTGAAGATCATAACCGCAAAGACCTCACACCAACAGAAAACCGGAAGTTGTAAAGCCTGTGGTTTCTGGGATTGACTCGGCCCTTTCTAATGTAGAGAATAACAGGAACTGGGCATTTGACGCATCGGCGCATACTCAAGTCGTTATAAATGAAGCAATGCATACAAGTCCCTCGTGTCAGATAATTTAAACCGTTACCTTACACATTGATGAATGAATCCAAATACTTGCATATTTGTGTGTATGTGTGGAGCACTTGGCACCCGCAAACCGCCCGCCCATTACATATTGTTCACTTCGACTTCTGTATTTCCCATTATAAAGGTATTAAGGATTGTGACTCGACCACACACAGGTTGTAAGCATATAAACCTTAATAGTTATGCAGTTAAAGACGTGTTTCGATTGTTTAAAACTTCTTCAAATGAATAAGATGGTCATATTTCAATTTAGTAGAAGTTGTTAAAAAGTGATGGTATTCCTACGATCAGAAGCAAACAAGTTAATGTGGTAATTATTATTAATTAAGGTGCAAAACATTGAAAGGTGAAAATCTGCAACGTTTGGAGAAGTTGTACATTCTTTATGTAAATGAACCAAAAACATAACGTTGGGGGAAAATGCTCCTCTAAGAAGAAAAAATTTACATTTTATGAAATTCTTTATGTAGATGAACCAAAAACATAATATTTTACCGATGGAATAACTAAAACTAAGCTATCACAGCACATGTCAATATTTTTTCATCATGTTCGTAAATTAAAAATAATACATAAAGGAGAATGCGATTTGATAACTCAATCAAAACCATTGAATACATTAAACTGTTGGTCTACGATCTCTTGGTTGAAGATTTCTACATGTACTGAGAGAGAAACACGTAACATTGCAAGCAGGTGTTGGTGAGTCCATCAAACCTTTCATCATTAATAGCATTACCTTTAAGTTATTACTGACGTGTTGTATTTTTAACTATTTGTGTATCTATTCTTGAATTTATAACCTCAGATTTTACAATTGCCATTGATTACTTCTGGCACAAGAGGTCAAGTATCAACAAAGTTTTCAACCAAAGATGCAACAAAGAGATAATTCTTTTCTTATTTAACGTGCAGTTAAGGGCAATCACATGTTCCTATTATACCAGATGTACTTTGCTGTAGCAGGATATACCGGAAGGGAATGTATTTCATGTATTATTGAAATTGATGATTTAATAAAAAAAATTATATCAATTTAAGTGTTTTCGCAATTTCCTATCAAATCTCGTTTTTCTTTCAATGATTTGCCCGTACTTGGACTGGAATTGTCGGTTGAACCTTTGCTCGTACTATATGATTTTTTCAAATTCGCGATCTTTACTGAACCAGCTTAAGCGTGATTGTTTTTGTTAGGCATCTATGGCTAGCATTGGGGGTCCAAATTTATAGCTTGATGTTACCATAGATAAAACCGTAGATTGTGACAATACAAACGACAGCGTGGGTTCCTTGGTAAACGACTATATAACGCCAACCTTTCCTTCAAACTAACAAGGCCTCAATACCGTTGTTACAAAGTAAACTTAATTTGAGAATCTCAACCAGTTGTTAAATCATCTTTTCTACACACATAATGTTCAAAAGTCAAGGGTATTTAACCTCGGTAAGTCACGCGTGATCTTACGAGGTTGTTAGCAATAACATGATATCGCGAGACAACGTTTTAAGACACGTTTTCAGCTGATTGCTATGATCAGATTTCCTGATCCGATTATATTACGATAATCAAAGGATGGCGAGTTAACGGGATTCGAACAGGCTGCTCGCGTCACCTGGATTGTCATCCTCATTTGTCACGTGAACCTGATACAAGATGGCGACAACTACGTATAACAGGGGCCGTCTCAAACAATTCGTCCTTTTTATACGTATCTTTCGTCAAACCATAGTAATTTGCAGTCAGGTTTTATGTGACATTGGCCATCATACTAACTTGAATCGGGATACAACAAATATATAAAAAGTGTCTACTCGTTGATCGTTGAAGACCTTGTTCAACTATTGACTGTCACATTTAACATTCACCGAAACCGTACGAAATGTCACCAAAACATCGGCATCTAACGATCTGATCCCGATCAACAAACGCCTTCATCGAGAGGGTTCGTGTATAATATTATTTATAACTGTTTTTTAACTTTTGAATATATTTGACTGTATACCAGACCAACTCAAATGTTTCTAATATTATTTATTCACGTATTGTAAGAATCGACTTCACGTCAGAATGACCACAATATTAATCTATTGCATCTAATCATGATCCTTTATTTCGTGCAAAAAAAAGCCCACGAATTATGAAAGATGTTACGCGGAAATAACTATGAGTATAGTTAAATCGTTGGTGGTATATCTTCAAGAATGGCTAGTAAATGTAACGGTCTAGTTTTATTGAAAGGAGAATGTACTTTCACAATTAGTGTGTTATCAATACCTTAAAGCAAAAATAAAGTCTCAAGTCTAGAAAGTGAAGGCAAATCGGGTTGCCTCAGCTTTAATAAAGTATTTGGGGCCGTTGCACAAATAAACTTAACACTAAGGTTAACCGTAGCGCCGATCTCTTAGCATTGTATTTGTTACAAATCAGAAATGGACTTTTCTGGGACAATAGTTCAGGTTAGTCTACTTTACAATATGAACATGATGAGGACAGATATCACATACTCTATATGTTGCATAGATTTATAATTGTCTTGAAAATATACAATAAGGAGAACATCTCCACTAGCTTTTCCTTAAAATACCCGATCCTACTAAACAGATGTTCCAAGATGGTCCAGAAATGCGTGAACAAAGAGAAAGGTATCGCCAGAGAGATACATCTTGTTTCAATCCCGAGCTCTCTATACATGCCAATTTTAAGAACTTAGTCAACAACAAGACAATCACCCCAACATAAATGCCAAGCATCCGAAGCCCTCCCAATTACCCAGCTCGGGAGGGTCAGGAAACCAAGCCTATGCCATGGCTCGTTAGACAATTTCCCCTTGACAAACTTCAAAGCGATCAGTGTCAATTTGATAAGAGGATTCCATAATTGTGTAAGGCCTGGGTTGCGACCTTGTGGATAGTCTTTAATTTAGAAGATTTTCAAGCAAAACTGCCGACGTCTCAAGCAATTGAGTTTGACCCTGGATACCTCACTGGTGTCTACCTCACCCGACCAGAGAAGGTAAGGACCTACTGACGGTATGGCATACATCATCCAAACAGGGACGATAAGGTCCTACTGGTGTCAAGGCCTACCTCACCCGAACAAAGAGGGTAAGGTCCAACTGCATGATGTCATAGCCTACCTCACCCGAACAAAGAGGGTAAGGTCCTACTGATGTCATAGCCTACCTCACCCTACCAGAGAGGGTAAGGTCCTACTGATGTCATAGCATACCTCACCCGAACAAAGAGGGTAAGGTCCTACTGATATCAGGACCTACCTCACCCGAACAGAGTGGGTATAAGGACCTACTGATATCAGGGCCTACTTCAACCGACCAGAGAGGAAAATGACCTACTGATGTCATAGCCTACCTCACCCGACCCGAGAGGGCAACGTGCCACTGGCTTGGCATACATCACCCTAACAGAGATGATAAGGACCAACATTGTATTTAGTAAGATAAAGGGAATACGACTTAAACTATTATTGGAGCCAGAGTTTACGAAAAAAATTAGGATATTTGCAAATTAATTTGAGCGAGAAAAAGAACAGCACATACATGTAGTTCGTATGCAGACATTTCCAACGTTGTCAGAAACGCAACATCCTAATATTTCTATGCCTTATCGTTTTCAACCCTGCTGTCTTATCAAGTATATCTATGAAACTGTTTGCACAGGACGCCTTGGTCTGTTTTGATACAGATGAAGATACTTCGTAAGACAGGAATGTATGACAAATATGTATCCAAAGCACCAAGATGAAAATATGATTCAGCAATGACAACTTGAAATGGAATAAAAATGATATGATGCTTTGCATTTATTGATCCATTTTTGGCACGTAAATGTCATTTTCAAAATATTTCCATTTTCACTTCTGTTGTTGTTATGGTTGAAAGGAATGACAAATTTCATGAAGTGAAGGTGATGTTCCTGTCAAGGGGCTTTGTTCAGGAAAACAACGAAGGGCATGGATTGGACGGGTACTGACTCAGAGAGGAGAAATCTATCGGAAACACGTCCTTAATTAGGGTTTGATACACTGACGGTTTTGAGGAAACATCAGGTTTTAATCTGTCAAAACTCCGTGTAACGGCCTACTTACGTTTATAATGTCGGATATTAATTTTATCTTTGTCATGTAGCGACTACGCATGATTGAATATTCAGATCGTATATATAACATCCATAAGAGCGCCATTATGTCCCTTTAATGCATAGAGTTTTTAGACTCTTATGATTTATGATTTATGATTTATTGTAATACGAATGAAACAAATATTTAATCCACCGCCACCATTGAATTGTAAATGTGTAAGATATTTTAAAAAGATTACAGAAATGATATTCCTTAAAATGTATGCTTGATTATCATCTGAAGGGCATTCTATCGTATTCTATCTATCAGAAAGAATTCGCCATTATCAAATCTACTAGGAACTTAGGCTGAGTATTGCACCAAATTTCGTATTGCAATATTTGCTATATTAAGCTCACGTGTTGAAATATTATTACAATATATTGAATGTATTAAACAATCAGCTTTTTATCAATGGAAGTTCAAAGTCATGCATTGAAAAATAATCGAAAATTACGGGAAAATATATAAAACAAGTTAATTTTGCATATATTCTGATAAATGTCAACCATCATTTACCATACAAACCAACACATATTCCTGCATATCAAACGAATATATCTTACACATTAAGCTTTTAACTATGCTTGAGAACATGATCTATAAATACGCTTTAGTTGTAATTTATTGCAATAATTGTATTGCAACATCTGAAATATTTATATTGCTATAATATTGCACAATCTTACTTTCAAGAAAAGGATCAGTAAAAGGCAATGTTGGACAAATTCAATCAATCACGTTGAATTTCGACAATCCACTGATAAAGTCGTGTACACATGAAATCGACCACCACGTTGGACAAATGACAAAGTCGAATTACATGTTTCAGGTCCATCAGAAAGAATTCAAAACGAATGATAGAAAGGTATAAAAAATTCTTCAAAAGAAGCGTCAATAAAATGAATGTTTGATAATCAAAGATAAAGTTTTGGTTTTGACGCGATAAATATATATATATAGATTTATACAATGTGTCTACTATGGTGTGTGTGAAACGTCGGAATGTTAAATTGTAATGTGAATCGATAACATGATGCTGAATTGCTTAGTTCAAATTCATTTACACCATTCACTTTACATTTTCACTTTAAAATATTTATTGTTAACATATAACAGTGAACCCTCTAAAACCATCATCGCTTGGTATTAATATAACTTACATGTTTATTTGGCTCAAGATGTGATATTTTCATGTTCGAACTTCCATATGCATTAACTCGATATTCTCCAATGCCATTTGCTGATTTGTCAAGAGTAGACTTTAATATTTTCCTTATTCAAAAGAAAACTGAAAGTGTGTCAGTTTTGCTGTTGTCTACTTCTATGACCTTGACCTTATGGCGTGCCCCGAGGTGACGGTGTCAGACCGTTTATGTTATGTTATATATCGCCTTTATTCACCGGGGCGTCGTGCAGGTTGCAGTTGAAAATATGCATGCTCTAGTTATGGACATTAACGTGTCTCGCTCTGGACAGCAGAGGAAGTTACAACACTGTCAGGACACACAGAAACTACGAGGACACACACACACACATTCAAGGCCTATATACAGGATAGTTGTACGTTTGTATGAACATAAATTATCGAACCCCAAAATCATAAATACCCTTGACAATAATGCAGAGGAATATATGATGACAACTTCTTTGTTCATTGTATGCGACGTTTCGACATAGATTCTTGTGTATTGTATTTTTAACTGTGTATTGTACTATTTACTATTATATATGCCCCTACTTCATTGCTCTTCCTCTGCTAGAGAACCACACAGGAATCTGTGTCAAAACGTCCCATACAGCGAACAAAGAAGTTGTCATCCACATACGAACGTTATTAACTTTATCCACCTTTAAAAACCATATGCCAAGTATGAATGATTTGTAAAATATGATTACATTTGTGTAAACTGAAGTGGTATTTTTTGGCGTGTATGAACAGCCTATATGCATATAAATGATAGAAACATCTTAAACTAATGGTAAATTACAGTTGTATAGATTTTAAACATGATTTCTTAATTTAAGATCCGAATAATCATTAATCATCCGAATACAAATAATCATCAGTGAAAATTATGAGGATTCATCTTCAATACTATCTTCAATGAGCGTCCTCGATTTCACCCTCGGTTGATGGGTCTTGTGATTTCCAAAGGCAAACTATTTTATCACCTATCAGCTTTATTGATTTCCAGGCATACCTGTATGCTACTTCGATTCACTTCTAAGAGGTGCTCTTTTTGCACTGCATTTATAATTGTCCCTTATAACATAAAATGTTAGTCGTATTGACAACTATTACGGTTATCGGCAAGTATTACGGTTATATATATACTAATTTTAACACATTCATGCGAACATATGTATGAAATATACACATGTCTGTAAATCAGTTAAGCAAATAATTAAAACCTGTTACAAGAAACAGTCATAAACATGTAAACCTCACTTTTAAAGAAACACAAAAAGCAAAACGTATTCAAAATGTTTTACCCGTCAAAACAGTTTTCAATGGGCGTAGTTGGCAAAACTTATCTTGCTACCGTAGATCATAATACGGAGGTTTGTCATCATGCGAACTGTCAGGCATGAAAGGGACTTACAAGATCAAAGAACAGGTATAATACGGGAGAGAGCGGAGGAAATATCATTATCACATAACGAATGCTAGCCATGCTCCGTAGAACAGGGAGTCCCGCAAGGCTGTCTTCTCTCTCCCTCCTTTTTAACATAACTCTATGTGACACTTTGTCTGTAGGGCCGGATTTATCAGGCCACCCTATGTCGACTTAGGCGGTCTCGAATAAAGATTACAGGGACTCAAAGCCAAGGACTCATTATAGCATCCCGGTTTATGAATGGAAATGTGTTTTTATGAATGGATAATGCGTATTGTTGTGTGTAGATTTGACACCTGTGAAAGGTAGATATGTTACAGTCACCGTGAGTGGGTTGTTATATTGTAACAGAGGAGTTTACCCACACGCGCCGTTCTGAATCGGTTTATCTTTTGAAAGTTCTCGCCATTAGATGAGGCTTACAGCTAGAACTGCCGGCTCATGGCACAATAAAGTCAGCACTAATGAGACATGGCAAAAATACATGTCAAAATATCTTAAACTGTAAAAAAAGTGAAATCATAATGCTGTAACACCTGCGTTTTGGAGTTATTAATGGGAGGAATGATATGATTATTTCACTCAATGTAACAGGTGTGAAATTAATTTGATTTTGATAGGTGTGTTTTCAGTTATTAAAATCTTTTCAATTTTTGAAATATTTAATTTCATGATGACCAATGATACAGACACTGCACGTGTAAGGTGAACAACTGAATAGCTTTAAACTGCCGGGACCAACTACTCACCGTCTTGATCCTGACATTTCTTTGTAAATTCTATGTTTGTGGAAACTGCTTTGCAACTGTTTGTGAAAGTTTATTTATATTTTCTCCCCTAACATTGTCTCTTTCGGTTTGTTGCCATTTCCTCATTGTTTCTTGATTTAGCTCTCTCGATTGTTTAAATTTGATCGACTACTTTGTCACAATTCGCGTTTTATAGGTTTAACAGATGTTGATGTATCTTCGTTCACCATAACACATAACCGTATCGGTGTAACGAAGTTATAACACGTATATGTGCATCAAAATGAACCACTCACTGACAGTAACTGTGAGCACTAAAATGGCAACATTTTCGAAAAGGGCAGGCAAGGAGTTTGATATGTTCGCCTGCAAAAATGATAAAGATGATAAAGCAGTAAATTTGAACATTTGTACAACTTCTACACGTCCCTTTCCTAATCTCTTGAACTATATTGATACAATTGCATCTGTCATTTAAAACATCGTTTAGTATACACTAATATCATGTTGATTATAACTTCAAAATACACATATATATATCCCAGACTATTTGTTCCATGTATAAAGATATAACCCTTTTCAATGTTTTTAAAAGTAATAAAAGTAATAATTTGTGAAAATGCTTAAAATAAAATAAGAAGTGATCATGAAACAGAAGTAACATATCGATTCCATCAAGAAAAGAAAAATATCATTGTTATCATTTTTATTTATCCAGGTCATGCCGTCATCAGCAAACATTCTGTCAAACAAAAGTGCAAGCACAATCGATGAGGTTTTGGCAAACACGGAAACATCTCACAGAGACGTCACAGTGTCTTAATTGAATCTAAGGTTAAGTTGAGGTTACTGAGAGGGTCAGCAGATCGATTTGGAGGATAACAACAAAAATAAAGGGAAGGGGAGAGGGGAAGGGGGAGGGGGTATATTTACTGATCCGCGGCACGAGCTAGCTGAAAGATTGGCAGCAAACTTCCTCCGCGCCAAGGAGCAAACACTACATTCCCTATACAGTTAAGTTGTTCCTCCTCGCCAAGGAGCAAACACTACATTCCCTATACAGTTAAGTTGTTGTGTTTGAAATTCTCGAACAAGTGTTAAGATTAGTATGACACTGAACACAACCTGCAGCTACACCGTGAAGTGCACGGAATGGATAGTGCACACATAACTGCGGACTGACGCCCTGTGCAACAGCTGGAGGTGTTGCTGCAGCACCTTCTCGGCTGCTTCCATCGGCAGCTCCATCATCCACTGCAGCTTCAGATCTAGGGCAATCCTGGTCTAATATTGACCCAGGGTCTCGATTCACGAGCCTTTCTCCCATAATGGTGGCTGTCTGCATGTGTGCTTCCCACACTCTGAGGACAAACAGAAGGTCTGCTTCTGCTTCCTGTTCCCTGATCGAATCTGCTCCAGTTCTGAACCCGGAAAGACCGAGGCAAAGACGTGTGGAAATTGGCTTATGGGAGGAACCAATAAGTGACCGCTCGTAATTTGCACAAGTTGGGCTTTCATAAAACGGTTAATGTTGTGTGTAGATGGCGGATGTTTATTGATAAGGCAAACATGTATAACTGTAGGCTCTGCTGGGTAACGGCTTGCTCATGTGCAGTGCCTCACGATTCTCTAGCTTTGGAAGGAAAGACGTTGAAACGGTCCTCGGACAGGGAGTTGTTGAAAGGTTGAATTCAACGTTCTGACAGATTGTTTCATTTATCTTACAGATATGATTTTATTTGTTTAACATTGCTGATGTGATTTGGTTCGTATTCGCTGGATTTTGACAGGTTAAGAAGGAACGGAGGTATTGGAATGATATGTTGTTTATTGGATACTCTGTACCTTAGATGAGAAGTCATGCAGGTCATGCATCAACGATATCTTTAAGTTCAACTAGCTTCCACAACGAAACAAATGCACTATTACATGAATAAGATAAAGAACTATGAAGACAACGAATGCAAAGTCGGTTAACTGATTTTCGAACAAGCATATCTAAAACCAGCTATTTTTGCGGCAAACAGACAGATTTATGTTTGCGACAAGCAAGGAGACATCGAAATAATATATGGCCGACAAGTTGTCAATACTGTGAAGGAGTCCTCGCTTCAGGTTGGGTAAACGGTAGATCTGCCATCATGGAATCAAAATATAGACATCAATGACGTACGAATTACGTCAAAAACATCTTCATTGATGGTTAAATTATGATTGATTGTTTAGTTATTACCGACTACAGCAAAAAGATTCTCCATTGTTAAATCCGCCTGTTCACACGTTTGTTTTTAGCCTGAAGGGTAATTATCAAATGACAAGCCAAATACCTTATGATTAATGGATCACTTCCGGTAACCGGAAAGACAAACAGACAGGTGAAAAGGGCCAAAGGTTAATAAGATATATCTGATTAGTTCGCTTGTACCTTATACGTCGATCTTAATCTAAATCTATTACCAGTAAAGATTTCTCACTTGCAAATAAAATGAACGCCATTAATTAATTATTTACATCAATAAAGTATGTTTACAAAGATAAACAGTTTCAAAATATCGTTTTATAACATTTTACATTTAAATTGTTTCGGTTCTGACACAAAAGCTGATCACTTGATCCTTCGCAATGCAATCCAAGCTCTTATGTTCTTGAAAGAAAATATACAGTGCATTAACACATAAATGTTATCGAACTATGCTCATTGTTTAAGATTGCGAGGTGCCAGACCAACATATCAATCTTTTTAGAATTTAGTGTGCAACAATGTTACTTCTAAAATAATAGATTAAAACGCTGATATATGCCGTTTTCTCACTACTATGATACTTAAATTGTATCACTCTTGTCGTTAAGTGATATTTCCCTTTATGCACAACATATCTGTCTATACAGAAAACTGGTACTTCCTCTGAATATTTGAATGACGGGTGCTAACGGTAGGGTACCACACATAACTTACATAAATTTAAAACATTATTTCACTCTCTTTTTTATTGATTTCTGTGATTTTATAAAAATTGCCAAACAAGATTTCTACATGATTCTGATTCATTTTATCAAAGGTGGTTCTTTTTTGGTTTGACGTGTTTCCTTTTTAAATTATACTATTTTTCTATGTGATTTATATCCGGAACGTAAAATGACTTCACATTGACTCATATCATGAAACCATGTACCGCTTTAGGCTATTTCCTAGCGTGATCATTCTGGTTTGGATTCAATAGAATCACTTTAAAATTGTTACTAGTACATTAGCACTGGAGACATTGAAAAAATAAACATGTCAACACTGATATCTACAAGAGTGTGTAAAGGTGTATATACATGTAAGGTCTGATGTGATGTTAGAAGGATGCTCGAATCATATCTTCCTTGCCACATATCTAATGTTATATCTTATACTGTTGCAAGGCAGATAGTTCAACAGTTCTTTATATTCTCGCTTTGCTAATGGTTAAAATATATCCCAATAGGCATTACATCACCTCACGCACTTTATTGCACTTTCAAAGCAGTTTCACGCATTTTAACTGATGCGTCTATACTTTGCACTTATCTACTTTTGTAAAATGTATGTATTTACTTTCAAACCTTACGCAATTTAAACCTACTCATTTCTTTACGTACGTATGCATCTAATTAAGGAAGTATATGTATATTTTTATAAGAATTTATTTTCCATTTTAAAGGTCTTTTTTCCGTTACGTGACAACTAGCATCTAGCCTAGTTGGGGAAACATGCATTAGTCGAATAATAAAGAAATAAACGCCAAAAACCATTTTATTGTTATATCCGTGAGCACTTTTGCATCGAGTAACCTTGGGAAGAAGAGGAAAGACGTAAAGAAAACATAATCCGGTTTGACAGACAGGAAAAGTATATCGGTACTGACAGTACATATTTCTATACGTCAGCTGCAACGTAAGTATTATCAACGTCAATGCCTACTCATAACGTTTAGCGGTCAAATGCTTTTCCCATGGACATGGCATGATACATATCTCAAAGTCGCCATATCGTCCTGGCACTGGACGTATCCTTTAACGTCATATACAACATTAGTCATCCGGAAAACATCATAATTTCATTTGGCACTTTTTGTATGATTATAGAGATATCCCTGAAAGAGCAACATAGATTAGATACATGACAGTCAATTTATAATGTTATGTTAATCTGTTAGATATGATGTCCTGCTTACAGTAAACATTGATACAGGTAGTCACCAGGTGAATAGTACCAGGAACCATAATATAATAACATGTCATGGTACATGACAGATACATGTTTCTTACGACTAGTTGTGGTGTCCCGTACAAGGTGAGGTACACGTGATCAGCACCAGCAACCATAAAACCTACATTACCTACATTGTTGTATTGAGATAGGTTCACTTTGATATTTTCAACACCCCGTACACTTTTAACAAATTTTATTTGGTTAAATTTCGGCTTCTTCGTATCTCTACCACTCTGTTTTATTTGTCCCGTATACTTTTAACAACTTTGCTAATGTTAAATGCAAATGATATGGGTTTTTATTTTGGTTAGGTTCACTTTAATATTTTCATCATCCCGTACAATTTTAACAACTTTGCCAATGTTTAATGTATATCTTTACCACTCTGTTTTTTTTGTCCCATTATACTTTCAACAACTTTGCTAATGTAAATTTGCCAAGTTAACTGTTAATTTGGTTATTTTCGGCTTCTTAATATCTCTACTATTCTGTTTTATCTGTATAACCATTTCGCCTGTTTATTTCACTACATAAGGTTAATTTTATTCTCATGTACTATTCATTTAAATCTCTTTTGTACTTATTTCTATTTTTCTATATGTCATTACTTATTTATTTTCCAAGATTTGAATATTCGTAAGCTAAGTCTACAAATGTTACTTTTCTACTAAAAGGTCTATTACATCACTATAATCGAGGAGGATTTTCTCGCAATTTGTTTCCGGGATAAAACATTTAATACAACGTTTTGAATAAACTACTACTAACTAATCTTTTTCTCTGCTTTCTGTTTTTTACTTTAATATATTCAAAATAAAATCACTTCGTTTTTTCAACTCTTTTTTTTTTATTGCCTAACGTTTTATTTTTTTTTAAAAGTGGAAATAAAAGTTCTGGTCTGTGCTGATCTATGATACATACATCAGAAATTAGGAAAACGATATGATGATTAACCTACATAATGCCGAGGAGTCCTCAACCACTTTCAACAGTGGCGTGAGACAGGGCGCTTTCTCTAGCCTTCTCTGTCTTATATGATGGACAATTTCCCAGGTCCAGGTCACTTGGGGATTAACCTTTTCATCTTTAAGAGGTTTGTGATTGGTAAGAGCTGCCTTTTATTCTTACTACTTGAAGCACAATGGTAATACTGATAGGTAACAAATGACAACTACAGGATGTTAAAACCCAGACTTGAGTGCTTTATCGTAGTTTGCTAAAACTTCCTTGATTCACTGTTATCATGTTTGCACTATTTTGAATTAATTACTAAAATATTTCTCATCGACATTGATAAAGATGGAATCTCAAGAGTTTTGTTTTGTAGACATAATCTTTCCTGTCTACCTGTTTTCGATTCGTAATTACATAAAGCATGGGTCCGCTCATCTCCAGGAAAGACGGACTTCCGAAACGGATCTCATTGGTCAAAACTCAGAATAAAACCACCCGGCTCGACGAATGGGAGTGAAGTAAAATATGTACATCGATTTTCAACATAATAGAATAGATAGCTTTACGTCATGTTTGTTATTAATCATGGCTAGCATTGACAGATATTTTGTCAATTTTAGTTTATCATCAACCCGTTAGAGGGTGTGTTGAAGAGTGTTGGATTTGAGAGGGGAATTTCAAGGGAGACGGTAATCGTTTAGCTCAAGTGCTGTGTAAATGTCCTATCGGAAAGATGTGAAGATTCCTACATTGCACACAAAGCTACGGAAAACACTATGTAAACTTTGCATGTCCCAATTGCGTGGTTTTACCTTCTCCCTATAACGGTATCCCGGGTATGACGTGTTTCAACATTTATTTGGAGCTACAGCGTGATAGACTTATAAGTATCCAAGATCGAACAATGATTAGAAAACACGATTGATGCTGGTGTACCGGCTACACAGAACACTTGGTTAAATTTTACTTTTTGATTTTTGAATTGACAAACGTTTTTGTTTCTCAATTAAAACTTAAGGCAAAATAATAAAAAGCTTCTACTTACATCCATACCGCACTACAAACTCACTAACATATCTTAAAGATCATATTTTTTAAATTAACACCTAATCAGTAATTGCAAATCTCTGTAGTATTTCTGTGATTTAGCGAGAAACAAATTGAAAACGACATTTAGATATAAAAACGTAAACTGTAATATTCAGATTTATGTATGATTACTATATGAACTCGTTTATATTTGAATTACAGGTTTTGTATTTCATTGATTAACATTTATGTCATCGGATCTGAACACGTGCCTATCGACATATGCATTATTTGACCTCTGACCCCGACTCCATGTTGTTGTGAAGTTAAGACTCTGCTGTATTATCGGATGTACATCTTGAATGAGACCACTCCCGAGGATTTGTGTACTACAACATTACAACATATGGTTAAGTCGGAGGATTTCACCGAAGGATGACTTACGTGTTAATGAGAAAACCACTTTCATTCATGAAAACGTTTTTACCTCACACCTGTCACAAAGGTACATCCTGTTGTCAAACTGTGTGGTTAGAATGCTTACAACTGTGTGTGAGGGCATCCGTTATTTCACTTCTATTTCACATACTTGTCAATACTAAACTAATGATATTGATTCAAACATATTTTATTCAATTTATCCAACGTATTGAACCCTATCAATTATATCTACATTCAACATTGATATCACATACATCCAAAATAAATCGCTAAGATACAACGGATACAAACCATAATAAATATAATAGGTGATAAGACGAAAATAATTCTCATTCGCTCTTTCGGTACTGAAACAGCTAATAAAGTCGATTTTAAGTTATCTCTGAATGTTGTTAAACATTCCTCGACCTGCCAGGTACAAAGTTAAAATCGCGAAAGAAAGACACCATGAACAAGGCCTATTCTCTGAAGTAACAGCCGTCAAGCGGGAAAGCTATAAGATCACTACTATCATTATTAGTAGCTAAAGAAAAAGTGTAAAAGTATAGTAGTAGTAGTAGTAGTAGTAGTAGTAGCAGCAGTAGTAGTAGTAGTAGTAGTAGTAACAGTATTAGTAGTAGTAAATTAGTAGTAGTAGTACTAGGTTCTTTTTTGGTTGCATTTATACAAAATCATCTTAAACACAACGCTTTAATTATTTTCTAATCTAGTGACTAGGGTCAACAAATTCGTCATACAGCAACCTGTAATTGACATTTCAGTTGACCTGTGTTCATCACGGGGTACTAACTGTCTATTCTTCATGCAAATAAGTAAGTAACTAGGTTCGTTTTACCCTTACATTAGTTAGGTTTTTATTGCAACACTAACAATTTGTCAAGGAATTAAGTTTTCATAAATGTAGAACATTTCAATCATTAGACAAGGGAGTCGTGGGGTTTAACTTTCATACCATTTCCTAAACATCTCGGATATTATTCTCAATGTTACAAGTCCTGTCCTGTGACGTAAATAGAAGCGTACAAGTAACTGAATCATCAGATTTTTATGGAATAAAAGGGTAGTTTTTTTGTAACAGCATGCTATTTATTTTTTTACCTCACGTTAAAAGTTTTCAGGTTATTTGACAACATGATATAACACCTGAGGCAAACAAACAATGAATCCCTTTCGATGAAGGTTTACAAGGATACTTTAAAAAGTAAGGCCATATGTAAGTGTGAAACTGTAAAAGACAATTGTTTGTCACGTTCGGCCTTTAGTGCTGTTATTGAAAAAAAATGGAAATATCAAATACTTTATGTGTTCATAAAATTATCAACAACAAAAACTGCAAATGGAGTTTGATCATTGCGAGTAAAAACATCTGTTTTGTCACTTATCGCCTGGGTTCATGACACAATAAAATGCCATTAACTGCTGAATCATCGAGAACATTGATGTTGGTTTAATGTCTAATTTCTGAATTCAATTAAAATTAAATCTACATTGTTTTTTAATCAGATTTCGTCGTTCTTACACAGAAAGCATTAAAATATTGAACATTAACGAACATGTTTCGTACCAACTATAAAAGAAATTCCCCGTACATTCGTCAAAGCTCTAACTCAGGTGAGAAAACAGCCTACTGCAAAGGTATATTTACTTCTTGATTAACTTAAACCTGCCCTGAACTGAATGCAACAACAAAACGGCGAATAGTTTACATTAAGCAGTACTTACATTCACAAAATAAATGAAGGTAGAAAATGTCAACAGAGAGAGAGAAAAACATAGGCCAGAGAGTAGAACCTTGCCACAGTACCTAATTCAAAGTGTAACGTCAACGATGGTTAACACTGTTTGGTGATGCTTATCGCTTCTCTCATAATCTCTTCTTCCACATATGTAGATGAGACTCACCTCTGACCCCCAACAAACGATACATTAATTCCCGTCAACTTACAGAAAAGCTTCATTAGATTAATACAACCGTGTTATTTCCGTAAGCTACCATTGCAAATTCACGTCAGGTCTATAGGATTACTTGGCTTGACTTTCGCCTGTCTAAGTGATTAGCTTCTGTGCTCCCCAGTCTTGTCATTGGGGCGACATCTTTTAACACATATGTGGTAAGTGTTCATGGGCTTTGGTACACATTGAAGACCAGAAGTACATCTAATTATTGGCAGAAAAAAGTACCCTGGAATTTTCGAGAATGAGTGAATGTACAGAATTATCTGTAGAAGTGTTATTCTCAGCATTCCTCGCCCTTTGTGATGTAAATATTGTTCTTTGTATCTATACCCGTCGATGGTAACACTTGTAATGTCTGATAAGGGCTTGTTTGCCATTCAAGGCAAGCTGTACGCCGATTAATTGGATCACCAACATGCCAATGAGGTACTATATTTTTAGCTGAAAGCCCATCTTTCAATTGAGTATGTTGTGTTTGATCATTGGGTTTAAGAATGAAGGAATTATCGAACTAAATGCAAATGAAAAAAGAGATAATCATTTTGTGCGAGTATTTGCAGTTCCATTAAATAAATACTTCAGTTTGGGCTTGTGTCATCAGTGTTTTAGCTGTGTCACTTATATTGTGTCTTTCAAGTGTGTACGTATGTACTTATTTACAAATGAGTGCATTAATGAACGTGCAGTTAATTACGATGTATTCTTAATTATTTAGATTCCACATTTATGCCTGAATAAGGATATCAAAATGACATACCCTTGACTAAAATTTAGTCAAAAAATCTCACGGCTAAACTATCCTACCAACCAAAATATGTAATGGAAAACATATATTAGTCATTTATCTCCATTACTACAGCCATTTGTCCTCGCCACAGTGCCTAACGTCTTCTAAACTCATCAATGTCCTGAAAAGGTGATAATTGATTTCCCCCAATGAAATGTATTGTAGACTTTCAGTGATAAATAATCATTTTGTCTTCAGTGTTTCAAAGAGCAAACTGTTTATTGAAATCTTAGCAAACAGAGTGACATATTTATCGCCGGGTACGTAACAACACCATGAGATAAGTGTCAAATAAACATGAATGATTTTTAGGTAAGACTGTATGTAGCATTAAAGCAATATCAGAAACCAAGTCATCTGTGAGGTGACTTAAAATCTGAATTTCCATAAGCTTTTTTCTAATAGATTTTTGACAGAAAGAACCCGGAAAAAAATTAATATGTTTTTAATAGAGAAAATAAAATAATGCATTGCTGTCCCCGAAAAAGGTATCTATTAAGAAAATATTCAACTTATTAACTAGCAAAAGCAAAGTCAATGTTATTATAGAAAGAAACGACTTGGACGTTTATGTTAATCTATGTAAGACAGAAACGATGTTTGAGACACATACGATCTTTGATGTCATTTGTTTGCAAATAAACTTATTTAGAAAATAGACAGTTTTCAATAAATATCAATTTCTCATATCAGTTCATTCAACCATCCACATTCTCACCTAACATGTTCCATCACTTCATTTAATCATCCACATCTTCAAATAACATGATCCGTCGCTTCATTCATTTATCCACATCCTCATCACTTCATTCAATCGTCCACATACACATCAGATCATGTAATTACCCATATCCTCGGTTTGCATGCTCCATCAGATCATTTAAACATCCACATTCTCACCTAACATCGTCCATCACTTCATTCAATCATCCACATCCTCATCAGTTCAATTAATCACCCACATCCTCATCAGTTCATTCAAATATCCACATCCTAATCAGTTCATTTAATTAGTTCATTCAATCATCCATATCCTCACCTTACATGCTCCATCAGTTCATTCAATCATCCATATCCTCACCTTACATGCTCCATCAGTTAATTCAATCATCAACATCTACATTAACATCCTTTAAAAGGCAAACGTTTTTGTACAACTTCTTTATTCTGAAAATACAAGGACCGTATGTCTATCTTTCATCTGGGTGGTAACCTACTGATTTTTTAAACATCCCATTGTGTATTTTTATTCGTTGTTTATTTCTTGGCATGATCCTATGAAAATATTGCGAAATGAATAAGTTTGTGACATGCCGAGCTATTAAACATACATTATGAACATATGTTATACACATAAAAAAATCATTTCTAAAACACAAGGAAGCGCTTAAGAAGACACTTATGTTAGCGTGGACATGAATGATTCATCGCCCTGAACATACACGTAGTTACAATATATTACTTATCATACCCCTGGCCTATTGATTTTAAACAATGGCAATCCGCCAGACCAATGAAGTTTGTTGATCATAACTTCCGTCTTGTTCCTGCATTTTAAAGACGTACAATTTGATTGGCTGATTGAGTTCACTTATGAGTCAAGGTCGCTGGTCAACGACTTGTGTGGCCAAGTTTCGACTTTTCCTGCAATGAGGTCAAACAAGGGAGATAACTCGTATCAAAGATTAAAGGCTCAATTGGAATTAGGCATGCGAGCAAAAGCTACCTGATGGGCAAATGGGTTTGCTTGTTCTAGTTGCAACGTTTACTCACAGAAATGACTCGGATGCCTATGGTAATAACGCCTCGGTTGTGTTTGTCTTGGGGATTTGAGGGCCGAAACCCGCACAATAACAAGAAACAAAGCAAATTCTAGTATTTGGGGTAGCATTTGATCGAAAATGAGAAGAGAAGGACAATTAAATGTTGAAAGAATGGAGCATGACGTGCAAAGTTTGTAAACAGATCGGACAGGACGAGATGAGGTCTGAAAGCCGCTACACGTGTGCTTAACAGTTGGTACATACAGACCACACGCTAGACTCGACAATATTACAAATGTCTAGCGACTTGGATACGTTGTTGGAATAATTAGAAACCCCCGAACGTTAATTTGCTTGAAGAATTAAGATCTCAGTTTTATTTTGCATGAGGTTGTATCTCAAAAGCGTGATTTTGCATTTCATGAAGGAATTGACAAATTCTAGGGGCCTACTTATGAAAATGGCAAAGTGTGATACATTGTTTATTGTTACTGAAATCTTAAATCTTATATCCTTTTTTAGGTACGTAGATTTAACAGGTTGTGATTTGATGATATATTTTCTTATATTTCAAAAGTAAAATTCACAAACAAAATGACATGATTTGATTTGGCATGGTTGATAATCATTGGCGACGTCATATTTCATAACATGTTGTAAATCTAAAGGGCCTGAGGACATCAATTTGTCCATGACCTTCAAAAAACCTTATGTCTGGTGACCTAAATCCGTTGACATATTTCCGGGAGAGTTGCTACATTACGGGTAAATGTCGTCCATATTAGCACACATTTCACCGCGGTCAGGCTCACCATTTCGACATATTATTTTCTTCCTGAGAAAGTTCCCGAAATTACAAATATTTTGTAAACCACGCCAGTTGACACTTTCTCTAACTCCTTCTGAACCCCAAACTATCATAATTGAATGACGTCATAATTCCCTGCATTGCGGATAAAACAATTTATGAAATCAATGCAACGCATGTCTTGTACGACGTCCGCACGATGGAAATCTACCTTCTTGTCGTTTATTTTCAATCGGTGATGATTTCTTTCCAACTATGAAAGAATATCCTAATAAATTAAATGACCGTTTTATTTTTATAGTACGGTATAGATCAAGTTCGAGTTAATTTATTTTCATTCTTACATTATTCCGATTTTTATGCATAAATAGTATACAACCTACAGCCTAGAACAGTGTTAACACAAATTTAACAACACTCGTTTACACTTGCTCTACACGTTAACGGATTCCCGACTCTCTATCATACTGTAAAGAAAGACTTAACTGGTCAAAACTCCAAGTTCAACGAAAACAAGGAAACCTTTGGATTTCACTCGATTTCATACTGTTTTCTGCAAAATCTTATCTGGCATAAAAGCCATGCAATGGACATGAACATAAAAGCCTACCAAAAAGTATCATAGAAAATAAATATTTCAGATTTTAACTAATAATAACTCTGTGTACGTTTGTCTGATGACGTTTGTGTGTGACACTTTTGAGTAATGGAAAAGGATGAATACGGTTTCTCCATGTAATTCTTAACATGCTTTAAATTAGTAAGAAAATATTTATACATAATTTTGTGACATAAAACAACAGCAAGCAAATGATCGTATATGACACGTTACCGACTATGATTAAATATATACTTGACAAAGAGCGTACGGAGTTAGGGATAATTGCTTTATTATGAATGATGTGTTATCAGAATATATAGAAATATCTTACCAAGATGTACACACTTTCTTTATTTGAGGGTTATATAGAAATATGATAACAAGATATGATCTATCTCATGCATACAGACAGAAGGATATACGTCTATAAAGATTCGACTCTGACAGCAGGTGGCTTAAATTATCCCCTCTACTTGAGCGAATCCTATTACCTATTTATAATGACACTGGTCCCTATTGTGGAGTTTCTTGCCTTCACCTCGCCCCCGAATGATAACAAAACTAAGGGCCTACACGATTGTCTGGGGACTAAGCGCTGGTGATTAAGCATCGTATTAATGACGAGATAAAACATGGCCTCTTGCCCCAATACACCTGCATATAATCAAACGTCTTCCTAAGCTATGAATGATAGAGAGGACAGTATTATTATTACATTTCGTTTTCATAGCAAACATGACGTGCACATTTTGTGTGAAATCACCTGTGTCATGTGATATGTACCTTAGTTAATAATTACCTGGCTATATCTACCTACCTACCTAGCACGTGCTGGCATACCTTTGTTAGGAATGATTCACAATAGTCATCAAACACATGGCAAATAGCTACTTATCAAACACAAATCATATTTCGATTCTTTTCCTCAAAGGGTAAATATGTTGCAAGGAGAAACATATGATTAGAATAAAATGCTTCAACAACTCGCTCTTTCATGTAAGTAAAATATGTCAAATCGAGAACAGTGTTATTAACAAGTGATTCCCCTCAAACTTGTTATCTTCCATCTTGCCACCTGTTACTTGTGGTGTACCATACAGATGTTCGACCCACAATCATAGGAAAATAATTCATTGTTGTAATTAAATCATGTTATTACCTGTTTAAAATGTCTATATTACGATGTTACAATGTTATGTTCCCTCCGTAATAAGATATTGTACAATACAACCCCGCTATGAATCCAGCACTAATTTTGAAATTGATGGTAACAAGATTCTGTAATTTAGAAACTACAATACATTATTATCTAAATTCAAATATTTTTTTAATTCCCGCATCCGTGTAGTGACTTTGAATAAGATATCTAGAGACAAATATATTGTCTAGTTGTGTGTTTTATTTTAAATCGTTTTAAGAATAAATCTTTATCTAGATTGTTAAAAGAAACACAACGTTGATGCTAAAAGTTTTTGAAAAAAAAATATCATGCCATGAATTATAGCCAAGATACAAAATAACATTCTATGGAATTTCACAAAATTATATCTGTTTGCAAATACTTGTTGAAAAAAAGTGTGCAAAGGGTAGAAAATTGTCCCGTATCCACCCTCCAAATACTATTGGTATTCCCCGCCTCACGCAGAGAGGGGAAAACTTCCAATCTGATAATCATTCCTCGTACCATACGCGCCACAAACGCTACAAAACCAACCCGCGTGCAATGCAAGTCTGCTCTCGTGACATTCCACGCGAGATTCTCGTGCTAGAGAAATGCTGCTTTCCAACAACTCCGGCAAAAAGGCGGGCTGTTTATTGACAAGAGTGTTTTGTTGAAGAGGCTAAAAGAAGAAAATTACTGTCGCTAATACGAGGAAAACGAGCCACACGTAGAGGAAGCAACACGAGACGAGCTTGGGCAATCTTGAAGCAACAAAGGTCCCATGTTTACAGTTTTTGTTTATGCGGCAGGGGAGCATCATCAGGAAGCGGTTAATCATGGAAGGGAGATAACTCTCATTGTGACAGCTTCATTCCCTTGATTAACACGTCAAGGGCCGGAGCTGAAGGATGCATTGGTTGTGGCAGTGGCGCGATGAGAGATGAAAGCAGAACCGATGCTTATCCAAATGCTTAACAAGCGTTTAATCATAGAAACTGTTCCTTTAACAAATACAGACAACGGACAGGATGAGCAGAATTTGCATGCAATTCTTGCCTTGATAATAAAGGATAAATAAAATGAGCATTTGAAAAACACAGCTGATGCTTATTAACATCACTGTCTGATCAACGGTAAATCGTATGGTTTATGTGTATGCATCTTTAATGCATATCTGTTCGGGTTGTAATGACAGACACATTGGATCTTTTAAAAACATTAACATATAGAATTACGCGACAAGAAATAAAAAAATTATTTGTATGAATTGTTTTTTCTCTGCAAATCATATTTTTTTATTTGGAAACGAGAGCCTAACTTGGGATTCGTTCATTATGATATTTCACAGCTGTAAACATTTGAAGTTTCATAAAGACACTTGGTCCCTTGAAATAGATAAACGTGTCAAAACTAACGCCCTATAATTATATTTTTAAATAGTAAATAGTTTAACTAAAACATGTACAAATGTCTGCAATTTACATTTGGGATAAACTTATTTCCAAGGCCTTCTTGTGTGCCACAAGTTAAGGAAGACATGTGCAGTTATCAATCTGACCCACACATCAACACTGACGTTTCAGTGGCAGCAAATAGCCACCACCGTCCAGCTATTTCGGTCCACAAGAATACTAGAATGGAAAACGATATTTCCTGTTTATTTCGAAAACATTCACGTCATCGATAAAAATAATTCAAGGGCGTTCTAATTACAAATTTCGAAATAGATGTGACGTCTTGCCTAATGTGTTTGGGATATATATTTGTTTTTAAGGCTCTCATGGGTTCTGCTTGTAACGCTTGAAATGTCGTCTTCTTGATTGGGATATATTTTCTTGCTTTCCTTCGCTTAAATAACGAAGATGATAAAACATTGATCATAAATGGCATTCAAGCTGCTTTATAAAATGCTTATCATCATTTTTGTTAATAAAATTGCCTAAAGCCAATATTATTTGTTTTAATCTATCATTGTTTTAAATTAGACTTATGATACGCGATCGTTTCCTTTTTATAGGATATTTACTTCGTGAAAATGTTGCAATATGATTCACAAACTACAAAATAACAAAGCACGAAATTAAAATGTTTGCTATGCTTTAAGTTAATTATATTCCCAGAACGGGCAATTCACTGTTCGTAAAAAAAGCTCCCCATAAAAAAAAGAATCAAAATATCACATATTCACGTTGCCTGCAGCTCACAATGTCACAGAAACGTTAGATGAAATTGATAAAGGAAATACGCTTACTAAGCAAAATGCTTAAGTGCAGAGAAATATGAAAAACAAAAAGGGGAGAAATATGAAAAACAAAAAGGGGAGAAATATGAGCAATGAAAGTAGATCTGTCTCTCTTCCACAATTTTGGAACACGACGCAACAGTGCAAAGAAAATGGAAAGTTGAAAACTGAAGACAAATGAGAAATTGGTATGATTATGATAAGATGTCTACGAGAGATGCTGGTGCCACAAGAATGGGGAATCTGGTCTATGTATTTCTTTAATTGCGGCCTGTTCAACAAGGGTATGTACATTTCCCTTTCATAAGCGTTGACGTGCACTATTCAAGCAGGATGACAAATGAGAGGGGCTCGTTACCACCCACTAGGTGCTGTTATCTCATAATCGCAAACAAGTGTTACAGACAAACTTATTGTCTCTTTCAAGTAAATCAGGAATTGTGATAGCATGAGGATGATACTTAAGAACTTTGAATTTAAGAATGCATGCACATGTTTGGTGATTTGAAATCCATGGTTTTGGAAATTTGAAATGGTGCAAAACCGTTCATTTATCATGTTAAAATGTGACGTGACTGTTGCACATTAGTCGCCTAAGGTTAATAAGTAAATAATACTTACAGAGCAACACTTATACTGGTATAATAGTACTATATAAAACTACTAAAGATAAAATACAGCAGTAATTGACAGCATCTAATTCAAACGCCAAAAAATCATAGACATAAATAACGTTCTCACAGAATCATTGACAAGGAATTAATTTGTTTATGTTACATTCATTATTTCTAATCGTATAAATAAAATTTAATGCAATGGTCATGCCGTGTAAATAAATGAGATGGTAAATTTCAATTTGTCTTTGAGTTCAATAACTTGGAGATACAAGTTAGGAATGCCTTTGCCTCGTGAATGAAACTGACAGCGCATTTTCCGATAACAAAGTTGTGACCATGAAAAGAAATACTTGTTTTTCAGCCAAATACTTGAACATGATTCCGTTTATCTTCTGAGGATATTGCCTTGTCACAAAGAATCATAGTTACGGGATTTTCAAGCTCTAAGATGAAATAGAGTGTAACAAAATCACAACCAATAGCAAATTAGCTTTCTTGTGTTACTAATCATAGACCGACCAGATAGCTTTCCGCAGTCTGACTACCTCCGATGTCACGTGATAAGCTGTCCCGGCATGCTTTGCGATATATCTGTGTATCTCATGGCTCCATCAAACATTGATAACTATTTCCTGAATGTCCAGTATGTCTTTAAAAAAATATACATTTTCTCTGGGCAGTGATACAACTTTTCTAAGGATCTCTGGTCAAAAGCTTGACTTACACAAGAGCTTTCATCAAATGAACTTTAGACTGTGCTCAACGGTTATAAACATTAAATTCTCAAGACTTGTTTTTTTGTGCATCTAATTTGAGACAAGTCGTGCAATATGGCGAGAAAATATCAGCAATCAGTACCATTGTTTCCTACTCTTATTTGATTAAAAACAAAATGTTTCCAAAACACGCTCTAAAAAGCGTTGGTCACATACACGTACATTACCAGTAGCACTGTGATACCTATTTATATAAAAACTATTCATGAGTACAATAAAAACCTCAAGATTGCAAAGGACGAGAAATAAGAAGACGCAAAATTACCACATACGAAACATGCGATGTAAGAGAGAGTAAGTGATATGGATGTCATCTCGAAGTATTTTAATACGCTTTTAAAAATTAAATCGAGAAAGCTTTTTATGTTATGACAAAGAGTATTTCTCTATAAATCAAGGCTCGAATAACGCTCATATACCGAAAAGATTTCTATCAATTCCTTTATAGTTAAGAAATGGCATATTTTGTATCCAACGGTAAGGGTATTTTCACGTATTTTCAAAAGGTCCCGAACCTTTTATGACTAAATGACCATGCGTTTACCACATTGATACGAAACCTATACAGTTGCAGGTAATATACATGGACAAAATCTGTTTAAATGCTAGCTGTTAAAATGTACCTCGTACGTATTGACAATGGTTATACGTGATGTTCCACGTGACTGCACTGGTTGTTTGATATTCAGTGAGTTTATATTGCAAAATGATTTGTCATCAATATGAAATTCGACGAGGGAAATATAGCGCCTTTTAGCAGCCTAGCTTGATATTAGTGGTATACAACTGTTCGTATGTATATCTGAATGTGTAGTTCCTTTCTCAAGTTTAAAATGGACTTTTCCTTTTTGGCATTTCTTTCACTTCTCAGAGAGAAAGCCTGACACCTTTCCCTTACCACAGACGTTGGCAGGAGTCGATGTGACTTGAGATGCCGCGGATATGGGTGATATATAGCCCTGGCTAAATACTACATCATGTTCCGGTACGGAGGCGGAGCCGCATTCCCCGATATCAAACATGTATGAAATTGCATATCAACCCGAGTCAATTCTCCTTTATGACAAGCAGCAAACCACAGCCAATCATTGCACGTGTCGGGGATGGAGAGATTCCAGGCTTTTTATCAACAGACCAGTGTTAAGAGGAGTTCATCACTCACTGTGTATAGCGCATCTTTGCCTCTCATTACAAACTCACCCGTCTCTTTCTACAATGATTAAATGTCCTCTTAAACATCCACTACCCTTGAAACTCCGAGTTTGGCATACCTTTACCTGACAGGCACAATACTAAAGTAATGTTTCAATTCCACTACCTTTGAAGCGGGTGACAGGACAACAGTATATATCATCCAAACTGCCACCTTGTAGCATGTCTAGGAGTCGGACAGGGGGATGTTCTTCCTCCTATCCTGTTAAGCATTTCTCTGTACAAACACTAGGTGTTAATGAATTGGACACTGTACAAAATTAGATGTAGATCTGACATAGTCACTGTAGACAAGAGGTCAACGGGAATTGTTTTGTGTTCATTCCCCTACATACCACGGGTTAAATCATGTTTGACACCGCTCGCGTCAAGGCAATATAGATAGTATATAGTACCTATGTCTGGTGTAAAATCTACTCCATCATTCTTTGTCTGGATGTAGTTTGGAGACGACGTTGAGTGTGAAATCTCTAAATCATAGTTGAATACGTCACCTGACTCCTATTTTGTATCCCTCGCATTGCTTTGAATGAAATTTTTGTAAAATGTTTATGTATACAACTCTTGGGAAAGACGATGCCGCACATAAATGAAACAGCCTGTCGTGTTGAAGGGATTTTTTAAGTATAGTTATTTGTCAATTGTGTATAAACCAGTTTTAAAAGAAACAGGAACATTTATTATATTGATTCATAACAATTGTTGAATTCACTCAAAATATGTTTATGCATTCTCTGTACACTTTTTGATAAGTTGATTGTTTCAGGTTTCTTTGACAATGACCTCCTAAAGATAATCCTTTATGTGAAACATACAACATAATAATTATGCTGCATTCAACTAAAATAAATTTGTATGTTATTTTTTATATTTCTAGACTATGCTCCAGGGTTATATGTATGTTATTACATAAAAAAAATCCAATAATTTTGTAAAACAATACACGAAGAAACTAGTGATTACTCAAACCACACAGAAACAAATGCAAACTGATCCTAACATTAATATGCCTCATATCTTAAGACCATACTAATGAGCCAAGTTTATTGCTGCATACGTAAGAATTATTATGAAATTTTGATTCTTTTTTGACTGACAAATTACGTATTGAAGTGCAATGAATACAGGAATATAAATAAAAAAGAAACTTTATATACAAAATTTATTTAGACATAATTTAGTGGAGGGCAATAGACTATAATTTTTTCAACCCAGTATTTGTTTCCAATTCAAGAGACATATGCTTTATGACTTTATAAGGTCATAAAATTGTAAAACATCTTTAATTTCCATATACTAATTTGTTTAAATACATGAACTTGTGTAGTTTTTTTATATTCATAAATATTATAAATATATACATATATTGGTACAGCTTGGAATCAACTCATGTTTTTATGCGAGAAACACATAAGTGATGCATTCATCCATAATATCTATAAAATTCAGCTGGGAACCTTTAGTTTGGTCACTTACCTCCATGTCCTATGTCAAATATCATGTGAAAAACGAAACGGATAATTGTTAAATGCTGAAAATTTATTCGAATGCCATATCAAACAGTTAACCATAGCAATTTTAGCAGGTATGTCAATGTTGTTATACCATCATTCACATTGTAATCAATAATATTTTACAACACTGCGACTGTACATAATTGCACAAACCTTAATTGTAAAACCTGTGTTAATCAATGTAAAATTGTAAATATAAATAACATATGTATATTAATCAATTTTGAATTGGGGAGGGCCCAGTAACTGTTTCCACTTTTGCCCGATCCATTTGACCTTTTGTCAATAAAATATGTTTAAACCAATGTAGTTATACTGAGGGTTTTTTCATCGAGTAAACATGGAATATTATAATTTAAATTTAAGATTATTGTATATCAAAAGTAGGGCCCATTCTGTGTATTTGATCACGACAAAATTATCCAACAGAGATATTGCGATCTATAGGTTAAAGTTTATTTAACACATGAACAATGGATGACCCTTTGTCAATTCTGCTGAAGTAATTGAAGTCTAAATTTAAAACAAATATTAAGGAACGTAGCTGTTAAGGCGTAACGAGATGATAAAATATCAAATTCAACTTACACGCAGAACAAGCACATTAATAATTGAGAATAAGTATTCTTATAAACGTATAAAATTCATCATTCGTGTATAAAAAACGAGATTTTTGGTATTCCTCCACGTAGGAAATATGTTTTTTTTTTATCTTCAAATCAGTTCATATACATCTCCGTGAGTTTTCTTCCTCTCTGTGGATATATTCTCCCTCTCATGTAGGTGAGAAGTCACTATAGTGAGGAAGTAACTACGCAACTGACCTACTAATCAACTGTCATAAAGGAAAATTACAACAAACGTGGAAAAAATAACTCGGTCATTGTGTACATCCTTCCCGAACTGCCCTTTCAGCCAAACAGCTGCTTCGTCAAAATATTGCAATATCTAAAAAGGTAATTTATATGTGCTTTATCAGTATCCGAGAAAATCGAAAATCGTTCTTTTCTGATAAGCAATTTCTTGAGCAAAAACGCTGATAGTGATACATACAACTTCAAAATTGTTGACAATATCTTATTTGTAGAAATTAAAGCTTGGCATGGAACTTAAGAAACAAATGAATCTAAGTTGATATCATTCAGTGATAAATCATGGAATCGTTAAATGACGACGAAGCATTGTGGAGAGAAACAATAACAGTCAAATATACCATAACAACAATAAATATATATGATTGTGCGAGAAAACAGTTAATCTATTTTACCAATGAAAGAAAAAGCGAAATATCACACACAAAAATCAACTTATGAAATAGTTTTATGACAGATTTTCCATCAACCTAAGTGAAATCTTCCCCTTAAAAGGAGCTATATTTTGTGAACAAAGAAAAAGGAAAGGCACTTATGTTTAATCGTCGAAAGAAACAATGTAAGTGGTGGAATTGATGGAAAATTTAATTCCCTTCTGATAATGCTTACGATGCAAATAACTTAATCAAGCTTGGTTAACAAAATTTAAAACCAATCTATAAAATCTATTTTTTTTAAAGTATTTTATTTTATCTTCATAAAAATTATATCTTCAGTAAGCCCTTACTTTGATTTTGAGAAGCTAATAAAATAAATCATTAATAGCCGGACACCAAATTTTTATCCAAAAGATATTTTGTCAATAAAGTTATAATTTTTCTAGTATATACGTCTATGTCCACAGCAAAAATGCACAGCAAGCAAAAAACTATGTTGACTTATTCTAGTGTTAAGTAATGAAAATCCTTATTCAATCAAGTAAAGTTCTTAAACAGTTTTCCATTTTTGAGAAAAACAAAGAAAAGGATATTTCAGGAAATTTCGGAAAATTGTCTATGAACAGATCAGAAATCATAAGAAATAACAAAAAGTGTAGAATGTAAGACTATTGTGTTGACTTTCATTGCTGAAAACCAACATTTTCACAACATTCGAATGTCCTCCTTGCAAATCGCAAGAACAGCAAATTATACTTATTTTGTTGTTGTCCGTAATCCCAGTTAAAGTTTAAATATTATGAATAATGTGTATGCTATTACTAAAATAAAATAAAAATAGACAGATATTTTTTTAAGAAACCAAATTCCAAAAGCAGGTGCAAGTATTGATTAATAGTAATGTCTATCTAATTATTGTTCAACTATACAATGTTGAAACTTCTGAATATAAAATATATCTTACTACATAAACTGACTTATATTTTATCTTAAAATAAGTTTTTTTGAAAACTTCAATTTATAAAGTGGGTTGTCATAAATAGTCATTTCAGTAGCATCAATCAAAATTTTAATAATCGAAATGTAATTTAATATATAATATTGTAGAATTTAGAGGATCGATTGTGCATTGAGAAAATCAAATAGCATCAATTCATCAAATAGAACAGCGCACATGCATGGTATAGCAAAAGAAAATCAGAGAAAGAGAGAAAGTTATCGTGTAAATCCTGACATTTGATTGGCCCAAATCGATCACAGCGTGACAAGGGTGCACTCTGCAAACTCAGAACTTGGGCGGCAGCAACGTTACACGAGATACAATAATGGTTCCATTTAAATGGAATCCCGTTGGCCAATTTCTGATATCACTACATTATCAAGATGGTTAGCAGTGGCCTTCAAATTCATGATTTGTGAACTTGCACTCAGCGAAAAGGCTGCAAATCAAGATGTTTGATGGAAGTGTCTGAGAAATTGCTCCGTATGAGCTGCAATGCTTGATAGATTTATAGATTGTGTGAGGTCTCAAAAGTGATTATGATGAGTGTGCTTGATTTAGGACACCATAAGAACTTGATTGTTAACATGAATATGTTATGGATATCAGTCAAAATTGAAATTATTGTATCTATGTAAGATGTAATTACTGGTAGTTTAAACTTATTTAAAAAGCGTTCCGGATTTTGCTAGAATTGTTGAAATCACCAAATTTGCAGCTAGATATTGTGTAACTGCCTTTGCTATGTTGATGTGTCCATATAAAAGTGAACTTAAATGTTTAAAAATTGCAAATATGAAAATATCAATTAAAAAGATGAACAAATCTTGCAAATGTAATCGTTTGACATTACCTATATTCATCTTATTCTACGTACTGCAAAGACGAAGGAAGTAAAAAATTGAAACCTCGTGATACAAAAATGCATTGTCCTTCTTTCAAAACTTTTAATGCAGAGGCCTTTTCAACTTTGACCTGATTTGCTTGTTTGATGTCAGTTTAAGGTTTGTAAGGTTGTTCATGTGAACAGTGTTGTGTCAAGTAATGTGATTGATGAAAATTTACAAGCGTATACTAGAATCTTGTATCAGTCTTGCTTGCTCAAAAACATCAATGTGTAACATTTTGTCAATACTTTTTACAAATTAAATATCTATATGTTGTCAGTGTTTCAAATTGAATTATAGGCAGGGGAATTTCATCGATACTGTCGCACATGGAAATACATTATTTTTTTATGTAGGATGAATTAGTGTATGAAGTATCTCGGCCCAATGAACTAAATGTACCGCCCTCACCCGATTCAATGTTGTCATACATAACAGTTGGTCATATGTTCAAATTGCACGCATATCTAACCACATATGTAGGATTCAGAACTAACGACCCACTTAAAACAAAAGCGGCAAAGATCAAAGGGACATATAATAGGTAATTAAGGTGATAATCTCACCTGGGTTCGCTTCCTTGACTTGCTAGTCCCAAGCGAGAAAGTTGTTTCAGCAAGTCTGCAGGCCTCCCCTTCTCCCCAGCCATGATTGGTCCTTCCCGAGCAATGCGTAATATCACGGTTCCATGCCAAGACTGGTGCCAGGGTGACAGTTGCTAATGCCGATATGGAGGGTATTCGGGACTCGATTCGATAAGGGCTGTCCACGACTCGAAACTCTCTTCCTTATTGCTAACTCACCAGGACCGCAGTATTAGCCTCTGTTTTCCGGCTCAATTATATATAAAGTCCTTTCGTCGGTCTCAGTATTAGAAAACAAGCGTTGGAAACTCGCAAAAAGATGCATTTTTTGTAATATTTGCTTTAGTAATTTATACAACCCAACGTGAACGCATTCATGTCTCGGTAGGATTTGTTGATGGTATGTTTATTATTTTCAAATAACTTGTAATATTTTAACCATAAATATTTTCCTTGATCTTATTTATGATTATGCTCACGTAAGTCTCAAATAAGTTTTATAATTTTATATGGAAAGTATCGGAAAATATTGTCACTTTTTGATTTTTTGGTTCAGGTCTTGATTACAATAATATTAAGTTGTCATATGCTGTCGATAAAACATTTTCAAATATAGTCAGCCCATTTGATATCCGATCCCGTTATCTTGAAGCGTTAATACTTCTAACACAAGATTCAAGATTAAGTCCAAAGCAACCCATGAACCTTATTTTGAACCAAATCAAAGAAATCAAACACGAAACGTGAACCTTAATTTCTTCTGGATGTGTCTTCCCAAAGTCAAAGTCAAAGAGTGTTCATTGTACTTGAGGCCTCGGGCCCATATACAGTTCAAAGTATATACATGTATACAATATTGTATATAATATAAACAATTTCGGATTTGTATCATGAGTACAACGATAACCACATTCACAATCATTTTGCTCTACACAAGATTCTGGTGATTCGGTGATTCCCGGTGAAGCCATAACAGAGAGCAATGTAAACATACATAATAAAAATTTAATAATTAATTATAAAATTGGAATGAAGTCCAAATGGTTATCGAGATTAATGAGAATAAGCAAGAAATTATGCATTTTCTGAATATTTCAGCAATAGTTCATCAATTCAAGATTAGAGAAAATTCCTATGAAACAAATTAGTATCTTAACCATTTGGCAATTCTTCCTGAGTCAGTTTTAACAGTCACATTGTACCACGTATGAAAAAATAGTCTAGTTTAAAAACACTCCGCGATTCTATAGTATTTTATATGACTTACATACATACGAAAACGTCAATAATGGGCATTTCCGTATTTACTTAGTAGAACACCCCATTTGTAGGCTTTCGAACGCAACTAGTATCACTCTCCTGAACAGGTACAAATGTGTTATATACGGCATCAACTAGTCCTTCTTAATATATTGACACCATTTTTTTAATGGCAAGTGAATCATACAACTCACAGAGTGTTGCTTTGAAGGTTTTTAAAAAACAATTCCCCAATATTAATATAATTTCAAAATTATACAAATCGAAATGACTGTTCAGTAACAATTTCATTAGATATTCCTGTTCATAAGATTGTTGCTTTTCAGCTCTTAAACAATAAAAAATCAATCAATCAAATGTTAAAGGGCAACGTGTTCTTAAATGTGACGTTATTGAGACTTTCGACCCCATTTAATCCTTACTTTGAACTATTTTAACTTAAATTCGCATTTCCAAAAAAAAAACAAAAAAAAAAAACAACCGCTTCTCGAACATCTAACCCCTAATAGTAAAAAACATAACGAGGGCTGTACATAATGTCTATTTTGAAAGTTAATCTAAAATGTTCCCACCATTTTCTTCTACAGTATAACGCATACTTTACAAACCATTTCATTACCATCAATAACAAAATAATAAACATTCAAATCAAATTCAAATATCAGGTTTATCAAACTAAAAACTGTATCTGTTATGCTCTGCCTCGTAATACTAGTATTCGACAAAATCTTCTGGCAGCGATGAGTGAATCATTTATACATAATACTCACGCGGAAAAAAGATTGCATAACATTAAAGGGACAGTAGCACCCTTTTTAACTTTTATATTTTCAAATTTTCACTGATAATTGTATTTTAATGCTAAATGTATTATTTTGATAGTGTCACAAATGTCATCACACAAACCAATCATCCATAATACGAGAACAAATTATAAAGATTCACATAACGTCCATTGGCTGCCATTTCTGGGTGAACACCTTTAATTAATTTTGTTTTTGAAAAAGGAATTTTAGTGCTGAACTTTAATTTTTATATTTGATTTGTTACTGCTTCATTAAGTTTAAATATATTGTCTTTCGATTGAAACCATTTATTTTCATTTTCCTGACATCACCTGATATTCCCCCTAAAAACGTGTTACTGATCCTTTAACAGATTGACCGAATTCAATGTCCCTGTATTCGTCGACCATAACGTTGGTCCAAGTTTAGAAACGAATTAGGGTTATTTGAGCCATTGAGATTTTATATTCTCTTTATAAGAGCATCAGAAAATAGTATCACCATGTTGACTTTCGATCAATTCCAATATATTTAACACATTAGTGCGTCGTATCACAATTTGCATTTTTTTGGACAAGGTGTGGCCATATGAAATATATTGAAAATAAAGAAAATATGTTGATTACACCTTACACAACTCTGCCTAAAATAATTATTATTAATGGTTTGTTACGTATGATATATAAACTAAAATCCAAAAGAAACGTCCCCTCTATATTTGATTCTCGATTCTCGATAGAACAAAAAAACATAACAAAACGACATTTTTGTACCTTAATCCCTGCATTTTGTGCGTTTAAGCGATTAAGCGATGTGTTTCTTCAGATAGTGCCTAGGCATATATCAGAATGGTGAAATTTATTAATTATCTTTCGTGATTTGAATTATAGTTTAGTTTTACCAACATGGTCCAAAACGACTTCATTTCTTCATTGTCGTTTTACGTTTATATTCGATATAATGTAGGTCATATTCTATCATTCTTATTGGAGGGGCTTACAAGGACTTTGAATGTAAATTATACATTTTTGAAATATATTATCAGTGTTTATGATGTTTGTTTTTACGGTATTACAATACAGCCTGTATGCCTAGTAAAAGAGGACATTCATTCCTCATCGGTATCCTTTAGGATCCAGTCCATGTATAAATAGAGACCATACGTCTATAAATGTATGTAGTATAAATAAACATATTTATTTCCAGATACTGCTTAAGATGTTTCCTTCTTTTTGTCAGCAGCTGAGGAATAGATATAAGCCACACCTGAGTTTGTCAAATTCTCATTCCGTTGACGTCAAGACAAGGAGGCGACCAAGATGGGACACTGCTTGGGTTTCATTACCTTACATCTGATGCGTAATGTCATTTTGACATATCTGCATTGTGCTTCTTCTTTCTGTCTTCTGTTGCAGTATAATAGTGTTGTAGTTAGTGGGCATTGATGTTGAATAGTGTTGCAGTAAGTTGACTTTTTGTAGAGAAGTGTTGTAAAGTGTTGCAGAAGGTGGTTATAAATGTTGAACAATGTTGCAATAAGATGATATCAATGTTAAATGGAACTGAACTAAGTTGGCAATATTGTTGAATAGTATTGCAGTAGGTGGATATAAATGTTGAACAATGTTGCAGTGGCGTTGATACATAAAGGAAAACGTTGACTAATCTCAACCGCAATTTGCATTTCAGCTATTGAACAAAAAGTTGTTGAGTCCATATGTCTGTTTCATGGAATATACTCGTATATTTGCAATAAAACTCCGACGTTCCCAATATACAAGCAATGTAATAACCATGCATCTCTGCGAAAAGCTTGCAAAAGTGTCCCATACACAAAATTGATGTCAGAGCACATTGGAGTATTGGTTAGCATGGTTATTTATAATCTGACCATGCGAAACTATTTTAAAATTTATAAAATGTTTCCTGCATCTTTATGAAAACTTGATTCTTTGCATGCATTAAATAACTGTCCGTCATTTAAATTCCAGTATATATTATATATTCTATTCCAAACACTAATTTAACAAATTGCTCTCATTGTCTTACTTTCCTGACGGTCTTGATGCTCAGACAAATGACCGGAAGTGGGTTGGCGGCCATGACGAAGAGAATTAATATGTTAACGTAAACGCTCCCACTCTATTTATGGAGACTTGATAGCATCCGACCTTGCCTCCCCCGTTAGGGGTCCAAATGGGGATCAAACTTCGGAAATACCTACCTCAATACTTCCGTTTCAATGTAGCAAGGAACTTGATTATCATTTTTGGACATACTAAGGAAAGTAAATCCACCAACGCAATGCGTTAGATGCTATTTTTGAAAAGTAAACAACGTCAATAACGGTTTAGGTCAGACTGTCGTGAATTTAAACACGGTATCAGCTGAGCGCTGTTTATAACAGACAAGGATCTATTTTGAACGGAGATAAATGGATGTTTTCCACGATTGATTTACCCGGTGAGGAGCGATGTCACTGCTGATAGCGGGACGCAAATGTCTGGAATATTGTAACGGGGAACGTGAAGATTAAAGTGCCAACCTAGATATCTTTCATAAAAAAAATCTAAGTTGCAATCTGGCTCTAGATTTGATGATTGGATTACATCAGATGCAAGTGATAAGTAATAATGAGTCACAGCACATGGATAGCTGATGTGTGGGTAAATTGTCATTGTAGTACCTTCTCAATTCAGGACCAATTGCTATCATTCTTATATGATTATGAAATGAAATCAATAATTGACTATATATCCTCGAAATTAATTTAATAAAGTTGAATCTTTTCTTATTTGATAAGAATAAATATTTTAAAGTAAATTTCAAATACAGAGAAAACTATATTCAACAATGAATATGTTTGGGAAAGTGAAAGAATATTACCAATGATATACAGTAATAATTACTGGGGGAAAAAAGTGATATGGTCATATTCCATCAGGTGGTCAATCAAAATTATATAATATTCATAATTTCTAAACGTTGAATTATCTCTAATTATTGTTGTCCAGTTTATTTTGGGAACATTCTTAATGATTTGTTCAAACAACTTACCTTTGATGATGAGATTAGACATGTAAACATTAGGTAGTTAAAAGGCAAATGCATAAATATCGTAAGTGAGCATATAATATAATGACCCTGTAACTAATATGTGATAGAATATGTGATTATTATTGTTTCTATATAAATAACATATTATACTTTAAATATCTTTAAAGTTTAACAAAATATTTCATTGAGGTTTCTAAATAAAAACGTTGTTCAAGATGTTGCAGGTAATATTCACAAAGGTATAAAGCCAAACAATTATCATATCAAAATCGATATATGAAAATGTGATGATATAAGTTTGGATCGGGGTGGCCTTCTAAAGGACGAATTTGTAAATGATAAAAAGTTATCAATCTATGTATGAGCACATAATGAAATAGTAATCATACCAGTTCCAATGTGCCTTCCTTAAGTCTTGTTCAACTGACATAATGAAATACTAAGAGCATCAAGGTTGCATAAAACACAAAAACAAATCAGGAGCAAGTATGTTCAAGGCTGTTTCCACGTAAATGATAACAATGTAGCACATTGAGAGTATCCGAAACCAGGAGCAACTTCTCAATGTCCCGAGATTCCAATTGTCGTGTCTTTTACTCGCTCGAGGTGATAAACATCGTCTCTGCATTCCCAATGTCAATGTCTCGCCAACAGTGACAACTTTGTCGCCGAAACGCAAGTAGCACCATGTCTAAGTCTGTTCTTTAAACCTCGGAACCCGATGTTTTCCTATTGCACATTTACGTTGAAGGAGAACGGATATTTCGCGTATAGGCATATTATATCTGATTTCTTATTGTGCATTTAGGTCACACGCGAGCGTCAAGCGTTTCGCTTTATGTCCAAGTCTTTTCTTTAAAGGGGCAGTTGCACGACTTAGGGAACTTCTCTCATGAAAAGTGAAACAAATGTTCCTTAAAGGGGCAGTCGCACGTGTTTGGATAATTTTATACTTTCAAATTTTCACTGATAATTGTAAGTTTATGCTAAATGTATTATTATGACAGTGTCAAAAATCTCATTACACAAGTCCATAGTCAGAGGACAAAGTATGAAGATTACATAAATTCCATTGGCGGCCATTTTGTGTGAACACCTTTAATTCATTTTTTGTAAGAGAAAGCTAATCGCATGGCTAAACTTTACGTTATTTATTGGAATTATTACTGCTCCATTTAGTTTAAATACATTGTCTTTCTATTGGAACCATTAATTTCATTTTCCTGACATCACCTTATATTCCCCCTAAAAACTTGCTACTGCCCCTTTAATACATGACAATGTATTTGAAACAATAAATGGAGTCCCTAAATGAACGTTTTAAGTTCGAATAATTTACACGAATCACCCAATAATGTTGATAATATAAAGTACATAAGCAAAGATTTTTCCTCGTGCTACATCAGAATATTTTTGCTTGTTTGCCCAATTACCAAATCTGTCAAGGCAAAGGCCTCGTATAGCTATTGATATAGCCAACCAATGGAATGACTCGCATCCAGCGAAAGCGGCGGACCCCGGATGAACAATGTAAGGTTTCCAATAACGACATTTCATTGACTGAAAGCAAGCACATGCCACCTATATGACGAATAACAACCTGGTTACGTTACGAATTAGTTTCCTTGATGTCATATTTGAAGGAGCTCCGTGGATTCAGATACGCTGATGAAGCTGGATGATATATTTTGAAATCTAGTTTTGGGGTTAACATTTATAAATTTGTATTTTCAAGATCTATACAGATCATTCAAAGATGGATTTCGCAGAATATAGACAAACCTTTTCAGAAAACGAATAGCTTATTTTTCTACAAAGACATAAACGTTAAAATTAGTCATTATCTACGCGTAATATCAAAATGTATGAGCATACAAATAAGAAATATTGAAGAATCAATTTTAAAAATTCCAAAACTATATATAAATTACTGTATTTCAAAAGCCCCTCGCTCCCGCCGCCTCCCCCTGACTGATCTAGGAGACGGGAGCTGTGATTGTTGATATCGAGCAATATTTACTCCATCGGTCGTGGAGACGGGTCGCTATACTTCCGCATTCAGTGAACAAATGTTTAAATTAGAAATCAATTCCCTAAAATAGAAACATTGTTTCAATCGAGGTTTTCTGGTACAAGGGTTCTCACTTCAAACAAACTCACAACATTTAAACCACTTCTGGTTTTGCTCATTTGCAATATTTGCAACATGATAAACACTTCTATCACTATGCACTACTGTGTGTGAGGGAGAGGGTGTTATTGAGTGATAATCTGATGGGAGGGTGTGTCTTTGAGAATTTCTTTTACTAAATGCTGACAAAGAGACCTCTTCCTTACAAAGGATTGATTGACAAAACGTTTTTGTGCATTATCTGCTACCGGTGCATACTCTAAAGAAGCAAGAAGCTTCCTCTAGAATGCCAATATCTAACTGCAGGAAGAGAATGAAGTTAAATTTGAGTTTTGCCGACATAATTGTATCAACGTTAAACTTTCTCTATAAAAACAAAGCAAAAGGTTTTTCAAAAAGTTGAAACCAGAAATGTCCCTCTCTAACTTGAGGGAGGGGGTATGCTATGTTGTAGTGTTGTTTACAGCGTCAATACGACCTATTAACTACAATCTGGCCCCTGCTCCCGAGTTAACAGGTTTTAACAAACCATCACGCCTGCTGACCCAAACGGGCAAACAGTCGGACGTGAGTTTGTCGTGTCTAGCCCTTTCTGGGGTCAATATTTACTTTCTGCGTTACAAAGGTTGTATCTTTATTCAGTGAAATTAGGTCGTTCCTTACTCAGCAATTTGGTCTTGTAGAGTTGGTGCCATCAGATATACTATTTATTTTCTTTTTTTGCAATATCATTTTAAAGATAACATTATAATCTTTAAAGCATAACAAACAACATTTGTGGGAAACTGAAACTGAAACTGAAAGGAACTATTGTGATCTATATCATCCCAAATGAATGCAATTTAGTAAATATCTACCAATAAATAAATACTTTGATGTCAAATCATTGATCTTTTGGTTCTGTGATTGTCTTATGAGTAAAGCTTGTATCGTTCTCGATGTCTTCAGAACGAGGTTTGTGCAACTCTGAATTATTGCCCTGAATTTTTAATATTTTCATAAAAAAGAACTGCCATCATCATGTCTGATTCCACTACAAGCACCAACATCATCAACATCATCAACATCATCAACATCACCAGCAGCAACATGACCATCAACATAAGCATCATCCTTCTCCTCATGATCACCTTCACGATATCAAGTCCCACTTCCATAATAATTATCATCATCATAAACACCACCACCATAATCACCAACATCATTATCATTACTACCACCACCACCATCATCACCATCATCATCATCATCATCATCATCATCTCTAGTTTAGCTACAATCGCGCCAATGAAACCAGTTGCAGCAGTTTAAGATTGACAAGCCGCCGGTATTTATAGAAGTGGGGATGAATGATTTATCTCATCATAAACTAAAATTTTCGTCAACTACAACATCATAACTAAACATCGCAGGCAACAGCATTGTCATTACCGAATCCTTAAAGTGACATCAGTCATTCAACACAATTTAAGAACCAAAATGACACATTATATTATATTTATTCCATTTCCTCAAGTACTGATAAATAGTTTCACATCAATATTTACTTGTGCATGTTCAATGACTTATTCTTGATTTTAGATAAGTTAACTGGATTAATCCATATTATTTTCTGTTTGTACACATGGATGGAGATTTAATACTTTCATTAACAACATCAAAACATGGCAATTCAAAAAAAGATTTATTTCATGCATTTTGTTTTCTATATCTTTGTTACAAAAGTATAAACATTATACAAAGAAGATTTACTGCATTGAACCTATTTATTTCACAATGGTGTTAACTTCATTCACGATTATTACCTATTTATTCTCTGTTTACAGTAGCTACAAAAAACATAGAATTATCTCAAGTACATCTAATAAATAACATATCAACAATTACATGAAATCTATAAAACATTGCCCACGATCAAGTTATTTCTGAACTTAACTTTTTAAATACATTGTGTTATTGTCCGTCGATGAACTTTAAAGAGCAAATATATTTTCTTCGAAATTGAAAAAAAATACTTTGTGTATAGAATTTCTTTACAGCAACAAACGGGCGATAATTGGGTTACAGGGGATATGTAATTAGGCGGACGTTTCTTTACTTTAACAAATCATTTCACTAGGTGTTGTGAACTGCCGTCCTTGAGAAATTGTAGGATAGGAGATGGAATATGAGGAAGGTGGTATAAGGGGCAGCAGTTTTTACATTATTTTATATATAATGGACAAAAATGATAAGAAATGTTTGAACATTTATGAATATTGAATAATATTAAAATTTCTTAATTCACTTCCTGATAAATATTGTTTTATAGATATTAAACTATATTTTACTTATATTGTCCAGTATTTAATTGAATCAATGACATAAAGTATTTCGTTTATGACATAGAATAATCAGAGTTGAAACGTTATATCTAACATTAGTTGCAAATTGTTTGATGGGCATTTAACGTCATATATAAACACTTGACATAAGCAAGTAGGGATATATAAACGAAAAAAGTCAATTTCTTGAAATTGTCATTTCAAAATATTTTTGTTAAAAACGTAAGTTCTATCATAATGTTGGCCATATATTGAATATTTTAACCGAAACCTTGCTAACAATGGATCGAAAAACACATTGCAGAAAGAAGACAATCAGAATGGTCAAATTCTGGCCCAATGTCTGTCTTTGAGAATGCCAGGATTATATCTTGCATGTCACATATCTGTTTTGACTGTAATATATTTTGTTCAGAAGTCATTGCTGTTCTGAAAGTATTTACTACAAAAATATTGGAATAGAGAACGTTCATGTTCATTGACATTGTCAAGATAACTATCGAAGGTTGTTGGAATTGATAGTATTGTAACTTTTACAAAAGGATGTAGGCAAAAGATGTCGAAGTCTCTGCGTTCTATGGAGATTTGATGACATTAATGATTATGCATGTTCCTGGAACGTTTCTGATTAGTACACGGGTGTCGAGTGAATGACAGGTACAATACAAATTATACAAATGTTTAACGTATTACGAATCTGTTTGAAAGCATATCTTGCAAAGACAAAACTCTTAACATGACTTTGGCTTATTGATTGGTTGTTGTGGGTGTATGTGTATGGGTTGTTTAATGAGGCAAAACCAATTCAATTCATTGAAGAATTCATACTCATCTCTATTCCTCTGTACATAATTCACTGATCAGGATGAAGGGTATGCAGTTAGCTATGTATGCAGCATTTCATCAAGCTGAAATACAAAAATCAAATGATACCAAGTCAATTAAGCTTTAATCTTTGTTGAAAATACAGGATCTCTAAAGATTGTTAATTATGTATAATTCATAAAATGTTTTCAACTTTTTAACGGGATTACCGAATTAACAAGCCGGGAGTGTTGAGAAAGGAAACACTGGAATCTAATCTAAAGAAAGATGACATGTTCTTGAAATCTAGGTCACGGTTGACAAATTGAAAAACACACAAAACGACGTAACAAACAGTCTGTATCTGTATACGAGCGCTTCAATAACATTTGCAGTAGCTGAGGTTCCTGATTTCTGGAGAAAAGTGCACCACTCCACAGCGTTTCAGAAGAGCAAATCTTAGGATGTCAAATATTCGTTGGAATGTTAAGTTTGTTAAACGTTAGCAAGACACCTTCTTGGGTTGTTACCTCACTTTAAGCGTCATATTTGGCTAATATGAAACCTGTAGTTTTTACACATTTCATTTACCATATTTACTCTATATTTCCGGTCTCGTAACTGTCAAAGGCGAGAAAAAAAAGTTTAAGAAAAAAAATTATGAAATAATATTAAGCTTTAATAGAACATTTCAAGGAGGGAGAAAATCTCCAAAATCACATTCTTGTGAGGGACAGCATATATATCCAAGTTCGGTATCTGTTCTTAGAAACGGCTGACCTTAGTCATATCAGCGTCTAATATATTCTTAAGGATAAGTAAATATTTATCATTTTAACACTATACATCACTTGATTGCAAATGATCCCACCAACATTTACCAAAAGAGAGAATTGAAAAGAACGGATAAAGAATACAACCTTGTAGAATGCTATTAGTAATGAAGAAAATGAAATTACCATGTAGCATTATTATTGACATCAGTAACCTTGTCATCACTATCATTTCCATCATTTACATATACACCATTACCATTTGCATCATTTTCATGGACATAATTTTCAATACCATTGACTTCATTCTCATTATCATTAACATCATTATCATTTATATAATTCATATTGACAAATGGGTAATGAAAGGGTGTTGCATTGTGTGTCGTTTATGCTTCGTAAGTATGTGTGAGTAAAATCTGTAAAGGTTTACTGCGTATGGTCCTTCGTAAGTACATGCACTTCGCAACTTACCAACTGTTTTTGTTTTAAACTGTTTTAATTAACTTTAAACAAACCATCAAGTTATTTCAACAGGTATAAAGAACACTTCAAGATGTCACCATTCTGAAATAATATCCGGAAATTGTGACACATTTTCTCTTGTGTACCAATGAAATCGTCCTGGACGTTTATTTCCGCATCTATATAGGTCACCCAGCGGTCTTCCGCTTCCTCAACTTGAGCGGTCTTGTTCTGTGAGCTGAGAGGCGACCTAGTTTAGTTATGAGCTCTGTATCTCACCAACTCACTACCTTGCAGCCGTGGCGAGGGAAGCGGTGCCCAAACCAGCCCCGACTTTTAGCCAATATTAGCATAAGTTGACGAGGGTCGATTAAGCTCACACAAGCTAACATTGGGATCACACGGGCCAATGAAACTTCATTGACTCTATTTTATTAGGATGTGTCCAAATTGTTTTAGCATTCAGCCACTAAGCAACTTTTGAAAACTGTGGAAACGTGCTTTTCCCAACAAATGAAACCATTAGTTGAACAAGCGCTCAGTTGTTCTAGAACTAGGTCATGTCCAAATATGGTCTCTGAAGTGCTAACAGTTCCTGCTGATTTATATTATTTATATTTCATCAGTGCTGTAGGTTGGTTTTATTTTGATATATAGTTATGTTTAAGGACCTGAACAATAACATTGTGTAAAAATGAATTAAAGAAATGATAGCATAAAAGTATACACAGTATGTCCTCAAATGTGCATAAACAAGAATCGTCATTTGATTGAACAAGCGAACAAGAAATAACAATGCTGTTGGCACAAAGGCATACAACTTAAGATTTTTGATTGAACAAACGTTTTCAACAATGGACTACGTCCATGCATTAAGTGGATATCTTGCTGAAAACGTTTGCCTCTCCCTGGACAAACATTCTGCCATGTCATTCATGTCTTGCATGACACTCAATCATTAAGCCGTCAAGGGCAAATCCTCTAATCTATCAATTTACTCACAATTGCGTTGAAAAGTCACATCAGCTAGATCACATCGATACATTGCATGACACTTTGATATCACACCTGAACAAGGTAAATCCTTATCTCACTTACTCGCTTGACCGTATGCCCGAAATGTACGTTTACCAATGTGTTTCTTTGTGATTTGTTTTTCACAATTGAGTAGTTCTCAAATGTTATCCTTGCATACCAGTTGTCATCAATTGTTCCCCTGGTCTACCTGTTGTTTTCAATTATTCATCTGTTCTACCTGTTAATACCAATTGTTCACCTGATCTACCTGTTGTTAACAATTTTTAGCACTTGAAAAACCTGTTGTTGCAATTTGTTCATCTGGTTTACCTTTTGTTAACATTTGTCAATCTGGTTTACCTGTTAGCCATTGTTTACCTAGTGTACCTGTGGTAATGATTTGCTCACCTGATCTACCTGTTGTTAACAATTGTTCACCCCTTCTATCTATTGTAACCAACTGTTCTCCTATTGGTTACTATTAGTTCATTTGGTTTACCTTTGTTATCAATTGTTACATTGGTCTACCTGTTGTTACCAATTGTTCACATTTTTTATCTTTTGTTATCAATTATTCACTGTTCCACTTGTTCTTACCCATCATTCACCTGGTTTATTTGTTGTTTCCAAATTTTCACTTTTTCTACTTGTTGTTACCAATTATTCACCTCATCTACCTGTTGTTACCAATTGTTCACCTCATCTACCTGTTGTTACCAATTGTTCACCTGATCTACCTGTTTTTACCAATTTTTCACCTGATCTACCTGTTTATATCAACTGTTCACTCTTTTATCTATTGTTACTTATTATTCACCTGATCTACCTGTTTTTACCAATTGTTTCACCTGATCTACCTGTTGTTATGCCTATTGTTACTTATTGTTTACCTGATCTACCTGTAGAAACAATTTATTCACTTAGGGTGCCTATTGTTACCAATTATTCACCTGCTTTACCTGATGTTACCAATTGTTCGAGTGTTCAGACTGTTGACACGCTGCTCCCACGAGAAGAACACAACACCTCGCTTCCATGTCACGGGGTCACTGCTCATTCACCTGGAGTCGTCACCTCACAGCCTATCTTATTCTAAACTTTTGTACCTGCAATTTACCTGTAGCATTTACAGGTGTACATTTCTTTTCTTTCGTTGCAAAGTCTGATTTCGAGGCATATCAGTAACGCCTTTCTTCCTGCGAATCCCCACGGTCCTTGCTTATTCATTGTAAATGGCGAGCAATTAACACTTTGTGATTGTTCCCCTGTTGTTATCTGTTACGCCTACGTGGGCTTGTACACAGCATATTCTCTTGTGTATTTCAATATTTCCAAATCTCTTTTCTAAAGTTTCAGTGCCTCATACCAGAAAATTGTGAACATAGTTTCTTTTGTTAAAAACCTGTGACAACATCGTATCAGTTGTAATCACACCTTCAACGTGCCTTAATAGGAAATGTGATAGGGACTTGAACGAGATAAATCTTGATAAGGGTAATTATACATTCACAGACATTCCAAACGAGTGTTAAATAAAAATTTGAAAATTGATTTCTTATCAAAATCGACATTTAACAATTTCTGATCTAGGTTCTTAAAATCTACCCATAATTAAGGGTAATTATATTCTTGTTTACCATTACATTTTGGGTAAATCGTTTGAGAATTGGAATTATGATTAGTCAGCATATTTCAATCAGATTCAGTTCTATCTGTTGTTTGAATCGTATTTTCTGTCTTCAATGAAAACATGTTGACTGTAAAAAGTATTCAAAAATTGTCAAACCAGATTGTCAAACATGAGTTTAAAATGAGTAAAACATTAACAACTTCCTTAAAGATTAATGTGGAATTATGAAAAAAATGTAGTAGTTATATGTTTAATTTATAGCCTTATCTACTTCGTTGTGAATGTACATCATTTTAAATCCACTTTCAAGATTATTAAAACAGTTGGTTATAAAGAGGATTTATTTAATAATTCAAAGAGTAATAATTGTGACAAGTGCAGAAATAGTTGAGTCGATGAATATACCAATGGTCTATACATTACTCTCCTATTCCACGTAAGTTATGAACATAAAATGATAAAAACCTTTAATGTTCCTACTTACTTTGATGATAACGGACAATTCCATGACTCTCAACTGGTGTAATGAATGTATGAAATGAGTTATAACACCAAATTTATCATTCATTTCATGTTTCATGTAGTTGCGATTTTTCAAAGTATAAAGCTGTGTTTCTTTTTCTTATGAAAATGCTATGTGAGAAATTGTTTGGGTTGTAACCCCGCTTTGTAAGTTAGCGCCTGTATATATCATGTCAGGTTGCTCCCAAGAGAAGAGGAAAGGCAGCAACACTTGGGTTATTATTGGATTATTGGGGAACCTGACGGTTAGAAAAAGGGTATGATATCGTTAGGCATCATTTGTTTTGAATTACTTTTGTTATGATATATAATGATAGTCCGACATGAAGTCTTTTTGGGCGGAAACAAAAACGTAATTGATTTTTAATTTCGAAGTCGATTCCTTTATGTCAAATAATGTAGATTTGCTTTTCATTTTGTTTTTGCTTTTCAACATTTTTCTTCTCTTTTTTAAGGGAAATTCAAAGAACTATTGTTTCACACACAAGTCGTCGAATGAATATCAATATTTTTCCCTTTTAAATATAGTTAACAGTCGAAAAACATGTAACAGGAACATGATGTGGGCAAACCATAGTATCATGTAAATATTGTTGGTGGGAAAAAAATAGAAAAAAAGTGATAATTATAAAGGTCTGCAATATCGATGATAGTAATTTCTTAAGGAAGGACGAAGAAATTTGATATACATTATCACAATATCTGCCTATGTATATATCTGAGATAAGGTTGGAATGTACCTATCTCAGATCATTGACAAAATAATTGATTACATATCAGACACAGGTATGTTAAATATACCTGTATATTACCTACATGCTTGCTATTTTTATCCCGGATTTAATAAATGGGAAATTGTTTCCTTAGAGTACTTCGCGATGTTGTTATTTCAATCGTCATATCCGGTTTCAAGACGTCATCGATTTATCGATAATCATTTTTATTGATATTCGTTTCCTAACACTTATTGTACAAAGATAATTTCCGTGTGTTATCGCTGTTAGCGCATGCTTGTAGTGTTACAAACATCCTGTATTAAGTGAATGAAACATGACATCACGCTTTCATCGCCAGATTGCTATAGATATATAAAACGGTATGCACATACTTAGAAATTAGCAATCTCTCTTAATATCTGAACTCAATAGAAATCGTGACAATGATAGTTCATCTCAACACGATCCATAGATAGCGGAAGGTAAAACACTCATTGTCCTGGTAAAAGGAAAGGACTATTGTTCAACTATAAGAAGGTCTCGGCAATTAACTTTTAAAATATTTTAGATCATGCTTGCTCTCAGTAAACTTTCAAACAAATTCAAATGTGTAACAGTCCATGGTATGCAAATATATAGTCATAAGTTTTGCAGAATCTTTTTCTTTTGAAAGCTAGAAAAGTAAAATGTTCATTCATCAATTTGACAGATATGTTGTCATAACATTGCAATTTGACATTAAGGTTCGAACTTTGCGTCACTATTTCTCCTTATATCCGTTTATAATACCGGATTTGAATTGAAATAACTGTAACCTAATAACGTCATGATGACACTGTCTAACAAAAGCATAATTAAATACATCATTTTCTCTTCATGAACTGTGATGTTTTAAGAGTGCACTTAGTACGTTCAGTTCGGTTCAGTTCGTTCGAGAAAAAATCTAATAAACGTCTGTTTTCGTCAAAATTTTAACAACTTTAATAAAAGACGTTCATTAACATCAAATTATATTTTATGTTAAGGAAATGGTACTAAAGTTTCTAACATCCTTTAATCATCATACATTCATCATGGGGAGACCTCTAATGATGATCATAAAATTAGGGTAGTTGACACGTCACGTCACTCTAATCAGCTCGGTTCCAGGTTCAACGTTGCTGTTTCAGAAAGTGTATTATATATGTATATACATTCTTAAGTAAGTCATCAAACATTTCTTAGATTTGCAAGAAGCTTTTAGGACTTGAGATTTGAGAGAATATTTTGATTTTCTATGATACTTCTTAAGTATAAAGACATTAATGCATACTTCTTTTAATGTTATAATGGGCTATTATTTTTTTGGAATTGGAGTTAACCTAAAAACAATGACATTCATAAAGACCTACAATGGTTTACGATTGTTGATGCAATAACATGCACTGACTTCAATGCCCTCTTTAAACCTCGTACATTACAAATGTTCTCCAGTCTTTTGGTTTTATCCTACTTTACTGGCCTAGGAAATTGATGTTTATTTATATTTTTTATTCAATTTGATTTATAGTCATATTCTGAAATCCTGAACACTCTCTGCAGATACACATATACAACATTTGCACGTTATAGAAGTTTTAGTTACACCCCATCCAAGGTTGAAGGTTTATCAGTAAATAACTTTTAGGATTACTTTATCTGCAACAATACTCAATCTTATCTGTTCCGGGTAAAATATTTTGTGGGGCTCGAACTTCTGTCAGATGCACACAGCACTGACCGTACCAGGGGCTTATCCACTGCACCACCAAGCCTTGTTCAAGTCAAGCCAGACCGTTTAAGCAGCACCTCACTATCATTTGTCAGAACTTTTATTTTGTATCGAAATTCTGCATGTGCACAGAAGACTGGCCATATGCACAAGGCTATACTAAACCATAAATACCTGTGTAATCAATCCATATCTATGTTGTGTCGAAAACCTGAATGCTATATATTTTCTTTTAATTCTATAATGTATCGCTTCCTTATGGAATAACCACGTATTAATTGATTTATTTAACCTGCATTATCATTTGTATTCAAATGGAAAGGCATTGTGCAATGTTGAAATCCATAACAACAGCTTCAGCTAATTTATGTAACACCTGATGTATTGTATGTAAGCCAATGTGGCCTTTCATGGGCATCCAATTTGCTTGCTGTTATTGTTATCCATTGTTATCTCCTTGCAATCTTTTTGTGAATGTAACTATATCCTTATATACCGCTATACATTCTTCCTGTCTATGTTTGACAAAGAAACAAGAATCTGTATCGAAACGTCGCACTCGAACAATAAAGAAGTTGTAATCCAGAGAATATGTATTTAGGTGTTTGAAACCGGTATAAGGCTCTATTGTGAATATGAACTATTTGGTGAATGAAGAAGTTGGATATCTATATGATTATAGTCTAATGAAGGATAACTAAAGCACAAATATGCATGACTGTTGCAAACTGCAGCCATTTACATGATATATGATGAGACGTTAATAAAATATCTGTCTATCTGTCTGTATGGTATCGCATTAGAGGAAGTGGGAGGAAACAGAGATTTGTTTTCTTTCTTTTCTAAATGGGTTCCAGTTCTTGTCAGTGTATACCATATATCTCAGTGTCCCATGTTGAATTGGTTCTTTATATTTTAGGTTTGTGTATGATACAAACTTCTTGATGATGTTCACCATGTCACATTTTGAACATTCTGAAATCCTTGTATTTTCACTTGTCCTTTCTTGGCATATTTAGACCGAGCACTTTCTGCAGTGAAAGGTCAAATGCGAGTACGTTCAGATTTTATTCATCTTAATGTATCTTTAGTAGGGTTTAACATTATATAATTTCCTTATAAAGAGTTTTTTGTGTTGTGTTTTTATTCGTAAATTTTGAAAACTGCTTCTTCTGATGTTTTAATTGTCCAAATATATCTCCATGTAAGTCAAAACGAGTTATATATGTGGTTCTAAATACTAATTCCAGATGCATTAAACCTTTTCACTCGCAATAATTATACTACATACGTTGTGATAATGTTTTATGTCCTGAATGTCCTGTATGGCAATAAAACGAAGATAAATTTGCAAAATATTTGCTAAGTTGTAATCCAATCTAATTAATGATCCAGCACAATTAATCCATGTTAACGTTATTGCTGTGTTGCAAATAACCCCGATTGCATTTTAAAGAAAGTCATGAGAATATTTTCAAATTTTCGTTTGGTGGTCTTCAAGACTTTTAACTTAACAACGTCCTTTAAGATAGCCATGTCATATGAAATAGGTTCCCAACGAGACTGGTGTGAAGCGAAGCAATTTTGAATCATTCAGGCGAAAATCAAAGGATTTTGTATTTATGATGCTGTGGACATCATTGAAACACCCGTGTATTATTCCTAATTACTAGGGTTAATGGCGAAGGAATAAAACGCCTGAGTTAGTTGATCCATTTAACTGTCCATGGCTCTTTAAGCTTTCAAATATCATGTAATACAACGCATTGAAATTTGAGATAACGACGCTATTTTCAAATCTTTGCTTAATCAGGTAGAATTTCATGAAATGACTCAACTAACATTAAGATGTAATAAAATATGTTCTTTCGACTCGATTACTGAGCTCGATAGGGGGTCCGCCATTACCAATACCTCGACTCGTCCGACAGCATCGACTGGCTAAACACAGTGGCAATGTCGTAAAAGGCCAAATATTATCATCGACTAATCTCTTGTTTTTTAAGCCCATCTGATACCCAGTGAAGCTTATGTGAAAATACAGGCATTAAATTTCCACCTGTAATCAAAGCGGCCCCCTAGTCACACGGCCCCATGTTTATATTATATTGTACAACGTGAGGTCCCGGGCGTGTTAGCATCGCTTTAAACCCTAACCCTTTATGTCCCTTTCAGTGACAGAGGACCCAGCTGATCGCTGACCTCTGACCTCTGACGGCGAGATTTTCCGCAGCTTTGCAAAAGTTAAGACCAAATCATGAAGGAAATTTATATGCCATTACTCTGGTTGGGCATGTGTGAATGGAGCATGAAATGTCAATAACACAATCGTCCAGTGGCGATCCTAAATGTACGAATGAGGAGTCTTTTTAGCTTCAATGATGCAGGGGTAGTTAGTTTATACCTCTGGTCTTTTACGACCAGGGATCATTTTAAGGCAATAGTTTTTTGACATGGTTTTCAAAGTGATCAGTCACCGACAAGAAAAGGCGAGTAATCTAATGCTAATATTGGCCAATTTGGCGATTGGGAACCAAGGCGTAAAATGGGAATGGAGTTTGGTCTAGACAGTGTGAAATTGCAGTGGAATTCTCTTTGGAACACGATAGCCTTACCAACATGTGACAAGGTTGCCAACATGTCCTGTGGATTAGCTAAACGATAGTTGAATAGTTCAAACATTCAGAGAACATCAAAACCATATTTCTAGTTTGCACCATACATCCTTATCACCTGAAGGTAAAGGTGTGTTTTCATGAAGAGCATTGTATGACTACTTCAGACTGACATATAAAGGGAGATAATTGCACCTGTAAACCCCATGTCTTGAAGATGAAACATACATTTTATGATCATGGCCACTGTACCCTTAACCGATTTTTTTTAAAGAATATTATTTGAAATAACAACATTAAATGAAGTACATGTCACTATAAAAGGAATTTTGACATTGAAATTTTGTCATAATGGTTTATATGAACACGTGTTGAACTTTAGCATTTTACTCCGTTTATTTGTTCATTATGATAAACTCATGGGGACGTCAAGACATTGGATAGGATCTCAGCTCTTCTGTAAGAGACATTCATTGAAATAGATAAACATGCAATCTGTATTCTTAGCTGCCTCTTGCAGGATCAAAGTTATTCCTAATGACAAATGTCTCAATGGCATGTTCTATGAATGATTATAATCAAATGTTTTAATTGATTTGTTTCATTAGTATTTAATGGTTAGTGACGACGATCCAAATGACTTTCAATATGTAGTACCATTTTCTCCATCACTGGTATGACATGACTTGTTTTTGTACTTCGATTGATCCTTTTGTGTTTTAGAATTTTGAATCTATCGAGATGCTTTGCGTCATTTTATCGATGACGTGAATTAAAACAGATGCTTGTTTCCCTTGTTGATTGTATCATTGTTTATCTTTTTGATTTTACCATTGTTACTGTAGTAGATTTTTATCATTGTTTCTCTTGTTGCTTTTTATTATTTTTTCTCTAATTGCTTGTTATCATTGTTTCTCTTGTTGATAACTATCAGTGTTTCTCTTGTGGATTTATAAAATGCGTATGCCATAATACGTTGTTCCTCTTTTCTTTGGGTGCATGTACGTGTAGACTTTTTGTTTGTAGATAAGCTGTCACTCTCTGGATGTAAGCTATATTGAAGCCTCTGAGAAGACGTTTACGGAACTTTTGATTTGTCGGTACTAGTTGGTAAGATTATGTTAACAGAATTATTTAAAAATGTGTAGGTGACCCTTTTAAGATAATAATTTGATGCATTGAACTTAATTCATATCAGCCTTTACTGAAACTAGTCTTTATATAAGAACCTTGTCGATTTTGCTGATGATTCACGCTTTCATGGATATCTTTCAATGAATTTACAAGGACAGAAAGGGAATAGCGGCAAGATTACCAACATGCACAGCCGTTGAGAAGACGAGGAACAAGCAATTATACTTCATAAGTTATTGATTGTATTGGCAGTTGATCAATACACCAACATACATTCTGTATCTATATAAACTTTTACTCAATTTGTAACATACAGCTGCGTATCTTAAGTTTGTTCACTTACCTTCGTATTCTAGTTCAAATATCATGTAATTTGTAACGTCTTTCAGACATCATATAATTGTGAAAACGAAACCGATAACGATGAAAAGTTAAGATTCAGTTTACGTTGACATATTCGTATGTCATACCTAGCAGATAACTGTAACAAATTTGGCAGGTCTTTGAAGTGACCAGGGGTCAAAATTTCGAAAACACTTATTTTCATTTTGCTCTACAAAATCATTCATAAGTCATCAACAGCTTTAGATCTTATTCATATGTGTTCCTTTGCCCTAAGGCAACATAACTGTGCTGATTTTTTTCCTACAAAGTTTACATAGATGATTTTAATCAAAATTTAAGAAAATCCGAATTTCACAAATATGACCCCATCTGTCTATCTTACAATGCCATATATCGACATTCAGCACCAGTGACAAAACGATACCGAAATATGGTTTGGGAATGGTTATTTAACACATGAACAATTGATGATCTTCTGTAAGTGGTCCTGGAGTTATTTTATGAACGACAAAACGATACCCAAATTACTTGATATTTGCACTAAGATCACAAGCAGGTGAACAAACTTTGGATATGCAGCTGTTTATATGAGATTACTTTGCGTCGGTGAAAAGGTAAAGCATAAAACTAGACTTAGATATCAGGACACCATGGCAAGTAATCCGAAAGAACAAGCATAAACTTAAAGGTTTAACCTCAATCCGCATGTAGAACATTTGTCTGTACATATATGAAAAACTGACATTTTTAACTGTAATCAAGCTGAATTTTAACCTCATCAAATGCTATTTACGGAACTAGTGGCTCTTGGTATATACCATAAAATGAAATCAGAGTTTCAAAAACAAAGACGGCCAAACGTGCATATAACATCAAACTGCTTGGTAAATAAGTCAAAATATGTAACAGTTTACGAAGAGTTTACCAAATGTCATTTTCAGGACGTTTTGTGTTGCATGTCATAATAAATGTCAATAAATCTTCATCCAACTGAAATTTTGTTTATTTTGTCTAATTTTAAAACAAAATTATGGTTTTTAACACGAGGTAAAGTAGATCGTTAGGACTTAAATGAATCGTTAAAAAGGTACCTGATGATAAGGATCTTAAGTATTCTCCTTTTATACAACAGCACTCGTTAACTCCGCTCTCTACCATTCCGTAACACGCTTGATTGACATTTACATATTGTAAATAAAAATACGTATATGGTATATATATCTGAGAAGGGTTAGATACAACCGCGTTACATGTTACATAATAATAATATATACTTGTAGACACCTTTCAACGTGTAAATCAATTGTGAACAATGATTTGATGAGGAGAACTAAGATGGCGGAAAGTCGTATTGGACTTATTGTGCGGAACATCAGGTGATATCCCTTCCTTGGTTATGAAAGATTTCATATGTTTAATCATTTCGCTGGTAGATATCATATGTTTAACCATTTCGCCGGTAGATATTATATGTTTAACCATTTCACTGATAGATATAAGACATTAACCATTTCACTGGTAGTTATCAGGTGTTTAACCTTTTCATCTATAGATATGTCAAAACATTTCATCGGTAACGTCGCTATATCTGGGATATCCCTGTCTGCAATAGAACTAATTCTTCAACTTTCAAAATCAGAGACAGTTGAGCTAGGCGGGTTTGTTTGCTAGTACGATCACTGATGGTTAATTTCCCACTATTCAATGGCATGTATCTCTAATCCAATATTTATGGTAGATACCAAGTGTTTAACCCGACCATGCATGGGCAGATATTGCATTGACTCTTATCTCCTGGTAGATATCAGATGTTTAACCTTCTCACCGGCAGATTACAGGTGTGTAATATTTTCACCGGTATTTATCAGGTGTTTCATTATTTCACAGGTAGTGTCTGGTGGGTAAACTTTTCACTGGTAGATATTTGTGTTTTCCTTTTAACTGTTAGAATTTAATCATAGCATTGGGAGATAACAGTTGTGAAATCTTTTCTCCGATTTCATGTATGTACAGAATTTATATATTTCCCCTGTTTTAACATAAACATGTGAGGTAATTTATTTTCAAAATATCGGATGCATGAATAAACTCCGTTTAGTTATACCTGGGATTCGAACCTCAAACCCATTGAAACTTTTCATTACCTTTTGATAAGCTTTAAAACTCTTCTCGTGGGTGGGTCGAGAACTCGCGAGATAGGCGTTTCCTCGTTCTTTCCCGGAAATAACGGAAACTCCCGGAGTTAACAATAGGGGACGTTTCAAATATTTCAAGTAAATATATGTCATTTCGCTTCCTCCCTGCATACGAGTATTGAATGTTTGATTAATGAAGCAAACATAAGACATAGAAAGGTTGGAGATAAAAACACCCACATTGTGGTCGACTGGGAGGGGGCGGTTTACTGCCTCAACATCACTGTTCTCTACAAACAATAACAATAACATATGCACATAAATACATATTTAATACTCAATAATCTTAACATTTATTCCCAAAATAGCTCGAATGGTATAATTTTGTAAGATAAAAGGGTGGGGTGTTGTATTTAGGCTTGCTCTGTGTACAAAAATACACCTCTTTCCCACTTGTTCTAATGCTGAATCATCTCCGGATGAAGATCTTCTATCATATTTGACGTAGGTTCCTGTTAAATTGGTTCCTTATTAGGTATGATGCATTGTCTCCATCACCAAAACCTTGTATGACGTATTGAAAAGACATAAGGAAATGTCCTCATAAGCCGTTTTATAAAAAAGGTATATTTTTACCCTTTTTAGGTTTCTGTTTAGAAAATTGTCTAAACTCAAATCCAACATATTTTCTTTAATACATTCAAACTGTCAAATGTTTATGCACACCAGTAGATTAAACCTTTCATTTCAAGCAATGGCTTTATGTTATGTTTATTTTTCAACTTACATAACATTGTCAGACTGTTAATAGTATCGTTGATAAAACGCAAATGGCTCTGTAGCTTATGAGGGTTTCCATTTATATGTTATATGCCATGTTAGATACTTACCATATCAATAAACAATGATCCCTATCATTCAAGGAACTGTATACAATATTACAGCTTTATTGACCTTTAGCTTTTAAGTATGTGGCTCCTAAAACCCGTATTAGGTTCTCCATGATCATCGAATCTATAAATTACAAACCGTATTAGAGGAGGTGTCTATAGGCAAGTTGTTCAGATTCTAGAGACAGTGTTTCTTGAGAGGAAGTTGCAAAAGTTCAAAGATTAAGGACGGACTGACGGACGCAGGACCCTATGCCATGTCATGCTATAAGCCCTTTGGGTCTTTCTTTGGTTTTAGTGACGATAAATAAATAAATCCATTGCAAAAAAATAAAAACTATTATCTTCCAAATGCCCCTGTAACTGCGTTCCGATGTGTTTATGAACACGTGAAGGGCACACAAAACAGCATACTTTAAGAAATATTTTCAGACTGCAAGGTGAAAAAAATAATTAACATCTTCAAAAAGATATGAAAACACTCATACTGTTACAGATTAATGGATATATTACAAGCGGCTTGTCGTTGCCTGCATTGTCGACCGCCCAACAGTGCAGATATTCGAAGAGAGTACTGGAAGCAATTCATTAACTGTCCATGGGAGTAAACCACTAGAGGAAGAAGTCCTAAAAATTATCATGCCTTGTTTTAATGAGATTTTCCTCCTCTTCCTCTGATGTAGGAACATGGGCTCCTCTGTCAGATATTTCTTACAGGACAGTTGAACGTGTTAGACGATTTTGAATGAACAAACATATAATAACAGTAACATCGCAATATTCAACCAATTCCACCGTCGATGATCTCATTGCATCATTGCGGTCAAAACAAGATTTTCTTAAAATGTTTTATGTGTGAAAATGTAACTTTGTTCCGATTGGCTTGCTCAACTAACAATTTCAGAACCATTTCATCTCATTGGTCTGCCTTTACTACTTTACTAAAAAAAAACTTGGCTTGTCTTAAAACACCTGTTGAAGTTGTAACCAAGCATAAGAAAAGGCGTTTGTAGGATACAAGATTTGCAGGGGCGTTCACTAGAAACTTACCATTCCTCTTACATTCCTTTGAAAAGGTAAGTAAGTTTTCAGTCTAAATACGAAATCAAATAATTTTATAAAAACTTTATGAAACTTTTATCATTTGTTTCAATAAGAAAATCGGTAAATGGCGACTTTGAGATATTTTCTTTCTGAACTTCAAAACAAAAGCGTATTATAGTCGGGTTATATACATAATACCATCCTTTTTGTTACCTTCTTTTAATATTCAATAAGGTGCTCCTTCAATTTGTCATAAATTTCTTTAGATTTGAAAACATAAAAGTAAACTTAGAGATATCATTTGCTTGAACTTTAAATCAAAGACATCTTTGAAACAATTTACTTACTAATTATTATTGTTATTTTTTCTATGTTTTGATAACGTTTTAATTGTCAAATATTGACGCACTTATCTCAAGATAACATGGACCAGGAAGTATTGGTATCAATTACCATACAGGTAGGAAAGCCGATCTATCATACATGGACTAACACGGATGTAACAAATATCCATATCATCATGACAGCTAGGTATAAATGAAAACACTTTGTTATCACGCCCATCGTCTGATAACTCCAATTCATATCACGATTTAGTATCACGAATGTGATCAGATGTCGTCCCGCCCATTGACAACTATGTTTGTTTTTTTTTAAATAATTCAAACTCGAAAATGAAATTGTTAAACATGAACCCTTGTTTAGAAAACAACTCAAGTAAAGGATATGAAGGGCTTTTTAGCCTTTTATGTGGCAATTGATTCTGCCTTACAAACAAATTACTATTCCTAAATGTTCATAAGGGGAATGGCTTACTATTGGCACCTCATCAGACCTATCCGCATCCAGTACTTAGACGGAAAGTTTTACCCCTCTATTCGGTTAACTGCTATTCTTTATCCGATTCACCATTCTTCAAGCGAATGGCTGTTTTATTCCTTTATTGGGCGAGTTGTTATTCCTCATTCATTCATCGCAGAATTGCTTTTCCCTACTATTTTGTTTTGCTTCAATTGGTGTTCCTTTAATTCCCGTTATTCAGACCCATGGTTATTCCTGGCCCCTATCTTGGTTATATTTTGTGTTCTTCTTGAACCTGTTATGCCAACTTAACTTGGTATATACCACTTAAAAATCATTTCGAAAAGATTTTGGTAAAGTTGAAATAAAATACATCACTGATGTAAAACCATTAAATTCAACAGAGAACATGCAATTTGTTTATTTTTTTTAAAGTACTTATACATTCCTTCTTTGGTCCAAAATGCGAAACAAGAAATGGTGAAATGTTGATCTGTCCTTATTCTGACATTAACTTAGTTATCATATTTCAGGAATAAAATAAGAATATGATATTCCCCATAAACATGTCTCATATAACAGTATAACAACAAATATTTTATTTCATTAAAAAAACAGAGCGCTAGTCTTAACATTTCAGTATGACGTCAAATTGAAAATCATTTTAAGTTTTAAATGAACCAATAAATCGTTAAAAAAAACATATGAAGGCATAACAAAATGACAAAAAATCTTTATGTATTTAATCGAATCCCGTGTTTCTATTCGTTACAGTATAAAGAAACCGAATGAGGAATGCATATCTGTTGAAGGAAATTGGTTTAAATTTGAACAAAATATGTAACAATTATTAAGTAAAACCAGAAACATCAGGTTGAAAATACGTTAATTTCAATGATAAGGGAAAGTCGTCAATATTTCATAAAAAGGAAGACTGTTTATACACGTTTACGAGTATTCCGGCAATTGTTATCAAAACAACAACTTTTCAATTAACACATCGTATGTGGCCTTGATCTATCTCAAACAGGATGTCAGTTGATATACTGTAAGTGTCTAGAAGGATAAAGGTCGCTCGTTTTTATGTTTTATAGCTAGCGTTTCACGTCACTAATACCAGAGGTATACTTCTTTGCTTGCTTATCGCCCTTCAGTGTGACCTTGACCTTAAATGCCGGAAGTTCTACTAACGTTTTGCCCGAGTTGCTTCCCCTTGACACTATTCTGGAATCCTGCTTCACAACATCTATGACGTAAGTAAGAAATGTCAACAGTATATCATTGGCCATTTCTAGAGCTGGGCGACTCTCTGACGTCAACCAAGCGTCCAGAAGTCAAGTGCCAAACTAGAAGAGTAGATAATTGCCTGTATACAAGATTCAGACTTACGAAGTCAGGGAACTACAAACCCCTTCATATACAAAGTATTGGTCTTGGAAATAACAGTTTAATATAAGAATATGCTTGATTGTAAATTAATGTTAGACGTGCTTGATTGTAAATTAATGTTAGGATATGCTTCCTGTTAAAGAAATGTATGAAGTGATGGAATGTTATTGTCAGAAAATGCTTAATTGGAAAGTTATATTTGAAATACGTTACCTTGCAATGTACACTAGGTTAGAAATAAGTGTTTTAAATATTCGAGGTTATTGTTAAAATGAGTTTAATATGTTTTTAAGATATCATTTTTAAGGATATGAAATAAAAATTAACATTAGAATGCGATGTTAAGACTTTGTTTTCCAATAATGGTATAGGCAGGCACATCTAACATTTTTCATTGACATATTGGCAGTAAATAACCATTGATAAAGTACAAAAATAGAGCCATTGGCTCTGTAGCTCATCAGGCTTCATCATCAATTATGCTATAGAGTGTGGCCAATGTGATTCCCCCTTTGTAGAGGCCACAGGGGCACCAATCATAAAATTAAGTATATAGGCGACAAGTTTCAGCTTTCTAGGCCTTATACATCAGGAGAAGAAGATGAAAATAGATTTGAAGGACGTTCCTGTGGCCCTTATTAGGGGTCACAGGGCCACCAAAGCTACAATTTATAATCCTCACTAGTCAAGGAGTCTGCAAACAAAGTTTCAGCTTTCTAGGCCTCATGGTTCTGGAGAAGAAGATGAAAATAGGTTTTTAGGGCATGGCATCTGTGGCCCTTATTAGGGGTCACAGGGCAACCAAAGCTACAATTTATAATCCTCACTAGCCAAGGAGTCTGTACACAAAGTTTCAGCTTTCTAGGCCTTATGGTTCTGGAGAAGACGATGAAAATAGGTTTTTAGGGTGTGGCCCGTGTGGCCCTTATTAGGGGTCACAGGGCCACCAAAGCTACAATTTATAATCTTCACCAGTCAAGGAGTCTGCAAGCAAAGTTTCAGCTGTCTAGACCTCATGGTTCTGGAGAAGAAGATGAAAATAGGTTTTTAGGGCATGGCATCTGTGGCCCTTATTAGGGGTCACAGGGCCACCAAAGCTACAATTTATAATCCTCACTAGCCAAGGAGTCTGTACACAAAGTTTCAACTTTCTAGGCCCTATGGTTCTGGAGAAGAAGATGAAAATAGGTTTTTAGGGTGTGGCCCCTGTAGCCCTTATTAGGGGTCACAGGGCCACCAAAGCTACAATTTATTATCCTCACTCTTCAAAGAGTCTGTACACAAAGTTTCAGCTTTCTAGGCTTCATGGTTCTGGAGAAGGAGATGAAAATATAATTTTTAGGGCGTGGCCCCTCTGGCCCTTATTAGGGGTCACAGGGCCACTAAAGCTACAATTTATAATCCTCACTAGCCAAGGAGTCTGTACACAAAGTTTCAACTTTCTAGGCCCTATGGTTCTGGAGAAGAAGATGAAAATAGGTTTTTAGGGTGTGGCCCCTGTAGCCCTTATTAGGGGTCACAGGGCCACCAAAGCTACAATTTATTATCCTCACTCTTCAAAGAGTCTGTACACAAAGTTTCAGCTTTCTAGGCTTCATGGTTCTGGAGAAGGAGATGAAAATATAATTTTTAGGGCGTGGCCCCTCTGGCCCTTATTAGGGGTCACAGGGCCACTAAAGCTACAATTTATAATCCTCACTAGCCAAGGAGTCTGTACACAAAGTCTCAGCTTTCTAGGCCTTATGGTTCTGGAGCTAAAAAGCAATTTCAACAGTAAAGTTAACCTTAAAGTTCACCTTATTTTTACTTTTGAATATGCAAGTCACAACTGAAGTAAACTTTCGTTTGAGGCTCCACTCATAATAGTTGATAAGATAGATCGTTTTTGAGAATTATGTTCAGGGAATGACTGTAAATCTATTCATTGTATCAGCTTCACGACCACCTAAGATAACCTCCAGCTCTTAAAATCTTCGTATTGAGCCTTCAATGAGGTTCTTAGGCATCATTGCAAACACTTGTGAATGGGTCTGATTTTGCATTCTCTCTCTCTCTCTCTCTCTGTATATTATTATTCAGGTGACATTCAAGCATTTACTACATCTTACATTGAGGTTACGACATATGAAGCAATTAATTAACGATGTCTAAGAAATACAATTGAATGCGTGGGAGTTCGTGTGCAATAGAGACATTCTTATCATTCATTGATACCGATATTATACAATTTGCCATGGTAAAGCGCGAAGTGGTTAGACCCAGCTATAAATGTCAACAGATTTAATTTCGGGTATAATTTGCCAGCCGCTCATCCCATTGGTCGCTATCAATGCAAGACAGGCAGGTAGAGAAAATAGTTGGTATCAGGTAAATGTCAAGTTATGTAATTGAAACAAATTTTACATTCAGCAAAAAATTTGTAGATAAATTGGCAATAAGTGTGAAAAGGTGGGATACATCACAGGAATTACGTCAATTGCTTGACTATTTAACGCCTTCCAGTTCCTTTTGATTTATCGCGAAGGAATCGTTAAAGAATATCAATCTCAACGGTAATTATACGACGTATGTGGGTGTTTGGTGGTTATTTTTGTGATTCTGATTTCAGTTAAAGGGGGTGTTGTACTCAGGGGTGTTCTTGTAGAAATGTCTTGATTAGTAAATTTGGCATCAGTTGTCTAAGTGTTGGCAGTAGTGGTAGGGTAGTTAAAATTGTGATAGTATTTGTAGTTGTTGTTGAAGCGTTTTGAGAGGAAGAGGCTTTTTGAACATATTTTGGCCATTTGGCAAGCAATTATATATGTAGCACTGGGGTTTGGTCTTTATACTGAGCATTCTTGTCAATAAAAAATATGAATCACTTCATGTGTTTATTATCAAAATGGCATGTATTTCTTAGATAAGACTTCGTATTGATTGCAAATCATTAATCGTCCCGATACAACCTCATTGCGTTGCATGGTATGATGTTGCCAATGACGGAATATACGAAAACGTATGAACATGGCTTGAACAAGTCCAACCAGATCACTTCTGTCATCTGGCAAACCGGAGAGAACAGAAGACTCCCGGATTAACGAAGTGTACTTTTGCTTTAAATATTATTCTTATTAAAAAAAGTAACAGTTGTTAATTAACTAAAACGCTTTTATTTCATAAAAAATTTCCCTTTGATCACAAATAATTGCCCTGACACTATGTTTACAAAGTTGGTTTAAGCTGTTTATATACATGGTTTAATGTGCCCAACCAGAAGAGCTACTGTCAGCCTGATACGCAAACGAGAAATATTAACGCCTTGTCCTGTCAGATGGCCGATGTTTATGTGGATCTTGGTGTGGGGCGATTTGTTCTCGATCGTTCACCCTGGATAGCTGCAGGCTAAACCCTCTCTCATCACTCACTTACCCTGTCAAGGCAATAAACTGACAATATCACTTATATGATCAAGCGAAAACCTAGCACAATTCCGATAAAGGATGGTCCTCTATAAGTCTGTAAGCAAGGCTATCTTTAGAGTACAAATATGGTTAGGCTATTTTAAGCATGTCACGTGACCTATGACGCCATTTACCATACCGGAAGTATGCTGGTCAACGGTTGATAAATGGAATACCCCCGGGTGGAAAAATCTATAATATTGCATTATCGCATGACAAGAGCAAGCACAGAAGTGCGGGGTTTATATTGCAGTCTGACGCTTTTATCAACGTCAGTCGGAATAATAGCTTATATGACGTGGAGGCAGGTGTATTAAATATTTCGGCTTGGGCAAACAAACGAAATTGGATCTTTTATTTTAAAGACCAAATTATTTATAGTCAACCATCACGTTAAAAACTGTAGCCGTGGAACGGAAGTGCTTATGGGTATTGGGGATAAGTTACGACTCTTCAAGAATCGTACCTATGTCTGTTGGTATTGCTAAGGCAGAAGAGATATGTATAATGTCAGAATTCTCCCACACTTTTTAACAATTAACCGAAGCAGATACGACGCGTGGGTGGATGATGGTGATATCAATGCAGTCACCTGCAGGAAACCTAATAAAACATGGCATTAACAAAAATCAATCACAAGAGAATCTGAGTACATGTGTTCTGTGGAGTTGAAATTAAATAAATTGATGAAGTCAGGTTAACAATTTGAGTTTTATCATTTTAACGGCTTAACTGCATTATTGTCACAGAAAGGATCAATCACGTTTATCTTTCATACCAGATAGAGTAAACGTTTGTTCACAAGAGAAGAATCTCAGTACCTGTCTTCTGTAAATTTAAACAATTGACAGACAGAATGATTGGTTGACGTTTTTCATGTCAAAGAGGCATTTTGTTGATGACATCATATAAATAATGATTACGTTTAGAAACAATTCGTCAAGAATCGCGATCAAACAACACCCGTTAATTCTCGTTCGCAGTAAAACATGTTATCTCAAACCAATACTCATTAAACGATTAACGAGAGTTTGCATTCTTGAGACGTTTACATATATCGCATATCACCATAACACATATCCTATATCACATGGCCGTGATATGCCAGTTATTCTATGGGCCTTTCCGTTCCTGCTAAAACAGAGGTCCACGGTATGACCAAAACAAACTCTTATTACGCTCTAGCCTTTCCCAAAATAAACGGCTGCTGGTTGTATGAGTTGTAAAAGTTATTGTCGCATTGTTCTTACTGCGGCCGCCAGAAATCATATACCTTGTTCTTTAATGATTTGCTCTGAGCCTGTGTCGCATTCCATTCTTGTGATCACGAGGCGCCGTGTTTGGCGTGCAGACGACAATACCAGCACCCATTTCTTCGTGTGAGGCAGGCATCAGAAGGTTTCAATAAAATATTTGCAATTATTTAGTGTTATTATCGCACGTGGAAACAATGACCACATCATATCATTCTCTTCAAGCCGACTCTGAAGTCATGATTGCCCTTTTACGACAAACCGGAAATGTATACGAAAATGAAAAGGGGACTGTTTACCTAGAAACGTATCTGGATTTATTGTCGCCTTCACTTGGCTAATTACACTTTTTGAAGTAGTTGTATGGATATTACTTCCCAATAAAACGAGATAACGCGAGACTTGACAAACAACGAGAGTTTATCTTGACAACAAGCTTAGCTCATTTACGTCATAGCCGTTGTGTGGTACTTGTCTTTTCCTATACGTTTATCCTTGGGGATCATTGGATTACCAGAATAACACGCTACTATTCACCTTCGACTGATAATACTGAAATTATAAAACAGGTGTTCGTTTAAGAATAAATAACAAAACTTTGTCTGACTAAATTGACATGTGTATTGGTAAAGTAATTGACTCCAGTGACCTCTGTTATATTGGAATGTCCCACATGTCTAATATGTTTATCTTTACTTAGGTTTGGATTTTCGTGGTTGGACCTTCCATTTGATGTGAGATTGATTTTTGATAAAAATAATATTTACTCAATTGTAACGATAGAAGCGTTTTGTGAAGATGTTATGCAATATGACTTAAAGGGTATGAATGAAACTGCAGGTCATGTATATACCTTTTGGTCAGCGTATTACTTTATACCTCTTGTTTGTATGCTTGTGTGCTTTCTCTTTAAGATATATATTTACTTGACTCTATAAACTGACATGATGTAAGCAGCAAACTTGTCATCCATACAATACGATATGACATGGATGTGAATCGTATTTGAAATAAACCATTTATTGAAATGTTAACGCCCCCTTTCCATAAACCTTTCTATTCGTGCTGTAAACATGAAAGGTCTCACACTATAATTGTCACATTTTTGTATATAAAATTAGTGTTTAACACTTAACACTTAACACAAAGGCTTAACACCAACTCTGTCGTCTTTAGTTTATTTGATCGCATTATGAAAGCAAGATAGTGTGAACTCCCTCTAATCACTATTTTTACCATATGCTCATAATTTGAAGACTTTCTAAGTACCACTAACAATGTTCCTTTAATTCCTTCGTGCAGTATATTTTGAATCACAGTGTCTCCAATAGAACAGACGCTTGGTAACACTGTCCACACGGTGTAGCAAGCCTTTGGTCCAGTTAATGCTGGCGATGATGTCGGACTCTGGGGTTGTGGGTTCGAATCCCGCAACAGACCAGAAAATAATGTTGTACTACCCTAATATTACAAATTTACATTTGTCACTATATAAATAGCATGGTATTATGCTACAAATTGGAAACGTACAAACGTAAGGGACGAATTGTGATCAAACCTCACAGAGAAGGTTGAATGTCGTGGACTCAAGCATATAATAGAAGTTGTCATATGGTGCTAAATCTAATGACAGACAATTTTTTATACTTTCTTTAATCCAGTTATATCTATGTTGTTAAATTGCCATAAAAGATAATCTTTACATCCTGTTACATGATGTTCAAAGTAATATTTCATATTTCAAAATACATTTAAGAGAATGGAAGAATAGTATTTTGTTAAGCACTTGATGTTACAAATGAATTATGTTAAATCCTTGGCGAGTACATATTTACACGAGTGTAGGTATACTGGCGTTCAAAACAATTAAACGTACCAAAATATTATCATTTTGAACAAAATTCGTCGGATAATATCATTTGTCGGTATATTCCTTTCAAGTTATATGTAATACATGCTCTAAAACAATAATATTTCTCATAATATTTTTCAATTTTATTTATTCCAATTTTACTTCGTTGCACGATTTGAACCACGATACATTACTTAGTGCAGATTTCCTTTAAAGGACACATTTTCACTTTTAAACGTTTGTTGGATAACTGTTGAATAATGATATATTCTTTTTCTTTTGTATATATGATACATATGTTGATAAATTACACCTTCCTAATCTTGGTTTTAGTAAAATGCAACCATTTTCATATTAAATTACCCATGATGTGGGTTGAACATGCAAATACATGTGTATTGCGATTATGGTATCAAGATCATTACAACTAGACGTGTGTTAGACAAAACAAACACTAAACAAGTCTTTTGATAAAGTCTAGAAAACTCAATACAAATTATTAATGAATGAGAAAGTTCAACAAATGTTAATAATATAAGATTTGAATTGAGTTAATTGTTTTATGAGTTGAGAAAAAGACCCTTGTGTCAATGTTGTTTGATGCTGCCCTTTTTTATTTGATATGTATTGAGCCTCTATCATTTCCTATGTATAGAGTAAGCGAATGTGTCACGTGATTGTGATGTACTTTTTGGGGAGAAAACATTGAAATCCGTTTGGAAATTCCTAACGCATTGGAGCTGCTACTAGCCTGGTTCGTGTTCATGTAACAAGGATTTATAAACAAATATAATGTAGAAAATCAAAAGCTTCTTTACAAAAATCACTTTCAGATTTGTTATTTGACACAAACTTCATTTCAATGTTATATGAATATCAGAATGTTGGTTTTAATGCAAAACGAATCATATTTTATTTGACAGCAACCATCAATCTTATAGTTTCAGCTCTGGGTATGGTGAAATTGCTATGTTAAATCTTTAAGAAGTTGTGCAATGTGCCGGTACGTGGAGATATCATGAGGAAATGTCAATCCACCAATTGTTTCCTCACTAGATTCCAGAGGATTGTCCGAATAGCCGAGTAACCAGGAAACGCTTGATGGATTTGGAATCTTGAAACAACAAGAGTTGAGATACAGTCGGATTAATGGCGACTTACCAAGTAAAAGGGTAGAAATTTGTAAGTGGGCAGAAGTATTTAAAACAAGTGTCCGTTTATGATTCGTATGTACTGTCCTCAGATATATCACTAGCAGATTTATATCGGTCCTGGATAATAATTGTATATACCTTTACAACTTCAGAGGTATGGTGGAATAAGGACCTACTGTCTGAGACAGAGTTGGGTTTAAAGGTTGTCTTGCATACGCATGGCTGTAAAGGGGTTTGGACACATCTTTGGACCTTTTGTTAAGAAATGAATAACATCATTTGAGTTAAAGAAAAACATCTATTCTGTGTATTTTTTTTATCAAATTTGGAATTTCCCTTCTAATGATAAAGATTAAGATAAAATAAAGATAATAAAGATCATTGATCACAAACTTTAACAAATCATTCATTGAAGCCGCGAATAGTAACCAAAATATAGCTAAATGCGTACAATAATACAAGCGATCTCTTATTCAAACTGTAAGAGGTTTAAGCCTGAACCACCTACGCACGTTCAAATGCCCTTCATAATTACCTGTAAATATATATTGCTTTAACGTGACAAATACACACGTGACGAAAAGTAAATTCGAATGAAATACTTTTTTGAAAACCTCTTGCACAGCCTGATTGTCGTTAATTCAGATACATCAATAAATGTTATAGCAAATGAATGGAATATTTACTTTTATGTTTCGAAATATCTTGATTTGAAATAATCATTTTTGTCAAAGATCGAAGGAGTGTCCGGAATGATAGGGAATAAGCCATGATCATTTATTACAGCTAAAAGTAATTGGATCGTGTAAAAATAGAGGCACCCGTTTCTTAAAATATACATTACAGAGCAAAGCTGACAATTACAATAATAAATCACCCTTCGTTTACAGAACGTTATCCATGAAAACCAATCACGTTCTATAAATATTTGATACGGCGTTTCCTCATATAACTTACACACCCTTTATAGGTAGGCTTTTATACAACCAACACTGGCAAGATCGCAGTTTCACGTGCAGGAACAGCAATACAATACTACCCGGGGTGGACTGACGAAAAATGCAATCAATTTCAGAGTGCAAAGCGTGGGTGTAGTAAAGCAGACCCTGGATCCCCCCTGGTACAACCACCCCCTGGCACAACCACCCCCGTCTTACTGTCCACCCGCCCACCTCTTCTCAAAAACAGATCCATTTTTGGAGTGTTTCATTTTTCTAAGTAAAGAATCTTCATTTTCGCCAAAAATCGATCGCCTCTGCATGTGGTATCGATAATCGATAAGTTTCTATAGACATACGCTAAAAGTATTTACCGACTAAGACCAAGTCGTCGCATCGATTCTACAAATAAACAATCGACACACGCGTGAGATGGAATATTATGTAATCGGGCAAAGAATTGCACCAATTCAGATCGTCGCGTGTGAAACCGGAAGTTGCAGGCGACATTTTGGTTTGTCAGGTTATGGCTTTGAGAGGCATGAGTTGTTTTGTTTAATTCAAAACCACCCACGAGATGAGATCTGATGTGGATAGATGTTTGATCTTAAAAGACAAAAACACAATTTGAGAAAAGAAAATTCTAAAAATATATGCAAAGTTAGCATTTCTTGTGAATGTCGATCAATTTTATAAAGTCGGATTATGACAACTTCCTATATTTGTATTTCTTGTTATGTTTTATATATGATTTTGAAATATAAGGTATAAAAGTTATTTGAATGCTACATTATAACACATATTTGTTGACAAAGGTTGTATTAATATTGGCATTTAAAAGCAAATCCCATTGATTTATTGTGTAACAAGATCTTTGTAATGATTTGAACATGCCATTGTCATGATTTTGCATAAATATTATTTCTATTTGAATTTGTTGTCCTTACCGACGATAATAAAACACCGAGATTTATGAGAAACGTGTCCTAAAAGTTTCCTACCGGGCAAAAGAAAATATACGCCTCAGCTGAATTTATCATATGTATGATTTTCAGTTACAAATATTTCAACCTTTAAAAATGGTAAAATTATCATCCAAAGAATATTTTTAAGTTGTCCTGAATTTCAAAATAAGTTTTTTTGATAGTTTTTATGTTAAAGTAATTTTAACATAACACAAGAACACAGCATCGACTTAGAAGACATATTCTATATGGAAATCGGTAAATTTTACCACTTTTTCACACATTTACAACCTTTTAAACTTGATATGAGTTTTGATAGTGTGAAATCTTGTTCTAACCCCAGCCTACATTACACAGACATATTTAACAAACCATTAACTAAATGCATTTTATGTCTTTTAGATATTAAGTAACTCGGACAACAAGTGTGGTGTAAACTTTCATTTGCTTGGTCGTTTACATCCGTTTCCAAACAGATTTAAAAATAAAAAAAAACGTTATGATATTATTATTTGAAGTTTGAACTTCCATTGGTAGCTTTCATCTATGTTTTAAACAAATCATTTATATTACATTGTCATATTTAAAGACTTCCGGTAAGCTTAGTTTGGTTTGTTGCATTTCCATCGGATAACGTTTTTGCGATTATTCTTATGGTGTGGGTCTTAGAGTCATATATATTGCTATATCAAGACTTTTAAGACACTGAGAAGTTATTTACAATTTAAAATTTAAAATCTATTACTTATTGATGTGAATTGATAATCGATGAATTCGAGTTAACGGGCTGTCTCTATTGTTTCGTATTTTAGTTATAAAAATTTGAGTACCGATATTATCTATCACTGAAATCACACAATTTTCGTTGTTTTTTTGTATTGCATTGAAACACTTAAACCAATTGTGATTATCACTGAAACATCACAAAAACATAATGTTTGAACATAATATCCAATTAATTTCCAAAAATGATCTAATGCATACTATTCAGTGTCGATGTTATTTGAAATCAAGGAAATAATCAATGATTCTAAACTTGAAAATGTTTCGTTCAGTGTATATGTATTTGAGCATATATTGTCTTCGTTTGTTTTCGAACGATTTTTTAGACTTGACCCTTCTTTGACCAGAAGTATCCAAAACTAGTTTTTCCTTACCAACTATTTGTTTTGCCTAAGAATAAACATAAAATCCAATGGAAAACCTAGATTGAAAGCGCGCTTAACATGATGGTCTGTTTAAAACAAGACCTACCAATATCACTGTTTCAAACATCTCAAAGCCGTTAAGAACAACAATTTGAACCCTTTCACATTCATTGAAAGAAGTGATCATTTATGGATTACAAAATTATTTGAACCAATGACGTTAAGTACGTGCTACACTGTCTCTCCACCATGATCTTTTGAATGTTGAAGAAAACAATTAACTTAACATATTTATGTCTGTACAGATTAAATAATGGAGTGACAAACAAACCAATAGCTTATAGTAATGGCAAGTCCAACCACACTTCTCTGAACGGCGTATCCCCAAAATTCAGCAAAAGATAATCATTATTTCTCTTTTGGAAAATCAATTTTAAATGTAAGGGAGACTGGCCACACAGAAGCCTCAATCATCTTAAACGACATATTCACACAGCTAACAACAAGGTTCGAGCCCTATCGGCTTGTCTCTCACAACAAGCGATCCAAATTTGAGCAAGAAGTCATTGTCCCTGATCACGAAGATTGTCGCTTGATCGGTGTGCTGATGCGCAGGCTTGACTCGAAGGTGACAGACGAACGCTGGCTCCTCTCAGATTTGGACATGGTCAGGTAAAACTCCACGGGGGTCAATTTAACTGCTTAATTACAGGTGAAAAGAAGCAAACATGGGGAAGACTCTCGCCAGATGGAAAGGTATTGTCGGAGACCCTGTTGAATGCCTGCTGTTCCCATAGGAGGAGAGAGATGTTGGGGGAGCAAATTAGACCCCCTTTTGTAAGCTGCCCCACCCTCACCCCCGCCGAGACGATCAAGCGTGTGGGGTCCTTAATGGGGCGCTTCATCTGCAAATAGCCCTGGTACTTCCTCAGCTGGACGCTGGACGATGAATACATGATGATGTTCCTTGAATAGAGTATGATGTTATTTCAACAGTGTGTGTATTATTATTATGTTTTGTGAACCAACGAGTGATAAAATTAGAATTGACAGCTTTCAAACCCAGCAAATATTTATTTGCACAGTAATTACTTGTTTTGAACTAGGGTCTAACGTTGAGTGATTGTACTAGGTTACTAATAAAAAGTCATGCATTGATCGTAGTTTATTCGTGTGTAACTACATCAAATCATTTCTTGTATTATGTAACTGTTTTCACAAATATCTGCTCATTTTGGCGACTTTTGACCAATAACATTGTTTCATATGTCCTAGTTTGTATTCATTTCATAGTTCTTTATTTTAGAAATGGATATTTCATTATTGAACAGAAGTTAATAGGAATGCAAAACTTGTAAATCGTTTTTTTTTTAAATATGATTGTGTCTGTCTGTTCACTGCAATGAGCTAACATTGCCACAGTGACTTCATTGCATTTAACAATATGTTTATATAAAAGAATTAAATAGGAATGCAAAACTAGTAAATCTTTTTTTTTTAAATATGATTGTGTCTGTTGGTTCACTGCAATGATCTGACATTGCCACAGTGACTTCATTTCATCTAACAATATGTTTATTGAAAAGAATTTGATAGGAATGCAAAACTTGTAAAACTTTTTTTAAATATGATTGTGTTTGTTGTTTCATTACAATTATCTGACGGCATTGCCACAGTGGATCCATTCCACCTGACAATATGTCTGGAAGCCAATAAAGCAGACTGTATCTGCCACCACACCAGGCGTGATGAGCACACAATCCAGCAATCCCTCTCATTATTTGCGCAGTTTCATATGTCTGGTAGGCCCCTGTGTTCACCAAGTCGCCAAACCCTGCTTTATCCGAATCTGTTAATTTCCCCACCCAAGTGTGAGCAGTTCAATACCCCAATACCCCGCTTCATTTACAGTATCACGAGTACCTCCAAATTAGTCCAACACAAGATCGAGGCCCAGGTAGTCATAAAGAACATGATTCGATCCGGCCGATCACCAATAGTAGGTGTCTATTGTCACCTGTACAGGCTTCCATAAGTATGTTTGTGAATAGTTCACGCGATTTATGTCTGGCTGTATATATATATGTACTTTACCTCCATCTCTCTTATACGTGGTAATAGGTTTTGGTAGAATTGCTACCAGAAATAGATCCTTATGAAACTGTAATTATATCATTAGTACCTCATTTCAGTGTCTGATAAAAGGTCTAGTTAATGTGAAATGGGTTTACACCAAAGTTTTGTATTTATGTTATGATATATATATATAAATTGTTTGAATTACGAAATAAAATGGTTGATCGATTGTCTTACCTTTGTTTTATTTTGGTATAAATGGTTTTATTACCCGAATCATTTTTAAACAGATAGTCAATGTTAAAGGTTCCAATTTTAAAGGTTAAAATTTCCATAAAACAAAGCTATGTAATAGGATTGAAAAGAGATTTTTAAAAATATAGAAATATATAAAAGAGCAATAGTCATTTGTATCCCAATAAATCATGTATGTATTCAACAAAATCATGAAAGTATGTTATTTTTGCAAATTTACATTAAAAAATCCGCATATTTTTCTCAATACATGTAGTTGAATTATTTCATTTATTTTTATTTTTTATATCATATTTTTTTCTTTTTTTTTCTTATTTAAGTTCTTATCTTGATTATCATATTTTTCATCTTTTATTTTGCTTTCAACACCCTAAAGTTTCCTTCGCAATATGATAAAACCCATGACTAAGGTATGACGGTAACATCGATCTATCTATCTGGATGTATCACTGGAAATACAAGGGTATTTCTTATAGGATTTACCACTGAGCTGTCTCATGTATACGCATAAAAACATATTTTGATGACGAGTATATAGTATTTATGATTAACCACTTATTGATTGACCACGCCAATGGTGAATAATTCTGTATCGATCTTGCACAGGGTGGTCATGACATGTGTTGAGGCTATATTTCTGTAAAACTACACATATGAGGAGTAGGAGTTGTTATACATATACATGCTCAGCAATCTATAGAAACATTTGATTTTAACTTAAAATGTATGGAAAATGACTGTTGAAGAAAGAAAGTAAGAAATTTCAAATTTATATGTATAAAGCAGGGGCGGATAGAGGGTTTTAGTGTGGGTTTGGTCCGCCCTTAGGTTGTTCCAAGGACAACTACTGAATATAAACTTTGACCAATGAAATTTGTATGCTCCAATGATAACGAATTCTTAGGTAATGCTTATTAAGAGATTTGCAATGATCGTGTGTATATACTTTTTTTTTATCTTATTTGATAGAAAATAAATACCAGTGTTAAACTAGTACGTGTCATTATTGAACATAATAGTTCTCGATTGTCGCTCAATTTAAGATATAGGGTAACAACAAATATGAAAATTTATATGATATGTACAAAATAAACATTCTAAATGCGCTCAAGCATTAAGACGTTACCAATAAGCACGCTCTACTAAAAGGGTAATGACAGTAAATGCCATTTACAGCTTTGCTATATACAATAACATCCACTTTATAAATTCACCTTGTCATCTTAGGAATATTTCATAAAAGAAATTTTAGGTATTTTAATTATTGCATTTTGATTTATGAATTTACTGAACAATAAAATGCACCTTCCCAGCAAACCCATTAAATACACCCCACATAAAAGATTACTATCGATGTTGTAATAATAACGATAGAATTCTAACCTTCTGACTGTTCCTCTCCCTTCCTTACAAATAGTTCTTATTTCTCATAATTCTTTTGTTATCTTATTTACGTCTTATACATTACTGCAATCCCTAAACTTATTAAGTTATTGCTTTGATTTGTGTTACTTCAAGGGGCGTTATTATCTTACGAGATTATTTTCTCATTTGTGAAATTTTTAAATGTCATTTGTCATTTGTAAATCTGTGCATATGTTATTTGTCAATTGTAAATTATCGATGCATATAGCCTCACCTGTGCATGAAAATTAGCAATGTATAGTCAATATTACACATTTGATTAATTACGCCATTTATACAGTTTCCATTTATACAGTCTAACGCTCAGATAATATGACCATAACGCCGCGTTAATTGAAATATGAAACATTTAATCGATATTACATATTTTGAAAGATTGATTTTAGATGAAATACATGTTTCAAGGGTTGGAGACCCAGAGAGGTATAAAAAACGACCGATGTTAAAGGGTCAGTCCTATCGGGGTAGTTTCTGTGAAAACGAAATTCAAGAGGAAGCAGTGATGTATTCTATTCTTTGTCAAATTGATAAATATAAACAAATAAAATGCAAACCCTCACTAACATATATGAAAATAAGTGTGAAATAATCATGTAATAATCATACATAATCAATTTGATAAGTATAAACAGGGAAGTACTCTTGAATTTTGTTTCCACAAAATTCTTAGATAGGACTGTGCCTTTAAGCTTCTGAATCTGATAAGAGTTGTATCTAGATGACCTGGGGTTCTACAGAGAATGAAAGGAGACTTCACATTGAGACAGTGCTAGATGATGCATTGAAGATATCCCGGTACAATACCACGATGAGACTGATAAGCAAGTGTGGAGATTTTATTGTCAATGCGAGCTTCAGTTTCCGACCAGGGTAGGCACACAAGGGAAGAGTGATGTATCACATATAGAGCACAACAAGTTACTGGTCATTAATTTTAATCGCATCAAATTCAAACAGTATTTGTTAGTTCTATGTTTTTAGATATGACTCATTCTATCACTATAACTTACATTCTCATCTCTTCCTGCATTGTTCGTGGGATTTGGTAAAGTTGTGGCAGGATATCTTAATGATCTTGTTGACGTTATTTTTCATAAATTATTTATCAACTGCGAAAACTTCTATTGATCTTTCCAAGCTGCTATGTCATTATGAATATACTACAGGCATACACTCATGTATAGGCATATACTACTTGTCCAGTTTCACCTTTTAGCCCTGGCCCTGCATGGTTTCTGTAACTTAAATACCGTCTGTACCCTTCATATAAAGCACATGTACAAATGGATATTTGGATGATGATTTTTTACTGACAATAAGGTATGTCAGACCTTCGCTTTGTATCGCTCTCTGTCGCATTTTGACGATTTAACGATTTAATCAAAGATTCCATTTAATATCACCTGCATTTTTATTACATAGGTGCACCTTGCAAAACATTTTTGTTTTTAGACTTGGTACAAAGATGTACAAAAACTGGTATATAAAGTATAATGATTAATACAAGATCAAGGTTATTTTTCTTAAGGACAGGCCACTAGAGCAAGGAATGCAGCCTATCAGAATTGAATTCCTTTAGAGTGAGACGGTAGCTAGTCCTACAGATGCTTGTCCGTCAAAAGTCTTTCCGTCAGGGCTTGATGTCTCGGCTTTCCTTCTAATTCGTCGTATAAACTGATTTATAGTAATAAAATTAATATAGTTATCCGCCAAGAGATCGCATGGCTTCGAGCTAACATTGCGTCACGCTCCAGTGAACGTCAAGGTTGCTCAAGTGTGACTGCCATTCTCCTGTGATTTATTTTCGAATACAAATGAAGAAGAATCGTTTGAAATGTCAAGAGATTAAAATCAAAAGATAGATAAATAAAAGAAGTTTTCTTTGAGGTGTCAGAAGGCTAGTTTTAAGGCGCACTCCCCCATCAAAATGTCTTGGCTTGAAGAGAGTGACGTCTTAATGCAATCATCATCTATTCTTTGAGATTTTTAGAATTCTAACGTCAATTAACCCTGCCTATCGGTGAATGAAGTAGCATGGTACAAAATCATAAACCGCTTTAGCTTTATGTAAAATGTTATACTTCTAAAGACTTTCAAGTTGAAGGCTTGTCTCTATTGCTTTGATATAAAGATTTTGACGAGTATTAGGAAGTCGTCTGCTTTTAGTAATCATAATCACGCTTCCGAGAGATAAGTTTTTCCATAATTAGATAATTGGTGTCACTTTCATTTCTCAAAAAATGTGAGTTAATATAGGAACGCGTCAATTATTTTTGTTCGTTAAATAAAGCACGAAGGCTTAATTCAAATACAATCTCTAAATTTTCATCGACAGTTCCATATGTGTTTATACTGTCTGACTTAATATAACAATGTTGATCTGAATTTATTTAGATTGATTCAAATAAAGAAAGTTGTAAGTGTCAACAAATTCTGAATTACACATTATCTATGACATGTCAAAGTTAATATTTTGTCCTATCACTAAACATTCAAAGCTTACCAATGAGTAAAATATGTAATTGGCTATATTTATCAACTTGACTTGTTCAAATTGATTTTGTTGGTTTATCTACCAAATTTATCCGTTATTTAAATGATGTACAAAGGTGAGAGACTTTGTAAGTCATGTCGGGCTTAATATATAGAAGATGAATTCCATTGTATATAATTGTAAAGTGTATTCCTTTATAATTGCTGAACTTTTTTCGAAATTTACTTCAATACAAAATTCACTATATTATCAATGTTTCATAAGTTAAATATTCTTATCAACCTACAAAAGTTGGAAATAAAAGTTCTTTGGCTAAGGTGCATTGAAGGTGTTACAATCATTATTTCTTCATTATCATGATTTAATGACTATCATTAGTAAAACAGAAACGTATTGAATGGAAAACATTTACAAATAATAATTCAACATTACTGTAAATAATGTCATGGGTATCGTTTTAGGGAAGTCAAAATTCTCAATGCAGGACACATTTTCAATCCTTGTGCAATATGAGATAGGTTTAAAGCAAAACATAGGCAAAGGGAGATAACTCAAATTAGTTTCAGTTTCTCTTGAGAATGTAGAGTTCTGACAGCAGAAGAGTTTGTTTATTTATATGAGAAAGCTACGATTTATTCAAAAAGATAATATTGGTATCGTTATAGCATTTCGAGGTTGAGAATATATTCAGGATGCTTTGTTTCTACACAAACCCAAAAGAGAACCTGCTCTGTAGCTCATCAGGCCTCCCGTGTTATACCACATTCACATAGGACTTCTATTGAGGTGGCAAGGTGATCTGGGTTTATCGCCGCTTGCAAGAGTATTCCACTAGTATCACGACTGCTAGTATTATTGCAGGAAGAAATCCCGCAACGCCGTTATGGCTATGCATTGCAGTGAAACCTGCGAGCATCGACTGGAACTAGCGAACCATGGGTGGTACCGCTGCTGATATTCAGTGTAACATTTCATCCAAACTTGACTTCGTGTAGAACAGTTGTTTTGTAGACAGATTTGCCGGCCCCAACGATCCTCCTGATCCAAAGCCGAATGCGCTACCCCGACATACATTGAAAAGCAGGTACCGTTTTTTTTAATTTCATGCAATATATCATACAAAACATGCACTTATGGTCTCCTTGTGGAAATCTCTCTCAGCAAGATTAAATCGTTCTAGGTATCTTTAACTGATTTTAAGTTATTACAAATCTTCGAATTTAATATGACTACCGCCTTAAAGTTTGATAGTAATGAGTAGAACTTGGGGAATATTGAAATCTATTTTATTGCTCCACCTCCTTTTCACGTCTTGAAATTGAAGCGCTGGTAAAATTATTTCCAAATATTTGTTATAACTGAAAATAATCGCCCGATACCGGTTATGGAGGTGATTGTGTGATGGAGGCTACCACAATAAAACTAAAAACAAAATGGAAAACATGTGTCGAAGACTTCAATTATTGTTGTCAAAATGATTATAATTATTTAAAAGTTTCTGTAATCTGGGGATTAAATAAATCCTTATTATTCTTCCCTTTTATAAGTATATCATTTACTTATTTTGTTCAATGCCGACAAGGGCACTTTGCAGTCTCCCGTCTCATGAAATAAATTAAATTATAGTTTATTGTTTAAACTCAGTTTATTCAATAAAAACATGAACATCCTTGATCTTAACCAGTTTTTTTATCGCTTCAAACGTGTTTTCACAACTCGAGTTATACTTTCCCAATGTTCCCTTTACCATCCTTTTATAGGACGAGTTTAACGAATTTGAAAACACTTTCTTACATTTTAAATAATGTGACATAATACTTACAAGAGAAGGAAGTAAAAGTAGTTGTCTCAAAACCTAGACAGAGTATAGCCGTATCATTAAAGCGGATTGTCTAGACAGAGGGTATAAATCAGAACTATTAAAATTTGAAAAGCGATTCAAAGGATATGAAAACGCCTTTGGTAATAATATTCACAAAATGTATGAGGGTAATTAGTCCGCAACATAGAAGTCAGTTTTATATTTCTCTTCTATGACAATTGACGGTTGAAGCTTAGATTGACTGGACTAAAATACCTCTCTCCAGAAAAAAAATTGATTTTCAGGTTTCCCCGTTTCGAAAGTCGCAGAAGCGTACTTAAAATATGCGCCTGTAGCGTTCTCAAAATCTGTCTCAAACGTTTATTTTAAAACAAACGCCATTCATCGTTTGCAAGAAAGCGGACATTTTAGGGCTTACTACCCAATGCAACACTTTCTCAGCAAATGTCTCCGGTTTTATTTTGGTAATTTCTAGTTCGGTCCTTTCATGACCAGTAAAAAGGTTTTTGATAAATGCTTACATCGTGCAATAAGCAGTACTTCAAGATAGTGCAAGGATTGTCAATAACAAAACGGGTTAAATTTCATTAAAAAATAAATTTCAGTATTTATTACTGATGTAGGATCCATATAGTCTTGATTAACAGTTTATTTGACAAACAGAATATGAGATTCATTAATGGTTATCCAGTCATTTAAAGTTCAATGTTTACCATTTCACATCATAAGCTGGGTTCTCAATTTTCTTCCATTAATAATGGAAGCTCATTCTTGCATGAATACGATTACAAGGTTGTAAGAGGTAATTTGATTATCTTGAGGTGGCAGAATTTGCATTTACTCCTTCAATGAACAACCGCTCTATTCCCAAATGTATGCGATGTCAAAATGTGGAGACTTCAGTAACGGTTCATGTGATATGGCATAAATACAGTGCTCTGATTACCTCTAAAAAATCTTTTTAAATCTCCCATTTAGGCTGTTACCAAAAATGAAGACAGAGTGCAATGGTTAATGAGATATTGCTGAATACATTATCCCACATTTCACATTGGAAGCGGGAGAATAAGCAATAATTTTTGGTCAGACTATAATATTAACAAGTGCTTACAGCCTTCTGGAATGCATCTGAAAATTGTGTCAATATTGCGCCCTTCTGAACGTGATATTTGTCAACTCGATAAATAACATTAAACCACTTTCTTCAAAAACAACAAAGAAGAAAAAGACTTGTTTTGTTTTCTTTTATTTGTTTACACTTGCAGCGAAGTGTACAAGTAGAAACTTGTACATGCTATTCACTTCAATCATTACTAAACTTAACATTGAAATCTGGCCACAAAACCAGAAATAAGTAGAGCAGGCCGAGGAATTCTTTAATTTGACAGCACTAGAAGAAGAGCATCCATTAGGTATAACCACTGCTCTACACACCAGACTTGAGACTCCAGCCAAAGGAGAAAGCAACTTTAACAAAGCTTTGAATATCTGAATTCACAGTCATGACTAAATGCATTAATTTGACAGCATTGCCATCCTCAGAGTTGTTAATACACTTCAATGTTTCCCCCCCCCCCCCCCCCCCCCCCTCATTCATAATTAAAGCTTTTTGTTTCTTTTGACATTTTGAAAAATTAAGCACAATTCAATTTTATTACAGAAAGTATAACATTAACAAAAGAGAAAGCAACAAAACAATTGGTGATCCATAACTTATTAGCAAACTTTGATCTCCTTTGATTTTCAACGTGTAACATTGATTAAAAAAAACTGTACTTGGAAACAATTCAATTGATTAAGGCAGCCTTGATTTGTGGAGAAACAGGTTCAAAGTTAGTTTTACAAAGCGTATTGATACAGATAATTTGACCAACAGAAAAAAAATCAGATTCAAAGCAAATTACCTGCATACCAAATGATTTCGATCAAATTAACAACCAAATTATTCAGCACGACGCATGATTTGCCAGAGATTACTAGCCCAAAATGCAGAAACCAAGGTGAAGATTTTGTTTAAATGCTAACAAACAACTATAAATAACACAAAATAAACAATAGAACAATATGGGAAAAAATCTGCGGAATATCAGTAACTGCTTATCATATAACATGATACTGAATAATGAAATTAAGGCAAACTGACCAAGATTCAGACGCTGCTCTGATTGAAATTTATTTTTAATGGTTGTATTGTTAATAATCTGAAGAAAAATTTAAAGCAAAGTATGCCATTAACATACAAGGTTTCTACTTGATTACAATCTAAATGGCTTGCAGAAGTTACACATAATTGTGTCAATCGATAGTGTGAGCGCGACCTCAGGCAGTGTACAAATCTGTCAGTTTGCCCTGTACCTTAATGACTCTGGAAACATTACTTCAATGTTAATCTTCACAATCAAGAAAATATCTAACAATGAAAGATCTACCACCAAGTGGTATAACAGTCAGATAATTATGCATTATTAATTAGTTAATCATTAGTTGTGGCTGGAGTCGGTCTAGAAGCAGCATGGCCCATCAACAATGGGGATGCCTTGCAGCAGAAAATATACTTCTGTACATCAATCTATTTTCAGCTAGTGATCCTTTCACAATATAAAAAAGTTCTTTACACAAAATATACTGAACTACACAAGTGAGCCAACTGACAAATGAAGCCAAAATGTACAACACTAGATGGAAAATGGAGATGAACGCATGTACAGGATGTGTGTATGCATGTTTGTATGTAGAATGTACCAAATGGATGAATGCCAAGTTGAGGTGTGTTGATGTGTGAGATGAATATATACAATGCCTATGTACTGACTGAGGGATGGGATGGTATGTAGCAATGACCTATGTACAACATTTACACAGCTTCAATCAGCGGATGTCTCCCAGCCTTGTTCCCAAAACAGTAGCACCATCAAGCTCTCCCCACCAACCACTGCCCTATAATGAATGAAACACTTGTCAACGATGACACGACACTGTCAGTAATGATTGGTGGAGCTTGGGTAGTTTGATACAGGACTGTGGTAACCCTTCTCATTGGTCTGCAGATGAGATGGGTACGACGCCGGCGGATGAGAACTTGAGGCCACGTTCCATCCTGATGGAGGAGGAGAGTGGACTGCCTTCGGCTGCTTCAACCCGTGATTGTATTCAAACTTCTGCCCAATGGGAGTCTGAGGTCTGGCCTGCACTTGAGCAACATATTGCACCGGTTGCTGCTGGCCCGGGGAGAGGGTTGGAGGATGCTGCGGTGCCACGTTCACGGTGCCGGGAGCGGTGTAGCCAGACCCAGAACTCGTGGGGAAGGGAGCCGGAGAGCCTGTGGCAGTGATGGAGGCAGGGGGCGCCAGGTACGGAGGCTTACCGGTCGGATGGAAGCCTGCTGGGGGAGGGACTGGGGAGGGCACAGCGGGCGGCACACCTTGAGGGGGACCTCCCACTGGAGCGGGCGCAGAGTGACCAATACCTGCTGTACCGTTCAGCACTGAAAGAAGAAAACATTCATATTAACTAACAAACAATAACAATGAAAGAAAGTTGTAGCTACTTGCACAATTCAAGATTTTACAATCTTGAACTAATATTATGAAAATGAGTTTGCCCTTACATGCTAACTTGTACTTGTAACTTGTACGAAATTGACTCACTTGGGTAGTTGCGATGAACAGGATGAGCTGGCCCATTGGTCCCTGGCAAGGGGGAGACAACTCTGGCTGGCTGACCTGGTCTGGCAGGGTAGTTGGGTGGTAGGGACATCATGTGACTGCCGTTAGGGGGCGCCCCGGGGTGGGGGAGTAGACCTGGTCGCCCTCCTTTCAGCTGACTGGGGTGCGGGGCAGCAGGGGGTGGGGGCGGCACCTCGGGGCTCTGGCTTCCTCGGTCCTCCTCTGGAAACAGAGTACTAAGATGTCAAGACATTTGAAACTTTCTTCATTATCCTATTCAGTAATGTCCTGCCAAGGCTAGTTATTTAATCATTATCATTATGATGTGGATGTTTAAGCTCCATTCTTTTCAACCACAAGGAATCAATCAGATTGAAGGCTTAACTTTGTCTCTACATTAAAAGCAGCCAAAAAGATATTATACTGTTTATTAGTAGTACTGTACATCAAACAGGTGCCAGCCTTAAGCAACTTATATTTAGGAAATGGCTTATCTATTACATTAAAAGGATACATAACATATGTTAGTTATACTTTTACACTAAGTAACATACTGTTCATTCGGATTCCAAAAGTTTTTTATGTATGATTTGATGAAAATTATGATCGCATTTGTAATAACTGAGCTGTAACTTAAACTGAGGAGCAACCATTAATGAAACTAAAAGCATGTCACAACAGCCACAAAGATTTAACAGAAATGAAACAGGAAGATGTAAAAGGTGATTAGAAATCAAAGTGGTTTTACAATGAAATAAAACTGAAAAGGTGGCGATGAATGAACAACAGATTACATTAAAATGAGCAGTATGATGAAAGAGTAATAAATTAGTATCATGTTGTATTTGATTTAGGGGACAAAAACTTGACAGAAGTAAGGCATAGATATATATTTAATAGTTTCACTTTTTGTCTACCATCCGGCATATTTTAGTTGATCTGGTTTGAACTCAGTCAGCCACTAGCAATATAGTGGAAAACGGCCTAGGACCAGATATAGATGAGATACATCATTACTAATCCTTAACAGGCAGGTCCAGGAAAATCTTTGACAAGTGGTCAATCATGTCAACCTTTTTGTCATAAGCTGATATATCCTTAGATCAGTGAAGTTTGCCACAGATAAATCCCACACTTAAGACACCCAATAAATATTTACCAAAATATTTAGAATTTCAGTTTCAGAGTATAAGAGTTAAAGAAGCGCTATAAAGAGTGTTAGGATCTACACTAAGGCTTCATATATAGATGGAGGCATGCAAAGCAGGTTGCGGCATGACTTCGCCGGTCTGCTTTGAGACTCACCCTCGCCTGTCCCCCTCCGCGGGGGAGGGGGAGTCACCCCAGTCATAGGGGGAGGCGGTGGAGGAGGGGTTTCACACCTCTCACTTTCTGCTTCTACAAAACATGAGGGAGCATGCACTGTATTCATGTCTAAAGTTATGTTACTAATTGAATTACTTAAATATTTATTACCTATCTAAATTTTCAATATTGAAGAATTCAATCGTTCATGTTATTAATGAGGGTTGTCTTTGACTTGTTGTTTCACTTGACATGTACCCAAGACTTTTAGACCCATAATCAGACAATTTAATACATTATGCTTTTTTGATGTTTGTCTTAATCAGAATAATTATCAAAATAATTTTTCTTTCAAGTGTTGAAAGTATTTAGTTCAGAAAATGTGCATATACATCCAGGCTATATAAAATACACTTCAATGAATTTACACATGCCACTAATGATCACCAACAATGTCACGACTGATGAAATGATTTGAATGTGACGAACGCTACTACAAACGACATTACATACAAAACAGAATCATGATTTAACTATTTGTTGGCAAGCAAAAAGAACATTTCGAAATTGTTGTAATCAGTTTGTTTGTGCAATCTATCAATTTTATATATTATTTCCTCTACAAATTGATATTACATTATACAAATAGTTTGGAGAAATATGACCTACCAGCTTTGGTTTCCTCCTCCACCGTGTCATCTAGACCGAACTCCTGCCGCAACCTCTCCGTCAAACTCATCGGCTTACGAACCTCCTCTTTCTTCTTCTCACTCTTCAGGGGCGAAACATTCACACCTGTGTCAATCAATTCAGCTGCATGAACCATAGATGTACTTTTTTAAGTCCAAATAATTCATGCATTTTATTTGTTTCAGAAAACCATCAACCTGAACAAAATTGTTGATCATTCCTCCATCAAATGCAGTAAGTAACAGCTGAACAGTAACTCGTCTTCAAAATAAGTACAAGTCTGAACAAAATGTGTATCATTCAACCTGATCTGAACAATATATTTGGTCAGATAACAGGATAAATGAGTTTCTATACCTCCTTAACCAGGTCTGCAATCACTTTTTCATGCAACTCGGACACAAAAGGAGGGAGAAAGTTAATACAGTACTAAGGTATCTCTTGGCTTTTGAGCTAGATATTCAAGGAACAATTTTCATTCACATCAGTACAATACTTGAAGTGATTTTTGGTTATAAGCCAAGGTTGGGCACAATTAGCCATCAATGGTGTGTACAAAACTATTAAACAGTAACAATGAAACATTGTTCTAAAAAATATACTAAGAATACCACAAAGGCTCTGAATACAAGTGTCTGACGAAACTGACCTTTCTTGCCCGATGGACTGTTATGCTCGAAGAGAGGGAGAGGAGCGAGAGTTGGAGTCTGTGGAGTGGATGCTGACCGCCCTACTCTTCTCCGGACCCCATGGTGGGGGTGGTGTGAAGGGGGGTGGGGCATTCCTCTGGGGGGTGGAGGCGGGGGAGGAGGTGTAACGCTGCCTGATGAAGGTTCTTTCACCTTTTCCTTCAACCTCTTCCGGTACTCAAGGAGACTCACCTGCAAGTGAAGATATGTAAAGGTCTAACATCAAATCACCTTAATGTAAACATGGCATAGAAAATAATTCAATAATTTAAAGAAAATTTGATAAACAGTTCCTAAGGAAAAGATTTTTTAGGGGTCAAACCTTGGGACATTAAGTGGCTGATAGAAAATTCTAATACCTCTTCAAAGAAAGTTGTTAGATACTAATAGAGTTGTTAAACACTAACAGTTTATTTCATTATTTACTAATTCACTTAAGTGGATATACAGAATGCCTACCTTCTTTTTAGTTGGTGGTTCTGGTGGTGGGGGCGGGGGCGGAGGCGAGGGTGGCAGTGGGGGTGGAGCCTCGCTCTCCTCTGGCGGGAGAGGGGGCGGCGGCTCCAGTGGAAGTGGAGGGTTGAATCCATTCCCTTCCTCGGGCACATAGTTCAAACTCTCAGAACTCGGAGACTGTGACACTAGTTTGGTAGGAGAACTCTTCACATCTGCAACACTTGTTGATGAAACTGCAGTCACATCGTCATTAAACATAGCACTATCTTCACTGTCAACAAAATGAGTCATCTCAGCTGCTGATGTCTCACATGGGCCTGTTTGTGAATCAGGTACTGCCACACTGACAGTACAGTCTGATGCTGGGGCCGAGAAGGTTTCCTCCCCCTTGTTTTCTGTACTGGACACTGAGCAGGTGCTCTCAGTGGGGGGAGGGGGAGGAGGGGGTGGCTGAGGGAGGGTCAGTTCAGCTGCAGACTCGGGCCTGCTCGTCCCCCCAGACACCTCACCAGCACCACTCGTGGATGCGGAATCACAGACAACTTCATGAGAATCTAACACCTTGCAGTCCTTTTCTGCACTAACAGATGACACACTATCATCTGGGACACAATCACTTGGAGTTTTTGCATCCAATTTGCTGGGTGAATCCAACACTTCAGATGCCCTGTGAGAAACATGAACCATTTCAGTCACATCAAAGCCTTGACTACCGGGTACCTCATCACTCAGTTCACAAAGTGACTTGGTTCCAGTACCCACAAGAGTCTCCATCTCCTTATTAGCTGTGATCTCACTTTCACTTGCATCTTTCTCAGACACACTAGTCTGTAAACTGGAGGATGCACTGTCTACATTTTCACCATCCCTTGCCTTTTCATCGCCAAGAGAATGAGCTTCCATTTCGTCCTTGCTAGTCACAAAAAGTTTGCTTTCGGGGCAGACCTCTTGTATCGTCTCGCACGTTTGAGGCCTCGAGTGTTTCACTGCATCAAGCACCTCGTCACTTTTCAACTCTGACTCTACAACACTGCTGTCCACAACAGCCGACTCCTGATGAGAATCACCTTTCTCCATGAACTGAACACCCTCGGGAACTTCCCCCGTGGACACCGACTCGGGCATGTGAGATTCAGACGCATCACTTTCAATGTCTGTCGAGTCCCTCAAGCTGCTTTCTCTCCTTTGTCTCTTTAATGGAGGCCCACAGAATTGCTGAAAGAGACAACAATAGTGACTAAAGGTATCAACAACAAAACTAACATGGTCTTTATTCTCAAATATTAAAATCCATGAAAAGAACTGCTAATGATAAAGAAAATATGATTGCTATTGGCCTCTCTTTAAATCATTTACCCGTGACACAAATATGAAACTGAACAAAAACTGATATCAGTCCCGACCAAGTCAGCACCACTAAATAACAATATGTTTTGGTTCTGCACTGACCACCACCATCGTATCCAGAACATCTCCTTCAAACAGCACAAGTTCCTTATGACCACAAAGCCCATGTTTTTCTATTACCATATATCATGGAGTACAAGACAACCTGGAGCATAAGGTGAGCCTGTACCAAGCCCCGAAAATTGCTGTTAAAACCACATGTATATAGCCTAATAGGTGACCCCACTTCTAGCAGGTTGTAAACAAGTTGACATGACGGAAACCATGTTGATAGATATGGTAACAGTACATTATCTAAAACATCTTGGGTGTATGTGGACCCCCTCTTTGACTCCCTAATTTATGGTATTATAAACTCTTCTTATACCACATTATACACGGTATCTAATACTCAATGTCTAAGGATACTTTGCTTTGACTCCAAGAAAAATCCTTTCCATTGAAATGTCATGTCAGTAAGAAGACCACAAAAGAGCAGCCAATGTACCTGTTCGTGGAGATTCTCAGCTGTTGCTGAATGGGAGAGGAACTGTTTGAGCCCGTTCTTGTTCTGGAGTTCATCTATGTCGGGGGAGTCCGGGACCGCAGTCCCCGAGACGTGTTCACCACCACCGGCCAGCAGTACTGATGGTGAGGGAGTGGACGGAGTGGGCGTCATTGGCTGCTCCAGAGACATAGACTCTCGCGCTAGGCGCCGTTTCTTCAAGGGAGTCACAAAATCTGAAATAAAATATCTTGACATAGAAACAGGAAGGGTTATTGTCAAAGCACTGTTATGACCTTCACATGTACAGACTTTGTGGAAACTACACAACAATTGCCTGTCATCACATATCTTGTATGCAAGCACTTACTCCCTATAACAGGGTTCCTCAAATTCTGATCGTTTATCAAGAAACTGCAGCACTATCATATATATTATATAGAAATAGTCATTTTCAATATTCCTGCCCTTATTCAATAATCATATTGTGATAACCTAGGCATACTGTATCTATGAAAAAATAGAGCCATTGGCTCTGTAGCTCATCAGGCTTCATCATCAATTATGCTGTAGAGTGTGGTCAATGTGATTCCCCCTTTGTAGAGGCCACAGGGTCACCATTCATAAAATTCAGTATATAGGCGACAAGTTTCAGTTTTCTACGCCTTGACTTCTGATGAAGAAGATGAAAATAGATTTGAAGGACGTTCCTGTTGCGCTTATTAGGGGCAACAGGGTCACCAAAGCTACAATTCATAATCATCACTAGTCAAGGAGTCTGTACACAAAGTTTCAGCTTTCTAGGCCTTATGGTTCTGGAGAAGAAGATGAAAATAGCTTTTAAGGGCTTGGCCCCTGTGGCCCTTATTAGGGGTCACAGGGCCACCAAAGCTACAAGTTATAATCCTCACTAGTCAAGGAGTCTGTACACAAGGTTTCAGCTTTCCAGGCCTTATGCTTCCGGAGAAGAAGATGAAAATAGGTTTTTAGGGCGTGGCCCCTGTGGCCCTTATAAGGGGTCACAGGGCCACCAAAGCTACAATTTATAATCCTCACTAGTCAAGGAGTCTGTACACAAGGTTTCAGCTTTCTGGGCCTCATGCTTCTGGAGAAGAAGATGAGAATAGGTTTTTAGGGCGTGGCCCCTGTGGCCCTTATTAGGGGCCAAAGGGCCACTAAAGCTACAATTTTTAATCCTCACTAGTCAAGGAGTCTGTACACAAGGTTTCAGCTTTCTAGGCCTTATGCTTCTGGAGAAGAAGATGAAAATAGGTTTTTAGGGCGTGGCCCCTGTGGCCCTTATAAGGGGCCACAGGGCCACCAAAGCTACAATTTTTAATTCTCACTAGTCAAGGAGTCTGTACACCACGTTTAAGCTTTCTAGGCCTTATGGTTCTGGAGAAGAAGTCGAAATTCCACAAAGTTTACGGACGGACGGATGGACGGACGGACGCCGGACACCATGCCATGCCATAAGCCCATCGGGCCTTACAGGCCAGATGAGCTAAAAACTACAAGTACATAAACTGCTATCCTACAGATGTTATAACTCATTTTCATCTAGGGACAACCTGCAAGTAGGTTTGATACGAGACAGGCCCTTAAATGCAGCAAATTATTTAACTAAATAATAATACAAGTACAATATATGTATCATTCAACCTGGTCTGAACAATATATTTGGTCAGATAACAGGATAAATGAGTTTCTATACCTCCTTAACCAGGTCTGCAATCACTTATTCATGCAACTCGGACACAAAAGGAGGGAGAACAACATTGGCCAATTCCCAATAAGCAATGTCAACATTTACAAAAATAATCTTCAGTAAAGATTTTCAGATGCATTATTTCAGGTATGAAACAAAAGTCTTTCCAAGGCTGGCATATGATGATAGGTTGATCCTATCATGTTCTTGAATCCTTAAGTAACATTAGGAAGACATAGGTACAAGTTATAGTAGACTTTTCATACAGACCTGTGGGTGGAGAACCACCAGGACTCGGCAGACAGACTGTAGGGTTGGGACTCGCTCCTCCATGTACAGGAGACGCACTGCCGCTGTCGCTTGATGGAGGACCAGTTTCAAACATAGCCTGCCTCAACCAACGCTGCAAAAAGAGGTTTATTCAATTCAAATCTTTTTCAACAATACTTCAAGAAATCTCTGCTGACTTCAAGGAAGGATTTGTTTTCAAGACAAGTTGGCGATCATCTAATGGTTGAAGAGAGCAAGAATTCAAGTTTAAATTGAAATTAATATATTATTTCAAAATTTGACAATAAAAAATAGAGCCATTGGCTCTGTAGCTCATCAGGCGTCATTATCAATTATGCTTTATATATATTAGGGGCAACAGGACCACCAAAGCTACAATTCATAATCCTCATCAGTCAAGGAGTCTGTACACAAAGTTTCAGCTTTCTAGGCCTCATGGTTCTAGAGAAGAAGATGAAAATAGGTTTTCAGGGTGTGGCCCTTGTGACCCTTATTAGGGGTCACAGGGCCACCAAAGCTACAATTTATAATCCTCACTAGTCAAGGAGTCTGTACACATAATTTCAGCTTTCTAGGCCTCATGGTTCTGGAGAAGAAGATGAAAATACGTTTTTAGGGCCTGGCCCCCGTGGCACTTATTAGGGGTCACAGGGCCACCAAAGCTACAATTTATAATCCTCACTAGTCAAGGAGTCTGTACACACAATTTCAGCTTTCTAGGCCTAATGGTTCTGGAGAAGAAGATGAAAATAGGTTTTTAGGGCGTGGCCCCTTTGACCCTTATTAGGGGTTACAGGGCCACCAAAGCTACAATATATAATCCTCACTAGTCAAGGAGTCTGTACACAAAGTTTCAGCTTTCTAGGCTTCATGGTTCTGGGGAAGAAGATGAAAATAGGTTTTTAGGGTGTTGCCCCTGTGGCCCTTATTAGGGGTCACAGGGCCACCAAAGCTACAATTTATAATCCTCACTAGTCAAGGAGTCTGTACACAAAGTTTTAGGTTTCTAGGCCTCATGGTTCTTGAGAAGAAGATGAAAATAGGTTTATAGGGCGTGGCCCCTTTAGTCCTTATTAGGGGTCACAGGGCCACCAAAGCTACAATTTTTAATCCTCACTAGTCAAGGAGTCTGTACACACAGTTTCAGCTTTCTAGGCGTCATGGTTCTTGAGAAGAAGATGAAAATAGGTTTTCATGGCATGGCCCCTGTGGCCCTTATTAGGGATCACAGGGCCACCAAAGCTACAATTTATAATCCTCACTAGTCAAGGAGTCTGTACACAAAGTTTTAGGTTTCTAGGCCTCATGGTTCTGGAGAAGAAGATGAAAATAGGTTTTAAGGGCTTGGCCCCTGTGGCCCTTATTAGGGGTCACAGGGCCACCAAAGCTACAATTTTTAATCCTCACTAGTCAAGGAGTCTGTACACAAAGTTTTAGGTTTCTAGGCCTCATGGTTCTGGAGAAGAAGTTGAAAATAGGTTTTAAGGGCTTGGCCCCTGTGGCCCTTATTAGGGGTCACAGGGCCACCAAAGCTACAATTTATAATCCTCACTAGTCAAGGAGTCTGTACACAAAGTTTTAGGTTTCTAGGCCTCATGGTTCTGGAGAAGAAGTCGAAATTCCACAAAGTTTACGGACGGATGGACGGACGGATGGATGGACGGACGGACGCCGGACACCATGCCATGCCATAAGCCCATCGGGCCTTACAGGTCAGATGAGCTAAAAATTATGACAGTTTCAAAGCTGGAAGCTAATGAAGACAGCTACAGAATATTCCATACCTTTTTGGCAGAGCCAATACTGTGTTCGTTACTGGTCTTAGGTTGAGGAACCACCACTTGTGGGACAACCGAGCCGGCACTCTGGCTGTTGCGACGAGGGATGTGCTCCATGGCATTGCGAGGGCTGGGTAGACAAGCCACAAACATGGTGTCCTCCACACTCACTTCCAGCGGCTCCGTCTTAGGCAGGCTGATGGGCGCAGGTACTGGTGCAGGCTTGCAGTCCGTGCTTCTTTCACTCATCCACTCGTTAAACAGGTGCTGAGGGTACAAATTTACAATGTTGCTAGCATATCTATGACTGATCTTTTTTCATAATTTCATTATAGCTGTGAGAAACCAAATCACTTAAAATATCTAAGATTACAGATTTCCAAGCCACACAAACTTTGCGTTTTTAGTCCTTTGGCAGCAAAAGTCATTTGGCCTAGTACATTTCTTGGAGTACCAAAATACATTCCAACTAGCAAAATACATGATAGCATTTTATTTATATCCAAAATAGTCCAATGGACAACCAATCATTGCTTTTTACTAACCCATTTTTCCTAGCCAGACTAATGCTAATTTCTAACCCTGAAATGACTGAGTAACAGAAGCATAATTAGGTTTTTCTTGTTATTATCTGAGCTAAAAGGAACTGTTTATTTTAACAAGCAAAAAGTTTGGAAACCCTCTACCAGTACATATCCAAAAACCTTTCATTAGATTATCAAATCGGAGCAATTAAAATGGATTGGGTCAATTGATGAGCTTACACACAATAAAGTGCTTAAGTTATAAGCTAATCAGATGTAACAGATCAGGCTTCAAGCACTGATGAAACAACCTTAATTACCAATCAAGTAGTTAATTGTCAATCATAAGATTAGCTGTATTAGTTTGATTGGATTGCATCAAGACAATCGATAAGAGGTTATACAATGGTAGTCAACTGAATAACTTGCACAGAACTTATCTCATAATTCATAGATTTTGTACAACTCTAACCTTTCTAAATGATAATGCAGCCATGAACCGAGGTAGAACATGGAAATGAAATATGATAGCATGTTCTAATGTAACTTAAAGATGTCTGGCAGTAAACACAGTGTTAAGACTAACCTTTTTTGTCTTGTGGAACTTGAAGCCTGCTGCGTTAGCACTGACAATGTCTGCGGAGGCTGGTATGGGTCCCGGTGTGCCGGGGGTTGAGCCCGTGTTGCTGTTCTCGTCAGCTGATACAGGCTCCATCACGGCAGCAGCACTGTTTACACGACTTCGTCTACAAATATCACAAACAAAATTTGTTATGGTACCATATGCGTACTTATTGAGGGACTTCTTGTAATCAGGTTGGACTTGTTTTAAACTGTATGGAGTCAGACCTCATGGTAAAGAATCCCTGGACTCAAATAATTTTTGGAGATTTATCACAGGTATTTTAACAAAGATTCTTGATTGATAAATTTGAAATCTATAAATCATGAACTAAGTGGCCGTCCTTTTTTTGTTTATTATATTATTTACTAATAAAATATAAATACCTTATTTCTGGAAATTATGCAAACGCAAAATCGTTTATGTCAAATGCAGAATCTTTCCATTTTGTTATCTTATTTTGTTCTGATTCAGAAACTGTCCATCAACTTCATAATTTATTTTAACACTATTTCAAACTCACATATTTTCAAGATGCACACAAAAATATACTTTATCAATTGTCAAAGAACTTACCTTCGAGCATGCTTCTTGTTCTTTTTCCTGAAATCAAAAACAAATTGTTCTCAGTTCAATTTTTTACAAGATTGGGCAGTGTTTAAACAAGTGTTTCAACATGAGAAGGGATTTGAGAAGTTCTACAATAACAAATACGTCAAAGTTTGATACCTCTTTTGATAGGGATTCATTTTTATCAATCTTCCTTCTCTCTTTTTCTTGGCAAGGTTTGACAAAGCCATGAGGACATCAGTTTCAGAAAAACCTTCAAATTCACCATCAGAACCTTCAAAAGGTTTTTGTGACCAAGTCACCATGCATGTCAACATTTCCATGTTTCCAATTATCAAAATTTGTTCACACCAAAGTGAAAAACATGTGCTTGCATTGCACAACTGGAGCAGCTTGAAAATGAAGTAGAAGGCCAAGCACACATGCAGCATGAATTGGATCAGTCCATTCTACTCAAGGGTAGGGTATAGTCAAAAGCCTCAATACAACAATGGGCAGGTCCATGTCTATCAATAGGGGTGGAAGGTTATTCCTGTCACATTTACCAGCTCATGTGTACGTATTCTTTTCAGCTTATTAAAGCACTTACTTACTTCCCAGATAGTAAAGTTTTGACTTTATTCTTAATTCATTCAATGTGAGTAAGCCAATTCCTTCAAATAGATAACACTCTAGCCAGGCACAATAGACAGGTAACAAAAAGTTCTACAATCATGTTACTTACCCTTTAGTCGGCGTTGCCTTCGTAGGAGATTCAGGTTTAGGCATCTCCTCTGGTTCTTCTTTCACAACAGGTTGAGGTGGCGGCAGTGGATCTGTTAACTCATCCTACAAACAAGTGTTTTGTCTTACTTTATAGGCCCAATGACTGTCAAAGACTTTCTACTTAAAATGCCAATATCAGTTTCCTAACCAGCACGGAAGGATCTTTAAGTATTACCCTTAAATTAAGATTTCAAATTTGAAAATTTTAAACCCTGTAAGTTGTTTTTGAATAATAATGAAAAATTATTTTCTACAAATCCTTATTCAGGTAAAAATTATTCTTGAATATCCTTGAACAACATAATCAAAGCTTTGATAATCTTGTCCCCACCAGTTTGATAAAATGAAAAGATACAAACTATATATGGCAATTTCATTAGAGATTTCTTTAAACCCTGTAATCTTCATTTTGACTTATTAATATAATAGCCTACTCAAATAAGCAAATTCACTTTCAACTAAAAACTCAAGATTATACGTAATAAATACAGCATTGTTTTACGTTTTATCCATTTTTTCCCTAAGATTTCTTAACTTTTGCAACGAGTCATTGACCAAAGAAGCAAAATTCTGTTTCATTTATTATTAGGAAAAGAAATGATTCTCTCCTGCAATAATTCATGAATTTTTATGCCTCCTTAACCAGGTCTGCATTCACAAGTCATGCAACTCGGACACAAAAGGAGGACAACTAAAATATCATTACACTTTACAAATAAAAGTTCTGAGGTCAAACTATTACCTTTGAATCAGGCTTTTTTGTTGTTTCAAGACGAGCTAAGGCTTCCTTTCTTCTCTCTTCTCTTTTAGCCATTTTTTCAAAAGCTTTCATAATGGCCTCCATTTTCCTTTCCTCGCGTGTCTGTAAGAAAAGCATGTTATCATAAGCAACACTCAAATCTTGTTGATCACTGAGGATTCTGTGAACCAACTATATGAACTTTCTTATAGCCCACAGTGATTTTGTTCAAGCATTTAAGGTTAGATACTTTTGGAATTTCTGAATTCAGATCAGATTATTTAACATTTAAAACCAAAATTCTTGTTCAGTCTAAAATATAACTTAATAAATCCTTAACATAAAGTGAATACAAGCTTAAAAGATAGCCAGAGTTCAAATTAGCAAAAGTCTTTTTGTCCATGTCTAAAAGACAATCGCCAACTAATAACATTTTATGTACTGTATTTAAAGGGGCTATTCCACATGAAGTGCTGCTTATTTTTTAACCTTTTTCTTGGCTCTCTCGACGAGATCTTGTTCTGATTCAGAAGACCCCTGTCCTTCCCCTGCTAGATGTGCACCTTCTGACGGTGTAGGGGACGCAACTGGAACTTTAATGTCAGCTTCCTTCTTTACTGGGCTCATCTCCTCCTGGTGACAAAATTTCCTTTCACAATAACGATAAATATAGCAACAAGTAACCTAATAGTACTTGATGTTGAATTTTGAAAACTTCAATAAAGCCTTGACATTTACTACTCAGCAAGGTTGTTTGAGAATATGAATTTCTACATGATATAAGAGATAATACCAATATATTTCAAAACATGTTGAAATGTAACTTTTGAACATTTACATTCGTTGATGAGACCATAATTTCTTCTACAATTTAACAGATCAAGTGTTGAAATGTTTTAGAAGAATTCTATAAGTTGTATGGTATCAAAACTTGAATATATAGTGATCTCTAATGAAATGTGGCTTTTCTGTGAATAAAGAACTTGCTTATCAGTAAAATCTTGTACTTTAAAGTAAGTATTCCTCATTCAGATTATTAGATCCACCTACCTCGATAGGAGGAACTTTCTTGTGTTCAACTGTCTGTTTGGTCGGAGATGCTACAGGTGTACCAGGACTCTTGGGTTCAGTCTTGACCTTTGTGCGGGTTATTGCTCTCTCTGGGGCGCTGAACCTCCGTGTTCGTTTCTTCTCTCTGACCGGCGACTGAGGAGGGGGGACTGGGGCTGGTGTTGGAACGGGGGCTGGTGTCCGCTGCGGCGTCTCCCTATGACAGATGGAACATGGTGAACAATCTTGTCATCTTAGCAATACTAAATTTTCCTTTATACTTTTTTTTCAAAATTCATTCATTCTTGTTACATGTTCCAAGCTCATATGAATTTAAACAAAACTTTTCTTGCAAATGATAAAGTGTTACCAAATACCTTATTAGGCTGTTGAAAATTGTTGCAACCCAGCAAGTTTAAGGATTCCCATAGAAGTATTTTTTTAGCTAGATTTGTAGTTCACTGATGACATCACAACCATAAAAACTTTTATACTTCAATCTAATTATTCAAATCAAAAGAAAATCATTTATAAATTGATTGCAGCAATAATCCACTCTCTAGGATATGTTTCTGATCAAGGGTTTTATAATCACTTAAAACAACATAAAGAACAATTGTTTACGTTGAAAATGCATCTAAATAAATTTTTTGAAAAAGAACAGCAGCTCACTTGTTCTGAGAATTCCTTAACTTCTTGAAGTATCTTGAGACAGGACATGTGGCTTTCAGGCAAGCACACTCAACACTGTATGAACTGAAACACAAATACATTTCTTTATGAGTCAACGTGTCTAATTAATAAATTGTCAAATAAGTAACAGTATGCTAAATTCCTTTTTTAAGAAACATTCTGCATGAAAGACATTTTTTAAATCATAATAACTTTGTGCAAGGCTTATTGGTTGAAAAATAAAGGTAGGGTTGGATACATCTTGAGGGGCTCACCAAGCCAAGTAGCAATTTTTTTTCATTCAATTCATTCACAGGCAAGGGTAATTAATATTACTTCTTTCATAAATACAAGGATGAAAGTTGATCAAATCAGCTTAATTTCATTTTTCATCAACAAATGAAATTTTGGTATTGTGAAACCTTCAATCAAACTACTTACCACTCTTTGTAGTTATAATCAAAGGGTATAGTTATTTCTCCTCCTTGGGGGATGTCCTTTTTGGAAAAGATGACAAAATGGATGTTTCCCTTTTCAATGACATGTTGCACCTGTAAAATAAACAGATAGGTTTGACCAACTAACACAACTGACATGGTTAATCATGTGATTCCTTTAATCAGGTCTGACCATAAATGCATAACAGAGCTACAATTGAAAATGAAATTTTACCATTCTGAACTTTCAAAAGCAATTTTCATTTACCTTTCTATTTATTATTCACAAGGCTAAGTCACTAAAACATAATATAGAACTTCTTGTCTTGATCAAGCAATAAATAAACTAAAAGAACAATTTTATTTTAATTTCAATTTTAGTGCTTACCTCAGCATTTGGAGTACATGACCTCCGAACAAACCGGGAATCCACTCCATAGGAACTTGCATCCACACAAAGATTAAGATTATCAAATTTTGTGTAAAATAATAGAAACGGATGTAGTCTGAAACAAGAAAATGACTTTTTAAATAACAGACTTCCCTGGATTTAAATATATTTCAGCTACCATACACTTAGTCAATGCCAAACATATCACATGCAATTGAATGTTTAAAATGCATGCACAACATGACAGATTTTAAGATAATTCTATAACATTTTGATATTCTATCCTCGTACGGCACAAAATCCATCTCAATTTTGACTGTATTTCCAAATATGTCCGACCTATTAAACACTACAAGAACATCTTGATAGCAACACACAATTCATAAACATGATATTAACAGATAAGCAAATAAAAATACACCATAGGCAAATGTGGAAGAACACTTTCATACAAACATGCTAAATTCATAAACATGATAACCAAATAAAAATACAGCATAGTATACTGTGTAAGAAATGTCAGCGGCACAACTCACTGTTTCATCAATTTCTCCTCGTCTAGATGCTCCCGGAGCATCACATATCCCTTGTACTCTATCACAGCTTCACCTTGAGGGATCACCTCCTTCGCCAGTAGACCCTGCACACAGTTAGCAACATAGGACGTCTTTGATGGGCATTGTAATAGAAATATATATCCTTCCTTACACTTTTAATTAGGTTTCCCTCAGTACAGTAACACTTGTGTTATTTATTATCAAGAATAGACAAAAATGTTCTTTCCTGTGATAATAAATAAATTTCTATTCCTCCTTAACCAGGTCTGCATTCACAAATCATGCAACTCGGACACAAAAGGAGGCAATTGTCCAACTTCTTACAAAGATAAGTTGAATTAACACGACAGAGGGGTCAAAATTAGTCTGATTACAATACAATTCTTGTGGACTACTGTCTTTCTATAGCTCATAGACAGAATGCATTTCAGCTAGCCAATAGCAGTGAAAAGATGTTATTAACATTAAAATCTAACTATTCCTTCGGATTACCAACTAATACAACTTACTTATCCAGTATATTTTCTACAAGCTATTGTTGGGCAGATTATAAGTCAAAGAAAGCTTACCTTTCTGTTTGTTTTCACTTCAGCAACCATACACAGCTGAACCAGCAGCTTGTCACTCATAAAGCCATCAGACTGAAATGAAGAATTACCAATATCCTAGAAAATATTCTTCTTCAATGGAAATATGTATTTGATCTTTATTTATCATAAGAAATATTATGAATAAATATTCAGATATGTCTTAAAAATAAATCTTTTAGAAAAACATTGTACAAATTATCTAAATTTACAATTCTTCATTGAAATAGATAAAATAATTTTCTCATATAATATTTCCATGGTGGCAAAACATACATGAAACACACTTACCAACACTCCATTGGTCTTTGACAAGGAAAGAAGATCTTTCATTCCAGCACTATAATGATTTTCTTTGGCTTCTTCGTAAGCATCAACCCAAGGACTGATTTGGAATAAAAATGATATCTAGATTAATTGTCCTGCAGAATTAACAAGTAAAAATAATTTTCAAAACCAAACTTTCTCAAATCTTGGACATACATTTTGTAAGGAAAAATTCTCTGATGGAAAGATTTTTCTTGAAAATAGTTAAAAACGGTAAAACCTCTTGCAAAATGCAAACATGATTACCTGAACATGCTGTTCCAAGGGTCACTGCTATCAATTGCCATTGAGACAGAAGATTTCCTCCTTTTCTGTAACAAGATAGGCAACCATTTCAGAAGTATTCAATCTCTTATCTATAGATATGAAAGTTTAAGTTCTCCCACAAGAACAAGATTTACTTTGTGTTAAGAAACTAGAATTCATAAAAAAGGGTTTTGACAAAAATTTATTACAGTATACTGAAATATTGAATATATATTTTTCAAATCAAACAGAAAACATTGAATTCTCACCTTTACAATTCTAGTTGGCTTCTGAATATTATCTTTGGTAATCTGAAAATAGGATCAAATAGATATAAACTTTAAAATTGTTACCAACAATAATAAACATGATTAATATGTAGATACATTTATTGAGAATCCATTAATACCCATATGTCAAGTTAATTCACCATAGTTTCTCAACATAACAAGCAATATTTACCAAACCTCCTTGTATTCCAAAGCAATATATATAGAGAATCTCACCCAAGTGTCTTCTGATATCAAATATATCAACACAAGTTGATAAAAGTAACAAATATCCGAGGCTTGCCGAGGATATTTTACTTTTATCAACGAGTGTGAGATTCTATTTATCATCCAAAATCATTTTTTATCACATTTGCATTAAAAATTTACAATTTTTGAACACTGCATGGTCCTAAACCAGTGATGTCATAGTATTGTGACGTCATGGTGGTTATGACGTCATAGCATTGTGATGTCATTACTGATGATGTAAAATGTCTGTGATGTCATGTCCCTTCTGATGACAGGGCATTGTTCAAAATCTACTGTCAAAGCGATATCTCCTTGGAGATATCGCTTGATCTTCCACAAGCGATATCTCCTGTGGAACCCAGTTTTGGATGATAAAATAACTCTTTGAACTTGGCAAAGTACTTAAACATTATTTAAATAATGTATATAAAAAAAATGATTAACAATTACATGTGACCTAAATAATGAAAACTTACCTTTATTCTATGTTTCTTGTTTAACTCTTTTCCCACATTTTCTTTTTCCTTTTTAGTCAATCGTTTTTCTTTTTTCAAAACCATCTTTTTAGGAGACACCTTGTCTTTGGCCTTTGACACCCGTCTTTGTTTCACCATTTTCCCTTTTGTGGGAGAAAGTGATTTTTTATTTAAAGATGCCAGGTGATTAGCAGCTTCATCAGGATCCGTATCTGTAGCACTTGTATCTAAATCAACAGAACAATTATCTATAGTTGATTCTTTCAAAGAATTAGACAATATATAGAAAAGTGAAAATAATTGTTCAAATACTTTGTTTCCACTTTAGATCATCTTGAGCATTTTCAAATGCATAATTTTTATAAAAACAAATTTCGACTTCAAATTATAAGTTCATATTATACAAATGCTCAACTTGTTCATGTCTTGTTCACAAATAAATGAAGCACTTCTTCCATTGAAATTACATGAAAACTATGTGAGCACCTTGAATTGAAAAACGAAGAAAGTTATCTCCCTTGAAAGGATTAATAGATGTTGAATTACCTCCCTTACCTGTCATCTCCTCCCGTTTCTTCATCTGAATCAGCCTTGCTCGCTCCACATCAATGACACGAGGCTCGCACAACTCGCAGAAAAAACTTTCAGGGATATTGTTCCGCTCAATGCCCATGCAATCTATGTGTTGCCAAACACTGCAAAATAAACATTTCTTTTAATCCCCTGATAACATGTAATTGGCTACTTTGCCACAATCCAGTTATTCAAAATGTTCTGTTAACTTCAATAATGAAGGCCAATAAACATTTAGGAAATAGAAATAATCATTTAAACCAATGTTATATCTCAAATAAATTCAAACTTGATAATGTAAAATATCATTGTCACATTATAAATTTCAAAGGACAAACGCCAATGGTGAAGATACTCAAAAATCGTTTTTATTTAATCATATGATATACTTGACATTGAGGGTTTCAAAATCTTGTAGGTTTATTCTGTAAAAAGATGACTGAGACTAACCTGCATCTATCACAGCAGATCATGTAACCATCGTCATGTTGGAACTGGCACACACATCGAGTGACACTGTCGTCAAACTTGTCGTCTTTCGGCAGCGGCAGTACGGCCGACGTGCTAGTGCCAGTACTGGTTGTGGTGACCACTTCCTCCACTTCAACATGGCCGTTGATGATCCGAGCAGGGGGAGGAGACTGTGGGGGGCTTGGGGGGAGTGGGGCTCCGTAGTTATGGTCCTTAAAGGCAGAAACAAGTTTATTTGTAGCTTTTTTTAAACATTTATCTCTCATACCATTACTTGATTAATTTAGGCATTTAGACTACCAATCATAAGTGTTTATCAGTCCAACATCATTTCTACCCCTAGTCATGGGCTACCATACAAGTGCTTATTTCTATCCCTCATAAAAAAAAACAGCATTTCTTGTGCAAATAAACAATAATGGATGTCCAAAACATTTAAGATTTTGAGATGTTCATAATTTCATTGTGAAACGTATTTCCATAGTATAAGTATTACTACAATGTAAAACATATTTTATTTACTCTCACAATAAGGTGATAAACATCATTCAATAAATTACAACCAGTACTCTTTCAAATGCAAAACAATTTGTTTTTGTTATACCTGGTACGGTAGGCCATAACAGCTGGCATAGACAGTTGGAGGCGGTCGACAGATATCCTCGGGTGGGGGACGGGGAGGAATTTCAACTGTGTCGCTGAAAGAGAGATTAAACATAATAAGGAATGTACAAATAAATGATTGTAATGTCTAACAGTTGTGAGTCCTCTCATCATTATGCTTGTAGCTTTCCACATTTGTAACCTGATCAGACTACTGAATAGATGACCTATTTCATGACATGACTGTTGATAGTTCATGCTCGGCGATTAATAATAGCACATAGAATGTTCTGAATCACTCCTGTTGTGATGTTATCAAAAAGGATTAGAAAAGACTTGCTTTAGCGAGGATTAAAAGACATGCCAAAACATGTTAATGATGGTAATTGAATGAACACCTGGATTGGACTGTCCAACATAAATCAATATCTTTTTATGAATCATGTTAGCTTAGCTTTTCAACAACAACGATAATGAAAGATTGACTGAGACTGGGTGTAATAATTAATCTTAAACTCAAGCCATGTTTGAATTACTAGGCACCTTCAAACAGTGTCAGTATATTTAGCAGGCATTAGGAGAGACATCTTTGACAATGGTCATTATGGACTATTTTCAAACTCCTATGATAGTTTCCACATTTCATGTTGACCATTGCCTTTGTACCAATTGTAAACTTTAAAAGTTATTGGGCCATTTGTTTATCTAATGTACAAAATAACCAATTAATAGCTCCAACCTTTCACTACGTGGTGCTCATGACAGTCCTCAAATTGAAATAGTGTTCAAGTTTACAGGCTCCACTATCTAATAATTTTCAGATAAGAATTAAACAGAGCACACTTACTCATCATGTGACCAGACATCATTGCCACTGTTACCCATTCCATGGACCGCCCCAATGCGCACTATTATGCTCATCTTGATGGTTCTACATTAATTCTCCAACAGCAGAACCTGGGGCTGCTCAGAGCAGCCACACAGCTGTGCATGACAGTTACCTGTCCTACACCCTCACCTGAAAAAAACAAAACACAATAAGATTTTCCCCCAAAAATAGCACATTTTCAAACATTTCTAAACGAGTTGTCATTTGTGATGACACCGACATTTTATGATAATGCACAAACAGACTATGAAAGATCAGCAAGATATAATTTGATACGATGACACATATCCCTATTACTTTCTCATAAATTTAGTTTTCCTTACATTTATACAAAATAAAACTAACTTTAACGAAAGGCTTGACTATCAGTGTGTATGACATAATAAGATAATAGATAACATATCACAACATGCATTTTGTCAAATTTAGCATCAAGAGTCTTGATCCCCTGATTAATGTCTAGGACCTTTACAAGGAAACAAGTCAAACTTTCTTTTACACTAAAATATCAGACAAACAGGAAAACATTGTCGATTTAATCATTAAGGGCAGTTTGACATTAGTATTTCAATTAGTATGTCAAGCTCTTAAGGTCAGTTAAAATTGAATTTCTATCTAACATTTAAATGTATAAGTCAAGTTTGTCACAGGTTGCCCATAATCAGGCCGACGTAATGTAAAGCCAGAAGTTAGTAAACAATTTTGCTAGTAATTAAATGTCATTTCAGTATGTCATTTCACCCACATGTACAATGAGCTATGAATCAGAATGCCAATTAGCTTCTATGATTAAGTTTGAAAGAATGATCTTAGATATCAAATTTTGTTATGCACATCCTTAATGTGATAAACATTACACAGTGCACAAATTCGATAAAAACTACTCTTTACATAAATTACATTATCCCTTTATACGATAGGTAGCATGCTCTCTTGACATTCACAAAATCAAGTTTGGAAGAAAGAGAATGTCATGAGGTGTGGGTGATTTGGGAGTTTGGTACTTCATAGAACACTTAAAAAACACCACACTTCAGACAGATGCAAATATTATTGAATTTAACAGATATTCTCATTAAAACCAATTGGAAGGAAACCTTTCATTATCACTCATACCTCACATAGATTTCTGATCTGAGACTGTTCAATAGGGGCTGGGTCAGGTAATTATTTCTATCCAGCTAAACATGCAAGGTTTGATATTTAGATGGCCTCTGATACAGACGTCTTTGACAAAGGGCCATTTTTAGATTAAGACTTTCTTCAGTTTCTTGTAATATCGAAAAGGACCATTGCCCTTATATCAATTGAAAATTCAAAATTTTAATTGACCATTTCCTCATTCAATGTGAAAAATAACCCATTGCTCCTGCCTTTCCAAATCTCTGCTGATAGTTTGAATTTACCAAAGGTTAGTTGTACTCAGATCAGAAACACCGCAAGTTAGAGAGCATTCAGTTCTAGTTGGTATCAAAGATATAGTTTGAAGGGAGATAGCAGTGATGAAATAAGGCCTGTCTGACACTTTACTTTTGAACTGCGCTGGTAACTTTTGGAGTTACCCCTTAAATTTTACCATTAAAATGAACAAAATAACATTTTTGGGCCGTCTACTTTTCAGGCTTTTTTCATACACTGGAGATAGCCTTTGAACACCACTGTGGTGCTGCAGGCATTAGCCGCTACTGCAATGCAGTAAAATATGACTGCTGAAAAACAGTGTTTTACATCAGAAACAGTTGCAGAGCTCATAGCATTAGTAGAATTTGGACCTATGCTGTTAAAATACTAGTAAACAAACCCATCATTTTAAATACAAACTTGACAAGGACTTTTTTAAAGTATTTTAAAGTATACTAAGGTCATAACACATGCTTAATGGTACAGGAAAAGGAAAATAACACCTCAAATATGGTCTCAATTACAATCCCCTCCCCAATACACAAATCTCTGAAGGTTTTCAATGATTACAATAAACAGGTTCTGCACACCCCTCGATCGGGGGTAGGCACCCGATCGGGAACTAACACCTCGATCGGGATAATAAAATCATCGAAAACAAGGGTAAAAGTGTTGTTTTTCAAGCTCACATTTTCATATCACAACGGCGCATCATGACGGATGAACCATCAGGTTAGCAAACCTTTTGGCCAGCTATCTGCATAAAGTGCGCATTGAAACGATGCCGCAATTTGACCGCTGCCCCCTCTAAACAGAAGTCCCCTTTTCTAACTTTTGCACATTATCGTCTCCAAAAGCACAATCAAAGTCAATATTCATACAAGTTTTAACAGAACGTCAATTATCACCAACCTAACTTTCGATGTATCTCCCCTGCACCAACTAAACTCCTTCCGGTTTACTGCAAAGGGGGGTAACGCACCTGATTAGAGAGTATACGGTGAAAACGGTTACACACCAAAACGGCAACTAACAAGAACGGCGACAAGTTGGTCGAAATGATGAGTAATGGTTGGTCAAATCGGCAAAACACATTTATTTGTACATCATATGTCTAAGTTGCTTAACTGAGTTCATATGATGATGTTTCTCACATTAATCCAATTTTATGTTGTCTTTGATGTAATACTAATTGTTTTTATGACATAACGTTGCATTTAATTCAGAAATATATTTATAACGAAATAATTGTATTTCCAAAATAATTGTTGCCGTTTTGTTCGGCGAATTTGAATTGATATAGATGTTGTACCGATAAAATAACCATATTTAGTTGTTTCTATCAACTTGTCGCCGTTCTTGTTAGTTGCCGTTTTGGTGTGTAGCCGTTTTCACCGTATACTCTCTAATCAGGTGCGTTACCCCCCTTTGCAGTAAACCGGAAGGAGTTTAGTTGGTGCAGGGGAGATACATCGAAAGTTAGGTTGGTGATAATTGACGTTCTGTTAAAACTTGTATGAATATTGACTTTGATTGTGCTTTTGGAGACGATAATGTGCAAAAGTTAGAAAAGGGGGCTTCTGTTTAGAGGGGGCAGCGGTCAAATTGCGGCATCGTTTCAATGCGCACTTTATGCAGATAGCTGGCCAAAAGGTTTGCTAACCTGATGGTTCATCCGTCATGATGCGCCGTTGTGATATGAAAATGTGAGCTTGAAAAACAACACTTTTACCCTTGTTTTCGATGATTTTATTATCCCGATCGGGGTTTTAGTTCCCGATCGGGTACTGACCCCGATCGAGGGGTGTGCAGAACCTGATAAAACCGTGTATCCTCTTTAAAAGTGAGAAATGATAATACTTTGTACCGTATTATTTGCCTGGATCGTGTAAAATAATCTCATAACTGATAAATCTTTCAACTGATGTAATTCTAACACCGGTTTGCATAAGTTAGACATGTGCACAAATACATAATATCATTGCCAATATTTCCAACATGCATAGAAATCAGCATTATTAAAGGTTAGAAATGTGGTACCACATTGAATCATTTTAAACTTAGCACTAAAATATATCCATATTCTGTTTTTGACAAGCACATTTTATTGAGAACAAACTCTTAAATTTCTCGAATCAATAGATGTCAATAAAACTGTTGTCAGGAAACATCGCTCTATGATAAATTTATCTTTTATTGTCTTGATATATTCCCACCATTTTGAAACATGGTGAATAAATTATGCTTTGGTCAAATGTTTTTCTTCTGAAATGACCATGAATAATGTAATAACAGCTTCAATGTAAGTAGGTAAATGAAAGAATTGGTTATTTCACAAATAGTTTTCCATAAGTGAGACTGACATGATGCAAATCGTGTTGGAAAATTCAAATAATACAACATGACTGCCTCAATCTTCAAAAATGGCGACCATAACAGGGTTCTGGGAAAACAGTCGGCCATTGTGAAAAACCAGAGACATTTTGTAAAACTAAAATGTAATTTTCTCTAAGCGTGATTTCTTACATAAAACTTATTATTCTTTGCATATGATAATTATTTTATTTTCCAAACATCCACAAAGCTCAGATTTGCAAAATTAAAGAAGGGATAAGTTTGACATGACGAAATGGTTCAGTTTTCGTGAACAAAAATGGCGCCGGCGACCTTCGAGATCGACCTGTCAGACAGACGTGATGATCATAATATACCCTAAAATCGCCAGACTAGCATGCAAATAGCAAAATAACGTCTATTAGATATTCTTTTATCAGTTATTAGTGTTGTCAAAATGGTATTAACCGCCCTCTCAGCAAAACAAACATGACTCATGCTGTCATGTCTCACAAGATTCATGCCAAGGCCATATAAACTTACCATAAACAGGTACCCTTATCCACGTTCCAAGAATACCATTTGATGGTTGATAATATCGGTGAAGTCACATGAGTCCAACAATGTTCACATACATTAAAATGCAACAATAACAATAGGATAAAAAGTGTAATGTTTTGGAAAAACAAATGTCTGAGCAGTTGACCCGGTTTGTTTATACCGGACACCTGCATAAAATACCCCCTTCAGCGAGTCAGTTCTTTGAAATTGGATATTATAAACACATAATCCGTAAGAATGCACGTTTTCTGTGTATCCAAAATTGCACTTTGTCCCTTAGGAACGAGTGACAGGACGTAAACATAGTCATTTCTTCGTTTGTTTCACCACCGTCCATTTTCCATCATGGCGGCCATGAAATGTCAATTTCTGCGGGGATTCCAATTTGAGTACGAGCGGGTACCGCACATCGTCGTGACGTCAAGAAAATATTAAAAATATCAGTTATAATACATTTCATGCATCAAAACTACTTTATGATAAGTAAAGATAAGTTGCAGTGATATCCAAAAAGAAAAGTTCCGGTTTTTGATATTTTATGAATTCGTTCGTTTCCGTCGTCTGCTAACAAGTGCGCATGCCCGATTGATGAGACTGGGGACTTGACAGTAGTAGGGCATCTGTCAAGTTACAAATATTCAATGTTTACAGAAAAATTCTACAACTGTTGGTCCTGAAAACAGCCTAGTTTGTGTCTAACATGCTTGACCCGTCGTCAAGCGAAGAGGAGTCTGACAATGAGACCCTTGAAGATGAAAATTCAGACGTCCTCAGTCTCCCAAGTGCTGAGCAGAGAAGCCTGTCAGCCAGTGGGGATAACTTAAGTGTTATGGGAGGACATTCTCGATCAAATAGTATTCGTCCTTCCAGTCCCAGTCCTTCACTTATCAGTGATAGAGAGAAGGCAGTAGAAGATGCAGAGAAATTGGAAAAAGAGGAGGAGGAGAGAAAGAAAAGGTTACAATTGTATGTGTTTGTAATGAGATGTATAGCCTATCCTTTTAATGCAAAACAACCAACTGATATGGCAAGACGACAAACTAAGGTTACTAAACAACAGCTACAAACTATAAAAGAACGCTTTCATGCATTTCTCAGTGGGGAAACTAATATAGTAGCAGATGAGGCCTTCACAAATGCAGTCCAGAGTTACTATGAGGTGTTTTTGAAAAGTGATCGCGTCGCAAACATGGTACGCAGTGGAGGATGTTCCGCTAATGACTTTCGGGAAGTTTTCAAGAATAACATTGAGAAAAGAGTCCGAAGCTTGCCAGAAATAGATGGATTAAGTAAGGAAACTGTTTTAAGTTCATGGATGGCAAAATTTGATTCCATATACAGAGGCGAAGACGACCCTCGGAAACAACCGCAACGGATGGCTACTGCAGCGTCAGAGCTTATACTCAGCAAAGAACAATTATATGAAATGTTTCAAAATATATTGGGAGTGAAGAAATATGAGCATCAAATATTGTATAATGCTTGTCAGGTAAGTAAGAACTAAATTAAGATATATAATTTGCATGAGGACAAGTAGTATATTACAAGAATACTAGAGGGTTTTCCAAAAGTTTAACATTTATATTAGGCTAAATTAATAAGACAGCTGATTGTCAGTACAAGAGATTGAACCAGCAATGCTTTTGTTGGTTGCCTTCTGCACATGATTTGCACAACACATTAATCAATCATACATCAAGAACCAGACAACAGAGTTTTTGTTTGATCTCACAAAAGGTTTCCTTGACTCTCATCATCTTTTCAAGAGACCAAAATTTTAAATGAAGTACTGATATTTGTAATAACTATCAACATCTTTAGAAATGACAGAAAGACATGACTTAAAGTTTCATATATTTTAACCGTTATCTTTATGAAACATTCAACAAAAAAAGAGGACACTTTCTTCCTACAACTGGCTACAAGTGACAATTTCAAAATGACTCTTTTAGTTATTCATTATATATATACAGCTGTAAATAACAGTTGCAGTGACAGCTGATTGTATTAAAAGTTGACTCCAGAAGTCTTAAAACAAGCTTTAGTTAAGTAATTGATTTGGTTATTCTAGGTGAGTTTTAAACAGTACATGTACATTCTATATCAATTGAAAATGTGCTTTGTTATCAAAGTGCGGGACATCAACGCTAAAGAATGGGAGAGGGGTTCCATAACCTTCCAGAAACAACTGTACAGTGGTGCTGCATGTGTGATCAGTGATGATTTATCAATACTATGCTAATTGTGTACCATATATCCTCTAATAAGCGCAGTGTCTTCAATGAGCGCTTTATAAGCGCGGCAGAGTTAAGGGTAATTGATAAAATAAGTGCCGGGCCTCTAATAAGGGATTAAGGTATGCTGAAAAAATAAGTGCGGGGCGCTTATAAGAGGAAATACAGTATTTTGGGAATTTACCTTCAAAAGTATAATCCCATTATGGAGACCTTCCATGTATTGATTATTGCCACACATTGATTGATTATTGCAAATAAAGCAATTAGAAATTACAACCCATTTTGTAACTTCAGTTCGTTAGAATTATTGCTATTTAGAGATATTTACTTTATTGAGATGTTGTTAATGCATACATTTAGACACACATTTAGTTACACATATTTTGAGTAATGCTTTATTTCCATAGAAACAATACACTGTGTTTTTTCCATGGATGACTAAAAAGTTGCTTTGTTTCAATACCCTTGAAAACACAAGTTGTGGTGATGGTGGTTTTGGTGGTGTTGGAAAAACTGTGAGTGGATCATAAAAATTCATATGAGTTCATGTAACAGTGGTATTTGGTTTAAGACTGACGTGATCTGTAACAATATTTAAAGTGAAACAAATGGTTATCATGAACATTTTCTGGGCTTGAGTTTGTAGTATAATACTTATCTTAATTCTTGAACCTTCTGATTCTTCACTGAATGAAAAGTCATGCTTTTATCAGATGGAATTGCACTGCTTAAACCCTGGCTGATATATTGATATCACAGCTAGCTTCTAAGCATTCCCATTCTCAATCAATAATGTCTTTAGCTCTTTTTTAGCTTGTATATGCTGTGTGGTTGTTTTCATTACCAATCTCTTAGTCACTGACAGCAAACAGACTCTATTGTTGGTTATTTGTTAACATCATAACACATGTTGCAAAATCAGTCTTTAATTTTATTCTTGGTGGATGGTAGTTATAATTCCAATAAACATTTTGTAACATGTTGAAAACTTGCGCAACAACTGTGAAGTATTTGTTATTTATGTCATAGGATAATTTTCATTTACAAATTAATAACAATTTATATTTTGTTATTGATTAACAGAGTTTGAGGCCGAGATGCCATCACAAATCAATAGAAGGTTGCTTGATAGTCTAACAACATCTAAGAGTAACACTTAAAGAGCCAGTTCTATTGACTTCTGGTTTGTGACCTTGTTTGTGTGAGAAATGTCATGATTCAATGCAATTGTTTGATCTTTTTTACTTTTTCTTTAAAATACCAACTATATGTATTGATTTTCTATCCACCGGGAATATGAGATTTCATGAGTCATCTTCGCTTAGATATTAACTCAATTTTTATGTAAGGCATCATGGATGAACATTCTTTTAAGAAATTAATTGTAAACTGATTATTAGCTCACCTTTACAAAGTAAATGTGAGCTTATGTCATGGCGCTTCGTCCGTCGTCCGTCTGTCTGTCCGTCCGTCCGTCCGTCCGTCTGTCCGTCCGTAAACTTTCAGAAAAAAGACTACTCCTCCTAAATGAATCCAGATATCATTCTGAAATTGTAGTATGTTATACCCATGGTGATTCCTCACAGAAAGGTAGACGTTTCAGTTTTGAGAATCCAAGATGGCCGCCATGGCAGCCATATTGAATTTTCAATTAGATTTCACGAAAAAGACTACTCCTCCTAAACAAATCCAGATATCATTCTGAAATTGTAGTATGTTATACCCATGGTGATTCCTCACAGAAAGGTAGACGTTTCAGTTTTGAGAATCCAAGATGGCCGCCATGGCAGCCATATTGAATTTTCAATTAGATTTCACGAAAAAGACTACTCCTTCTAAACAAATCCAGATATCATTCTGAAATTGTAGTATGTTATACCCATGGTGATTCCTCACAGAAAGGTAGACGTTTCAGTTTTGAGAATCCAAGATGGCCGCTATGGCAGCCATATTGAATTTTCAATTAGATTTCATGAAAAGACTACTCTTTCTAAACCAATCTAGATATCATTCTGAAATTGTAGTATGTTATAACTATGGTGATTCCGCACAGAAAGGTAAACGTTTCAGTTTTGAGAATCCAAGATGGCTGCAATAGCAGCCATATTGAATTTTCAATGAGATTTCATGAAAATGACTACTTCTCCTAAACCAATCTAGATATCATTTTCATATTGTAGTATGTTATACCTATAGTGATTCCTCCCACAAAGGTAGACGTTTCAGTTTTGAGAACCAAAGATGGCCGCGATAGCATCCATATTGACTTTTCAGCTGCAAATGACGCATCATTATTACTAAATTTTAAGCTTTCATCAAGTGATCACTCGCACTATATAAATTCTCTAATTTGAACTTACTAATCATAATATTATCTTGAATATGGAATATTTAAGATTGTCATGCAAGTTTTTCTATATTTTTAAGTGTTTCTAAAACATTAAGATGAAAGACAAACATAATTAATTAATTTGTTTAGATTATTTATGGAATTAGCTGCAAAAACCCAATAACATTAAACATCATGTTGAATTTTAAACCATGGTATCTCCCTTATATTCCTTTAAATACCACACAAAAGGGGTCAACCAGAGTTCAGATATTCCTGTTGAGTCTAATACACATCCCAATACAGGCTGCTAGCATCACAGTCTCAGCTGCTAGTCTGTTGCATAATCAACCTGACCAAATTGATATGGTAGAGCATTATGCTATATTGCCATGTGTATGCAATAAGAGTTGTGGAAATTAGACTTGTATTCTCATGACAGTGATATGTTCTTTCTAAGAATAACAACTTACACAAAACTTGTCAACAATAAGCTTTGTGTTTAGCAATCTACATGATAAGTTGATGTGGAAAGAGTTATTTTGCATCAGGTTCCAGTTCCTGTGTTTTACTCATATTTGTACCATTTCTATATCTAACAGAAGTTCTTCTTGACACAAAATCAATTTAGGACATAAGCTAACTATATTTTGTGAAATTATATATATTTTTCACAACAATTCATGTTCTTTTCCGTCAAGTCTTTTAATACCACACATAAGGGCTTACCCAGAGTTCAGGTTTACATGCTTAGCACACTAGGATGCTTCTCCAAATATACGTACACAAAGCCAAATACACAAATTGCTACACTCTCCTTAAGGATCTGGGGCTAGCAGCCCTGCCTGCTTGTATATTGCATAGTAATCCTGACCTAATTGATAATTAGAACATAATGGACTTTATGGAAAGTATATAAATTGTCTTTATGAAAAGTATACTTGTATTCTATTAATAGTAATACTTTTTACAAATAACAATTTAAACTAGGATTGACGCGTCAATACTTAGGTCTTCAAGATTCCTCTTTGATCTTCACAAAGTGTTTGACCTTCACATGACTTTTTGTCTAAGAGGTAAACAGTAGCTAATAAATTATCAAAATGACCAAATTCCACTTGATATTCAGTGCTAAAGACTTTTCATAAAAATTCATCATGGTGGCCAATGTCAGCTATGACAACAATTCTTCAGTGAATATTATTTTTGATCTTCACAAAGTGTTTGACCTTCACATGACTTTTTGTCTAAGAGGTAAACAGTAGCTAATAAATTATCAAAATGACCAAATTCCACTTGATATTCAGTGCTAAAGACTTTTCATAAAAATTCATCATGGTGGCCAATGTCAGCTATGACAACAATTCTTCAGTGAATATTATTCCTAGTAGCAGAAAAAAAATTGGTTAAATTATCTCTCACCGTTTTCGAGATACATGTGATTAAACGTTGTAATGTAAAGAAAACACTGAAATTTGAAGATTTGTTTACCCCTACTCCATGTTGGTCCTTCTATCTCCTTAACTATCAACATTTTCATGATAAAGTACAACATAGCAACAGTTGTGCTTGGAATAGCGCATGTGAAAATACAATCAATTTAAAGATATCTTTCTTAATAAAGAAACTGTGTAACTTTGAAATGTGCTAAAAATGAGGATTTTCTAATAATCGCGATATTCAAGGACCGGTCATTCACAGAAAAAAATTGATCATGACTTGTTGATATTTTTTTCTGTCTACTTATTACATCTGCTTCACAAAACATCAATGATTAAATTTCTATCTGCAACAGTTTTAAAACTAAAATTCTCAAAGTAAAATAACCCTTGAAAAATGTTAAAATCGCCGAAAAGTGTAAAAAATCTCTTTATGTCCACATATTTCCTTTAATATAATCTTTTATATAATAATGACCTGTAGTGAAATTGTTCACCTATCATTGTAGAACAGAATGCAACAAACAGATCTTTGCAATTACATTTCCTAACAGAGTAGTGCCCCTTTGGACTTGACGCAGAAAAATCTTTTTTTTCAAAAGTTCATTTTTGAAATTGATGTAGCTCTAAAACCGCTCAAAATAGAGGGCAGGTTTGGGGGATTACTTTTTGCAGCGTTCATCTGGCTTTAAAATGAGCTATAGCATGCGTCTGTATGTATTGCCGTTAGTGAGGAGAAGATTTTCAAAGACGCGTACCGTCAGAACCGCGAAATTTCACAAAAAAATCAGTTTTTCGAAAATAGAAAAAAATCTATTTATACGGCCGAAAACCGCTATGGGCTTAATCGATGAGGAATTATGTTGGCCACATTTTGGTGAAAGTTTTATGAAATTATCTCCCATAGTTACCGAGAAATTGAGGTTTGACGTTTTTTCATTTAAGGGGAGATAACTCAAAAACGAAACGGAAATTCAAAAATCGCCACGGTCATTCACTAAGTTGAAGAAAAAGCTACATTCCCTGAAAATTTCATGAAATTCGGTTAAGAAGGGAAGGCTGTACATTTGACACAAAATCAGTACAAATAATAATAATAATAATAATAATAATAATTAGGATAAAAACAATAGGTCTTCAGACTTTCGTCTTGAAGACCTAACAAGTCAAGAATCAGCTTTTGTGTACAACAATCTGCACGATGAGTTAATATTAACAAGTTAAGAATCTGCTTTTATGTTCAGTAATCTACATGATAAGTGAATAATAGAGGTATTTTGTATCAGGTTCCAGTTCCAATACCATGTGTTTTATAAATACCTGTAAAAATAAATGATAATTGTATCATGCTGAAGGGGTTCTGGGAACAACATGTCATCATAGAAGTCATTATTTTTCAATTAGATTTCAGGCCAAGTACTACTCCTACTAAATCAATTAAGATATCATTCTGAAAAGTGAGTATTTTTTTATATAGTGATTCCTGACAAAGACGCATTTATTTTATTATCAAGAATCCAAGATGGTCAATATGTCAATTATATTGAATTTTCAATCAGATTTCATGAAATTCATTGAAAAGAATACATTTCCTGATCAATCAAATCAATGTCATTATATTTGTATTGATACGCTTGTTGTAATATTTATCAACACTATAAATACAGTTACAAAAAACTGTATGAATCATCTTTATCTGCGAACAGCCTGAAGCATGACTGTTTTAATAAATCCTTTCCGTTTTTCATATATGGCAAATAACATAGCCAGTGAGGGATAAATATACATTTTATAATCATCTATATCTGTTTACGGTCTGAACAATGATTATCTAGATAATTATAATGATCATTCAATTCAAACAAATCCTTTTCAAAAGCATTTAAAATTATTAAATTTGTTCACTCCAAACACTAACTGTTAGGTTTTTTAGTCCCTAGTTCCCATGCATTTAATTTATTCCAAATTGAAAAATTTTGGTTAATGAATAACAAATTATCTTTTATTTTGTTTGTCATGCTAATAAAAGATATCATTTAATATTCATCTTCAAAACTAATTGAACAGCTGTCTGAACAATTTTTTTGTTACAAAGTCTTTCACACCAATTCTCTCTGCTAGTTAAGATACTTCAATAAACATATTACTGAGTTGACCTCCAGATTATTTCCATTGCAAACCTCTCTTCTACCCCCACCCCTTCTATCCCCCCTTTCCCTCCTCCCCTTTTGTCTCCTGTCCTTCCCTTGCAAACCTCTCTTCTATCCCACATTCCTTCTATCCCCCCCCCCCCCCCCCCCCCCCCCTTTCCCCATCTATCCTTCCAGCCCCTCTCCTGCAACTCTCCTCTAAAGAGTATCTGTATTGCATATTGAAATGAGGGGAGGACACTCACTATATGGAATAACAGTAACTTACATAAGAGGATAAGTTACATAAGCTACATGCAGGTGCAAGAGGTCATCATAGATCATCATATCTAGTAATTAGCATAAACCCCCATGTTGCTAGCCTATTCTGACCAATCAGTTTGCACTATCATATGTCAAGATTTAAGATATTCAGAAATCTTCAGTTAGAATTACATGAGACATTGACCTGGACAGTTTACTTTGGCAATTGGACCTATCACTAGCTGAATTTGTGATTTGTGTCAGAGGGATATATTCCAAATGTTTATGTGCATCATCTTTTTAGTTTTTTGGAAGTTGAGAGTGTGACTAAATGAATACTCCTAAACCAATCAAGATATCATAATGAAATTAATACAGATGCCCACATAAAAGTAGCATTTTGAAGATTAAATTAAAAAGTCCAAGATGGTCACCAATTTAGCCATAGATATACAAAAAAGTTATACAAAAACCTACTGCTTGTTAACAAATCATGATTATATCATTCTTGTATTAATGTTTGTTCAAGCTCTAGTGGTTTCCAACAGAAGAATAGCATTTTAAAAGATAAAAAAATCATGATGGCAGCCATAATCAATTATCATATAAAAGATGGTTACACAATTAAACCATATTACCACATCATTCATTTTAAGGTGAGCTTCTGTACCCTCGGTACTTTTATATTTCATTTGAAATGATTTTTGATTACAATTTACACGTTGAGGCCTATTTTAGAAAATCAGCTGATTTCAATGCTGTTGTTGGACTCTCTTTTTAAATCATGTGACATCACTCACATTGATAAACACCTGTGTAGTGTGTAGTAACAATAAACTTGAAACATCTGTCACCAGAATCTGTTGCCTATTATAAGTAGACTTTGACGTATTGGGTTTGATCAGCATTATTTTATTGTCATTGAATTATTATTCTGGTGTGTTTTTGTTCGTGTGTCAATATCCAATTATAAAGCTGTTTCATAACATGAAGTTTGTTTGCAGACAAAACAAAACTCTATGCTAGTTTACAATATTTTGACTTTTTAAAAAACAATATTATTCCCAGTTTTAAACCAATATTGAATAATAACTTTTGTGAGATTTAAACTGTACTTACCAGCTCAGTCTTCTAAATACTTTGGCTTGATGTGGTGTATTAAAGTTCTTATTCCTAACCATTAGAGTTTTCTGTGGATTTTTTGATATCACAATCTTGGTTTCCCCAAATTTCTCTAAAGAATTTGTCAAAGCAGACTTTCTAAATATATGACGTCTTTTCTGACCTTATGTCTAGTGACCTTAATTTTATACACATGAACAAATATTGAATTGGGAAGTCTGTGCACAGCATCGACAAGTCAATGCTAATTTCTAGTTTCTGATTTTGGTTTGTTCTAGTTCAGCCATGAATATTCTTAAAATTCAAATGATTATGGAGGATTTATTCTAAGTTTAAACTCTTTGATGTTGTTAAAGATATCCGTTGGAAAGAATTTGAATTAGAATTTTGACAAAATTTAAGAAGTAGAATTGATATTTTTTGGGTATTTCTGATAGAAATTTTTATGCTTCCGATAGTTTTGGATCAATCTTCTTTACTTCAAGATTCAATGGTTTCATATGATTTTATAAATAATTGATGATCATGCCTTACAAGTTATTATTGATTCCTTGGCAAGTTTCCCCAGTATGTGGAATAAAATTCTAATTTTCCACTTTTGATGTTAACATTAGTAAAATATCATAGATGAGAGATGTGCTTTGGGGATGGTTCTTACTTTTGATTGAAATGTGATTTCAAGTGTTCAGATACAGATAGAGCCCTTTATTTTTTTAAGGCCTATTGTTTTTTCTGTGTCATTTCTTGTTTTAAAGCTGCACAGCTTTCTTTTTACAGAACAAAAATCTAGTCTTCATAGTCTTAACCCTTGTAAACCAAAATGGGAAAGTTGTTGATAGCACACTGAAATGTTAATTATTTGCCTCAAGATTAAAAACGCAAACCAGAAAGAACATGATAAATTTCACATCTAATGCAACTAAAAAAGATTCTGTATTGGTATGATCAAACATGTGTCATGCTTTGTACCAATGAAGACATTTCATCTTAAAATGAATAATTTTGAACATAACAGAACACAAGGGAGTTGTTTTGATGTATTGGCGGAGTTGTCTCCCATTAATCATAACCAGGATACCCCAGCTTCCCTCCACATCATCCCCGAGGTGCTGGACACTGGCATGTTAACGTAGCCAATCAAACTTTGATTAACTGCGGCAGGCAGCCCGGTGTTATTTCTAAAAATACAAGTGTTCATACTGTCTTGATCAATAGCAAGGGAAGCGATTTCAACCTCATTAGGCATATTCAAATGCACTGCACTGTGCCCAAATGCATGATGATTTCAAACTGTATTGTTCCAGATAGAGGATTCTCTACCTCTGTGTCCAAAAATAAGAGTAATTGATTTTTTGCCGAGTTGGTATTATTCAGCCCTAGGGCTTCAGACAGGTCCTTAGAGGCATATATCATCATCTTCTGAACTTCTGTTGCAAAACACATAAACTCTGTCAAGAAAAATCATTGTGGCTGGGAAAACATTGGAATATCAAGACATCTTTCATTATTGTTTATATCATTTCTTATGAACATTACCTTGAAAAAAATAAGAAAATTGTGTTAAGGAATAAAATATTTCTTTGAATAAGTGATTTCTCCCAGTGTTTCTTTATCCTATGTTTTTGTATCTCATGTTTTATTGTCTGTATCAAAGCTTACGTGAAGACAATCGTCTGGAAGAATGATTTTAGAAAGTTTTCTTCCACTTTGTCAAACAGAAAGCGGAATCGTTTTGAAAAACATGAAATATTTGCATAAAGTTGAGACAAATTGGCAGAATCTGACATTAACTGTGGCTGAATGTCAGATATGGTTATCTAATAAAATATCTTCGTTTGATTCCTATCCTAGACACTTTCGTAACTTTGCTCTTTCTTGAATTGATTTCTTTTAACTGGGGAAAATGTAAATTTCTTATATTGATAAAATTTGATAAAAACTGTCGATTAGACACCATTCTAACACTATTTAGGTTCTTTTGTGTCAGTGCCTTGATAAGGAAAAAGGAAAAATATACTGGGTTTTGACGGAGAAACTTTCATATTTGTAAAGGGAAAAATAAACAATTGAATTATTGCAAAGATTTATTATTAGCTCTTGGGTCTCAGACAAAACATTTAAGGTCCATTCATAGTTAAATTCATATTTGCAATATTGATTTAGAGTTTGTACATTCGTGACCCAGTAAGTTGGTCATGTGGGTAACCTATTTTAACGTCTTCTCATGGACCATAACTTCTTCCAAGAGTTTTGTGATTAAGAGGAATAAGTGTCAAATCAACCTCTGAAAATTAAGCAAAGCTGTTTGTAGACAATGTATTTATTTCATTTGTGAATATTTTGTAGATTGTTTATATCTCATGACAATAAATAACATTGGAATATTTGTTAGAAGGTTCCTCCATATGTCTGCATTAAGTGACCTATGTATACAAGTGAAAACAAAGAATTGTATGTCAGATTAATTTTACCATTATCTTTGATTCCTTTCAATTCAGTCAAACTGTCAAAGAATTTATTATTGTAGTATTATGTATTTTTGATTAGAATTCTATGATTCTTAGTATTAAATCATATGGATTCAAATAATTCCATTATCTATATTATTTTGTCAGAATCATGAATGCTTCATGTCTAAAGACAGAAATTCAAAGGATGGGGAGGAAGACTGAAGGATTCACACAAAAAAGAAATGTCACTCTTGCCTTTTAGCTTCAGACTAATTAGTCCAAGTTTCGACCCGCTGAAGGCATCATTGGTTGCAAAGACAAATCACAAATCTTTTCAGTTCAGTAGCTGAATGATCAGTTAAATTGTTCTAGGCCATAACTCCCAAGCTATTATTATCAAGCACCAATTCATTTCCCTTTGCATCGTTTCAAATTTTATGAAAGCCTTTTTATGTCAGGAACTTAAATGAACAATTTTTCAGACACCTCTTGACATTTTATATCTGAAAAAGTAGACTTGATCCGATGACAATGGATTTTCCAAACTGCGCATGAGGCGAGTTGGCTGTACGAGTGTGGTGAATGCCAGTTAAAGAGGTCATAAGCGCACTTCATTATGTCTACCATTGATGGGTATTAGCCTGGTATTACAGCCATTCAGCCTAGTTAACCAGTCCCTGTCTGTATGCTAATGACCATTTATTCTGCAGATTGAAAAATTTCAAGAGAAAAGGTCAAAAGCCTGGTATATCAGTTAGCATTACTTGAAATGGCTTGTAAATGGTGGTAGACTCTTTGAAGAGAATGTTGGTCCTTAGTTCACCGATATTTCTTTATTGTGACAAATTCACACTCATCAGCTGCATAACTTCTTGCTTATGTTCATAGGAATCTAAGACTCAATTCACGATTCAAGGGCTGATTTTTGTTAAATTTAAATGTTTTTGTTGTCCCTGACATGACTAGATATTTACCTACCAATTGAAACAACTGAATTGTTAGGGTCTAAGGGTCTGGTAAATAAACTATTATAAGGGTTTTTTCTGAGCTTTTTGAAGAACTTTCTCCCTGGTTGTAGGCAGGTTTTTTTAATAATCTTGACAACTACTGGACTTTCATTGTTGACACATTTAAACATTAATTTTTTATGTGTTAAGAATTAAATTTCTATTTATTTAACATTATAAAAATAATCAACAAGTTGCAAGGATTTACGGATTATCTGTCCTGAGTTAATTATTGTGATAAACTCTGAGCTTCAGCGAGGAGTTTGACACAATAATTCACGAGGGACAGATAATCCGTAATTCCGAGCATCGAGTTGGTTATTCTTTTTCTTACCCAAGATAATTTTGATGCGTAAAAGGGGGGGGAAATGAGAAACGTTAAAAAAACTACGCCTGGCCGATAAAGATTAATCATTGTCATCGTTCTCAGTATTTTGATATATAAGTGGCACATCTCTGACATACTTCCATGATTTGGTCAGATTAAACCAGAAGGCTTCTGAGCAACAGCATCACATTTAATGTCCATCAGTTTGAAGAATTTTATGTGTTCCTTTCTGCAATAATCAGATATTGAGTGATTTGAGACTATGTCACATTTTACAGACATGATATTTCTAGATTCATTAGCCAAGTGATATTGACCTTTCAAATATATGATAGCACTGCACAGCAGGAATATAATGTCACTATTGTGAGTGACTTGTGACATATCAGGAAGATAAAACAGTTGCTAAGGACCACAAGTTGGAAACTGAAGTTTGTTAGGGACACTTTTCTTTGACAATGATGATAATGATGATTCCGTATTGCCAAGACGCTGTTTTTCTTTTGGCTTTAAAAATGGTTGTAATGTTAATGCATTTCTGTTATTAATCAATGTATAAAAAAATAAGTCTAACTATAATATCATTGACATTAGACAATGTAATGTTTGTTTTCCCAAAGCGATTCTATAATACAGCGTCAGTTTGTCGCAGCTCATACACTTTCTTGTCCAGTTTCACGCTGGTTCTTATGAAAAGTATGATTCATGTCAACATGATATTCTTAAAGACAAGAAGGCAACAAGACTTTTAATATGATTATAAAGGCCATCTCATCTTGCTTTAGAAAAGTATATGTTTTTTCATAATTTCATGTTATTTTTACAGAAAGCCAACTTGATATTGTTTTTTGAGAATTCGTGTAGAAAAGATTCAAGGTTGGGAGAAAAACTTTTCAGTTGCAAACATAAATTAGTTAAGACAATGAGATCAGTAAGAAAGTCAAACAATTTTTGTAACCTGTAAGATGTTTTTGTTATGGTTATGTGGGATTATCTTGCAAAACTTTTGTAAACTTTTCCTATGATCAATATGATTTCTTTGAGAGGCATGATTTTAAAAGTTGAAATGTCAATAATGCAGAGGAATATATGGATGACAACTTCTTTGTTCATTGTATGCGACGTTTATACACAGATTCTTATGTCATTCTCAAGCAGAGGACGACACAAGTATACATCTGTGTCGAAACGTTGCATACAATGAACAAAGAAGTTGTCATCCATATATTCCTCTGCATTATGATCAAAATGATTGTAACAATGTTGGTTGCTTTTTCATTGTTGCTGAATTTTTCAAAAATTATTTTTCAAATGCAACAGACTATTGTCTTATCCATAAGACCTTTAGGATTCAGAGGTTTAAAACCGGTAGGCTTGAAGTCAGTAATCTTCAACTATTAGACTGTGACCCAAAATCTAGATGATAGGCTACTTATTATAAAGCAAATATTGTCCTGACTTTCTGATATTTAACTCTCTTACTATATGTTGATGCTGATCCATATAAAGACTTTCTTCACAGGCACTTTATCTGAAATACTGTAATGCTATTAGAATAGCAGGGGTTGGGAAAGACATCATTGACAATGGGCCATTTTCAGGGTTTTTGGGTCATTTCCTATTATATTCAAAAATTTTATGGGCCATTTTTTCAACAAATGTGCAAAATGGCCCATGGCCCCTGCCTTTCCCTATCACTGGAATAGAAATATGCAATTCAGCATTAATTATCCCCCGCCGCGCGTTTAGCGCGAAGCGGGGGATATAGTATTCAGCTCCGTCCGTCCGTCCATACGTCCGTCCGTACGTCCGTCCGTCCCGCTTCTTGTTAGCGCGATATCTAATGAACCGCTCAACCTAGAATCTTCAAACTTGGTACCAGTCTTCATCTTGGGAATACGCAGACCTGAAAAGTTTTCGGTGACCTTGACTTCATTTTCAAGGTCACAGCGAGACTTTGACCAGTTTTGAAAATGTTGTTAGCGCGATATCTAATGAACAGCTCAACCTAGAATCTTCAAACTTGGTACCAGTCTTCATCCAGGGAATACGCAGACCTGAAAAGTTTTCGGTGACCTTGACTTCATTTTCAAGGTCACAGCGAGACTTTGACCAGTTTTGAAAATGTTGTTAGCGTGATATCTAATGAACGGCTCAACCTAGATTCTTCAAACTTGGTACCAGTCTTCATCTGGGGAATACGCAGACCTGAAAAGTTTTCAGTGACCTTGACTTCATTTTCAAGGTCACAGCAAGACTTTGACCAGTTTTGAAAATGTTGTTAGCGCAATATCAAATGAACCGCTCAACCAAGAATCTTCAAACTTGGTTCCAGTCTTCATCTGGGGAATACGCAGACCTGAAAAGTTTTCGGTGACCTTGACCTCATATTCAAGGTCACGGCGAGACTTTGACGAGTTTTAAAAATGTTGTTAGCGCAATATCTAATGAACCGCTCAACCAAGCATCTTCAAACTTGGTACAAGTCTTCATCTGGGGAATACGCAGACCTGAAAAGTTTTCGGTGACCTTGACCTCATTTTCAAGGTCACGGCGAGACTTTGACCAGTTTTGAAAATGTTGTTAGCGCCATATCTCATGAACCCATTAACCTTGAGTCTTCACGGGGGACATAGTATTCCGCTCCGTACGTCCGTCCAGCTTCTTGTTGTTAACATCAATTTGCGGCGGGGGATCATGTCACCTTTGTGACAAATACTTGTTTTGGTAAAGGCAAGAACCCATGGGCCATTTTGCCAATGTAAAAATGGCTCACAAAATTTTGAAGTTTACTATTCACATAAAGAAAATTTTTCATTTTAAATTCACAAGGGTCATTACTTGTATAATCATTACTCAAGAAATGTCTTTTGCAATTCCTGCTAAACATTTTTCACAGCAAAGGCTTATTATTCAGTTTGTGTTACAGGATGATACTCATAATCTGTGTTGTTCATATACCATGCTTGTAGAGGATAAAACTATAGTGAAACATCGTCTTCCTCTGTAGCTTGAAGAGATTCCCAAGTCACTTTTGATAGATAGCATGAACACTGCGGGAGATTCAGGGAAATTTTATCTGAAGTAGAGCTCTAAGTAGTGAAATCTATGAGGCTAAAATTTATATACCGTTACATTGTTTCTTGAGTTGTTTTGGGAGTTTCTTGCATTTATGTATCCATAGAGGTGCTAAAAATGGGGTTACTTTTGAGGCAAGGTTTCAAATATAAGAATATTGTCAGATCAGTAATGTTTCGAGAAACCACATAGGTTGACATAACTATTGGGAGAATTTGCATCACTTGGAGAGGTTTTGTTAGTTGAGTTATACTGGAGTCTATATCTTGAAATTGAGCCAACATTGTCGTCCTTTGTTGTTTTGTAAGACTATGATGAACTTGAGAGATTCTGTGCCATTTATTATACCCCCGACCAACGGTCCGGGGTATCTAGTAATACCAACGATTCCGTCCGTGTGTGTGTGTGTGTGTCCGTCCGTCCTTCCGTCCGTCCGTCCGGGGACATTTTTTGTCCGAGCTATTTCGGGAAAACTATTTATCCGATTAATTTCAAATTTTACACATGTCTTCTACCCTACTAGAAGGTGTGCACTGCGAAGTTACAGCAAATTTGGTTAACATTTGAATTTTTTACAAATTTCCATGTTTTGAACTTAGTCATTTTCCAATATCAGATTTGTCCGACCTATTACGGGAAAACTATTCATCCGATTTATTTCAAATTTTGCACATGTCTTCTACCCTAGTAGGAGGGGTGCAGTGCGAAGTTACAACAAATTCCTTTAATATTTTAAATTTTTACAAATTTCCATGTTTTGAACTTAGTCATTTTCCAATATCAGATTTGTCCGACCTATTACGGGAAAACTATTCATCCAATTTATTTCAAATTTTGCACGTCTTCTACCCTACTAGGAGGGCTGCGGTGCGAAATTGCAACAAATTTCATTGATATTTCAATTTTTTTTACAAATTTCCATATTTTCAACATAGTCATTTTCCAATATCAGATTTGTCCAACCTATTACAGGAAAAACTTTTCATCTGATTCTCTTCACAATTTGCATGTGTCTTCTTCCCTACTAGGAGCGGTGCAGTGCCAAATCAAAACTAAAATTGATAATGGTTTTTTGTGTGTGTTTTTTTTTTACGAAGTTCCATTTTTTGGATTAGTCATTTTTCTCAATTCCTCTTTGGGGGTCAAATGCTGTGCAAGAAATGAGTATATTGAAAGTAAAAAATAATTCAGTTAGTCAGGGATGCACGGTCGGGGGTATTAGTGAGCCACGCTCACTTTTTGCTTGTTTAACCCATTTGTGCATGACGTCCCATAAATGGGACGCTAATTCAATGGTCTGGTTCTCTGTTCATATACAAGATAAATATTTGCTGTAAGCTGTTTTTTAAAGGGAAGATGTCGTATTTATATGTCAACAAAGTTAAATAGTTGTAGATTTAAATACGGTGAAATCTGACGACCTGAAACAGAGAAGATACTAATTTAGCAAATTGCCAAAGTTTGAGGTACCACTGAATAATTGAATTTTCCATTTGAACTTAATTGACTTGTTTTTAATGTTTTTCAATGTTAAATAGTTTAACTAAAATTAAGAGTGAAAGTCAACTAAATTTGTTTCCATGCTCAAACTTTTGTCAAATTAGCGTCCCACTTATGGGACGTCATGCACAAGAGGGTACAGGTTTTTTGGTCATTCTCTGAAATTATTCTTGTGAAGAAATATAATTTCTTGTCTTGATATTTATTGGAAAGGATAACATGAAAGGTAATAAAATTAGAAAAAAATTATAAGTGACTGATTAACCCTCTGCTGATATATAATTATATGGACATATCCGAATTTTCTGCTGCCACAGATTATATTGAAGATGAGGATGGTTTTAAGGATGAAATGAGTAAATTAGAGCATTTCATGTGCTATAGAAGTACCTTATGAAGAACCAACGTGGTGGTCAATGTTCCTTTCCCGCTCTCTGGAGAAATTGTTAATGCTTGAATACTACATATACTAAGTTTTTCACGTAAAATTTGATTGATTGCTCTGCTGAAGTACACCTGAAATCGGAAATTCTGAAATTGTTTGCATTTCTAAAGGAGGAAGTCCCCAAGATGTTGTCAAACTAAAATTTATTATCTGTCAAAAATTTTGGTTTCATCATGTGCATATAAAAAACCTGTACCCTCCTGTGCATGTCGTCCCATATATGGGACGCTAATTCAATCATCAAAATAACACGGAAAAAATTACTTGAGGGAAAAATAACAACTGATTCTCTTCATTGCAAGTTATGAACTATAAATTGTCACAATTAAATTAAAATCTGAGAGGTCATGCATAAATGGGTTAAGGTTATTATGAAGTGGAAAGGCATCTTTACATTGAGCCATTTTCAGTAATTTTCCAAATTTGAAATTGGCCAATGCCCATTATAACATTAGTATACTTCATATTCTAAATGGGCTTATCTTCATCCAATGTGCAAAATGGGCCATGGCCCTGCTTGAGTAATCGGCAAAATTTGCAACGAATGTCAACAAGTTTGATGAGATCAAGAAGTTATATGCATTATGTTTGAGATATCCTGAGTCACTTAATAAATTAATTAATTGGAATGTTAACTCTCTCACAAACATTGTTTTATCTGGAATCTCAATTCCCACGGATAGTTTTACAATGGAGTGTTAATTACAATCTCAACCAATTTACAAGTGCAACCATCCAGTAGTTAGAGAGATCCTGCCCCACTTTTAGGAGATTCTGAGTCCATCTATCTTAGGAAACGTCATTACAGGACTGTTAACTTCCCCGACACAATGTTTTGTCATGAGTCTCCAATCTACACAAGGATTGGGAATGTCATAGGCCATGTATCAATTTGCACATTGAATGAAAAATGGCTTATTAAAGTTTTGAAGTTTTACATTGATGATCCCTTTGAAATTGCATAACAATACTGGTAAGTCTAGATATGACCCATTATCAAAGTTGTCTTTCCCAATCTTTGTCTACAACAAGATGTTTCTGGTAATCCAGAGCTTTCTTGAAGTATATTATGTGAGATTTTACCCCAAGATACTGTAGCCCTTTCAGAGAGATTCTGAGATGTCAGTAGAAAACTGTAAACTTTCCTGCACATTGTTTTATCCAGAATCTCCATCTACACGGAGAGTTATCTGGTTGTATGAGAATAAGCCTCCCTAACACTATATTTTGCGAGATTTTTCACCAATTTTGAGGGATTCTGAGTCAATTTATCAGAGATAATGCCATGAGAGAACTGTTAGCTCTCCCTGCACATTTGTCTATCCTGCATCTTGATCTATAAGGGAGAGTTATCATGTGGCAGGAGAAGGATCTTCAGAACACTTTAGGAGATTGTGTTCCCAAGGTTCTGCAGCCGTTTTGAGAGATCAATTTATATGAGATGATGTTATTAGAGAAGTGTAAAGTCTCCTGCAATTTTTTCTATCCTGAATCGCGATCTATATGGGAGAGTTGTCATGCAGCAAGAGAAAACCGTATATTTTGGGAGATTGTGTCCCAATTTTAGAGGTTCTGCAGCCATTTTTAGAAATCAATTTATATGAGATAATGTCATTAGAGTTCTGTAACGTCTCCTGCACATTGTTTTATCATGAATCTGCATCTACTCGGAGAGTTATCTGGTTGCATGAGCGAGAGCTGACAGTAATCGGCGCGAGATTGATCATGTCTTCCCTGCAGCCTCGCATGGGCTGGTTCACTTATTGATTAGCAGGAAGTGTCCATATTCAGTGTAAATATCACACTTACTTGTCGCCTGCTCTCCAATAATAGTACAATCACATTTATTTCAGGAGAATGAAAGTATTTTTAGTCCGTATGTTGGAATGACAGATGGCTAAATGCCATGGAAACTCTCGTTGTGTGGGGGTGCATCAGAATGGTTTCAAGGACATTATCAGAAAATAAATGATAGATGTGTTTAAAATGATAGTCTTTGAACAAATAGAAATCTCATCCGAGGGTTTTCTGATATCAAATATATCAACACAGGTTAATAAGATTGTAAATATTATAGACTAATGGGGATATTTTCATTTCGTTACAAGTGTTGATAAATCAGATATCAGAAGACATGAAGTGAGATTCTGTGTGTCATTCAAAATCATTTATATTAGGGTCAAAATGTACATATTCTCAACTCTCTTTCCTTAGACACACATTGCAGTGATGTCATTGCATTGTGACATTGACAATACTCATTGTAGCATCCAAACCAAACTTTCATTCCGAAACTTGATGTCTTTAAAACAGATCTAATTTAGGATGTGCTGACCTCCTGACCTCCTGACCTAATGTCTTCTGATAGGCTGAGTGCTTAGGTGATTTCAGTGAGATTGTCATGTATATTCATACACAGTATCATCAATTCTTATTGAAACTGTTATGATGCAATATATAATGCAATAATCCGTCCATGTGTGGTCATTTTGAAAGATGTACACGTTTGACAGTAGAAATTCAATATGAACCCTTATTGGATATCAATTAAAATATCTAAATGACATTTGGACACTACTTAAATCTTTGCATCATCTCATAAGAACACCATGCTGTTAGCCTATGACACTAGTTTCCTCAATTTGTGGTTATGAATCTTATGATGTAATCAGAAATTTGATTATCCAACAGTTCCAAAATTTCAATGACAAATCTCCAAAATATCCAGTTTCTCTTCATACAATGTTCCTGAGGAATCCTTTACTTTCATGCTCAATATCTTAAATAGCATGTTCTTTCAAAACCATTTGATGCATAGAATTTGTTTCTAATTGTGAATTCAAGATCAAAACAAATTAGTATTCAACATTTCAATATTTCTATTGAAAGATAAGACCTTTAGCTTATTCCTTCTTCGAAGTTTGAAATGTTTGATGTCAGCGTGTTACAGAACTATGTAATCTTTAAATCATCAGTATTGATCCAAGTCATGTGGAGGAAAGCATGTATCCTTGACCGTAGTCATTATTCTTATATGTCTTGCTTAATCAAAGACCTCTTTGTGTTTTTGTAATACTCTACCAAACCGGGGAGTCGTGTTTCTGATTTATGCCTACCATCAGAGTTGATCTGCGATGTTGCTGCCAGCTAACAACTTCCTGTCGCATGAATCTATGCACGTAAAATGCACTATTACATTGCTCTAATTCAGTTTAATGCCAGCATAATGGATGCAGCTCATACCATCCATTATGGAACACATAATGGCTAACTTGGAGTAGAGGATTTGGGATAAACATCTCTTTTAGATAAAAGCAAGACTGAATACGTAACACAATGATAAGGATCAAATCCCTCCATGCAGCAATCATGCAATATGCAGGCAAAGCAAATAGATGCACCAAAATGGCCGAATGATGAAAAGTTTAATCAATTGTGGATACAAGAGATGAATGTCTGGCATAAGGATTAGGTCTTGAGAGACTTCTGTATAAATAGCGGCACGACGAGCGAGATCTGCCATCTTCGTGTTCAAGGGAGGAATCTGCAAGATAGCTTCTTCTGATTCAAGCCTGTCAATGGAGGCCGGCAGATTCACTGTAATTGATTATCGCAAAGGAGGTCAAGCCCTCAACTCTTCTTCATTGATTTCCGCAACGCTTACTTCCAAGATTTCTCTGTTATGGCCTGATAATAAAACTTATCAATTTGTCTTCTGACGTGACAGGACTAGCTAATGACCTGAACATATTTTTACCTGTGCTGTCACTACTTCTGTGAAGGTTAAACTGTTGGGGAATTATTAGACAACATGTCCATTGTTCTTCTGACCTGAAGGAGACATGTTGGTGACCTTAACATCTTTTTACCTGGTTATGGTGTTATTTTCTGGTTATAAATCTCAAATTCCATTCATGTGACCTTTGCTGTCATATTTTCTGTTGAGGTTAAGCTATTATGGTCTCATTATGAATCTCGCTGTTCTTCTGATTCATCACATCAACTTTTAACCTGACATGTCATATTTCTGTTTGAAATTTAGCTGTTTTACCTGAAACCTAGCCTTTTGTCCTTGTGATCTGACAAGAACTGTGAACACCTTTTGAACTGTGATTTGATAATACATAATTGATAAAACAATTAATCTTGACCAATATCCATTGAATCCATACATTGCAGAAAGCAGAATTTACAGAATTTCCAATTGTCATATAATAAAACTTATCCATTTGTTAAGTGGCCTGATAAGGACTACCTTTAATTTGGCCAGGACATCAATACAGATTTTCCAAAAATATTAGAGGTTATTTGCATGACCTAACACAGACAATTATTGAATATGTGATAGAAAATCTATAGAAGACAAGATTAACGGAAGGCTGTGAAGCTGCATTCCTTTGAAATATTAGGTTTTGGTTTTGCCAGACAAATTTCTTGCTTGCTAAAGTGTTAAATGGTGTCTTAGTTCAACTGCAAGTGCTATCCTTTTATCGATGAGTATGCTTTTTGAAGACTTGTAAATTGATTTATGGGAAATATTGTCATGTCTTGTTGAGGAATTTCTGATTAAGGAAATGGATTTTCCAAGTTTATTTTTTCTTCAGTATACTTTAAACCATGATGTTAGTTTCTCATTGGTAGGACATAAATGCTCCATCTATGAGTTTCAAATGAAATTTAGAAATACAAATATATTTATATATTTATATTTCTATATATTTATATTTTTGTACATAATTTTTTTGAATTGGAAGACTTGATTTGGGCTAATTCAAAAAAATATTTCTTAAGAATCAATCCTTATTTGTTTAAGATTTTTTTTATTTTGAGTAAGTTAAAATACACAACACCACTAATGGAAGCTGCAAATCTACCTGTAGTAGATCCATAGGAACTGTTGATTTCAGATCTACTGATGTTATTTCATCCAGATGTTGCCAAATCACCTCATTGGTCGTCAAACCGTAAATGCTTGAATGATCGCCTGCTTTGAATAAAACTTGGTCTAAGGCCTCTTTGAAATCATTGAATAATTGAATAATGTTTGGTATCATTTAGCAATGTAAACATACCGAACAAACTTTTAATATCTCCTTTTTCTAAGTAATTTAGGCATATCTATGAAAGACATAACCATTGGTATGAGATTCTTGTTCAATGTTCTCAATAAGAACTAAGAATTAATTTTGTTATATATTTTTTTGAAAATGCATACACATATCATAATGACTTTCAAGAATAATACCTTGAATAAACGCTGAGTATAAAATCGTTGGTTGAAATTAATAATCACCATACGATTATTCGCGGATGTATGCTTGCTCAATCAACACAAACATGTTTTTTGCGATGTCTTATTTGGGATTTATTGCCACAAGAGTAATGCACTGTGAGCTGATTTGATGCCTTATTTTGCCTTGGCTTAACATATTGCTCTGCTTTCAGATAGGGATAAAAATATCCATAATTATTACAGAGTATTTTTGTTCATATTATGTATTCAATTCTATAAATATGAGTGGATTAAAGAGAAACCTAAGCAATAAATGATCTATTTTAATTATGAAAAGCTATAGTTACTAATTATCAATTTTTGTATAAATGAAAGATGAATAAACATTGATACTATTAGTTATAGTAAAAACTTTTAAGAGGAAACCTTTCATCAGATATTCAATACACAAGAAAATCATAAAAGTTTAAATCTAGATATTTATTAATCTATTAAACAATTTCAAAATTAAAATCATTAAATTCAAATATTTCATAACAAGATATTTCAAAATTAGGACCATTAAATTCAGATATTTCGTATCAAGATATTTCAAAATTAAGACCTTAAATTACGAATTTTTGATTACAAACATTTTAAGCCCCAGTCTACTTGCAGATTTCTAAAAGTTTTTCTTCTGTAAGTCCTGAGCTCCTCGGAGTCCTGGAAGTGTGTAGGAGGCAGTGAAGCAAAATCTATTTCGAGGCTATAGCTAGCTCAATTTTACCAGCTTATTAAAAAAACAAGTGCTCATGCAGAAGCTAGAAGAACATCCTACTTACTCTTAATTGCTTTTGACTTGGCGTGATCAAAGTGATTCAAATCAGTGTATTTTACTTTTAAGGCTTCTTGAAGAATAACATCAACTTGTAACACGCACAATGACATAAAGATCTTGTTATTTTGTTAAATTGTTTCTTCTGTCATTTCAGTTGCTCATGACTACTGGGCTTTTACTGAGATTTGAGTTTTTGATGCAATTTTTTAGATTCTTGAAGAAGAGTTCTACTTTCCAAATATAAATCTCGGCAAAAAAGTAATTAGAAAGTTGATGGAATTCGACAGGCATAACAGTAACAGAAGATTGGAGATATAAGACAATGGACAAAAAACTTTCATTTCAAAGAACACACACTTGATGTTTAAATTAAGGAATTGAGCAACATTGATAAACATGATACATGATAAAGAAGAAAACTAATAAAAAGTGTTTCACAAGTAATGTTATCCTTATGTCAATTCCTGATGCTTGGTTTAAACTACAGACCTGTACGCGCCGTACCAATTACTTTCTGACAGCGATGTTATTTCCATTGACTTATATGTTAAATTGGTGCAGCAAAAATAATTTTCATGAAAAGTTTGTTTTGATCACTTTTCATATGCAATTGTTTTTTGTGTTGAATATCAAGAGTGAAACATTTACAAAATATCTGCATATTGGTTAAGGTCACAATATTGTCTGACATATCGGGATATAACTATCTTTTACAGTCTCAACTAGAAGGAAATGACATTAGCAAAATGACAGAACCCATTAAGTCGTTGTTATGTCACAGATAGGAAACACATCTTTGTTGCAATGAAATGTCAAGCTGATAATTAATATTCAGAAACTAGATACTAGGAGGTGATTACTGTCAGATGATTATCACTGTGTAAGCTATGAATGTAAATAATGCCACGTTTTTTCTACAACATTGTAATATTTTTGGCCCCTGAAAGAGAATTCATGTTGATGCCCACTTCTTCGCTTCCTTTCCTTCTACTGAAGCTTGTAATATTTAATATCACAATTCCAATATACCGGTACTGCAAAACAGATTGTACAATACAATTATTTCAATATTATTTTCATTGAATAAATCAACCAATATCAGTGTTGTTCCTAGAGAGGGTCCTGGGGACATTTGCCTACCCTTTTTGCTTCGTGTCCCTTAAACTTTGGAGAAGTAAGATACTTTTACCATTGCAAGGGGTCCCATCCACTCAGAAAAGGCCAAAATGACCCCCTTAACTGACCACCTAGGAACAAAACTGAATATTATGGAAAGAACTATTCTCCTATCAATCTTTTTCAAATATCTTCCACAGTTAAATACTGAAAATTCTTTGGTTTGCAAGAATGTGAGTTTGGCTGCTTAAAAAATGATGGTAGACACTTTTTAATATAAATATTTAAAATACCATCAACATTACATGCAAAATCTTTTTTATATATAGATTTTATGCATTTTATCAAATTGAAAATGATAAAACCGTGTTGCAAAGTCTGATTTATTTCAATATTTTTATAGCTTTTATTTGTTGACAAATACTAACAATTCTTCTCTTGTTGCAGCTTGACAACGCTGATGAGCAGGCAGCACAGGTGAGACGAGAGTTGGACGGTCGGCTTCAGATGGTCGAGATGATGGCCCGGGTACGTATCTTCTATGGCTGAACATAAGCTACATTTGCAAATAATTAGTCAATTACACATCATGTTCCATAACCAATTTGCACTGACACTACAAACTCATGATATAGCGCCACTGGGCAGCTAAGTTATTACATATTGTCAAATAACATTGCGACCTGACTGAATGACATCATAATCGATGAGCACCTTGTCACAATGGCAGCGGGCAGCCGCAATGGTCTTGTCAATGAATTTCTTCAATTTTTGACGATGTTACTAAGCGTGTATGAAATAAATTACTCAACTCAGACCCGTTAAGTAACATTTCTATGGGACATCGTTTTCTATTCTCTATATATATGAGCTTGCAGAATATAAAAGTTTAAAACATTTTATGCGTACTTGCAGACACGGCGACACCCCAAGTTTGTGGTGAAGGAGATGGAGAGCATGTATATTGACGAGCTCAAGTCCTCCATCAAACTTCTCATGGAAAACTTGGAGAGTCTTCCCGTATCCAAAGGGGGCGAGGCCAAATACTCCCTGCAGAAACTCAAACGATATAACCGGTAAGATCATGGCCAAAATATCTCATCAGATTCCCTTAGGTTATGAACTGAAAACAGTTTTTATGCCCCCGAATCGGAGATTCCGGGGGTATATTGTTTTTCACCTGTCCGTCTGTCCGTTTGTCCACAAAAACTTTAACCTTGGTCATAACTTTTGATTGGTCAGAGCTAGGTCTTTGATACTTGACATATGGATCCCTTGTGATGAGATCTTTCAGATGACACCATGACATTTGACCTTGTGACCTTGACCTTGACACAGCGAGCCTTTTCCGAAAACTTTAACCTTGGCTATAGTTTCTATACTGTCAGTGCTAGGTCTTTGATACTTGACATGTGTATCCCTTGTGATGAGACCTTTCAGATGACACCATGATTTTTGACCTTGTGACCTTGACCTTGACACAGCGAGCAGGATGCATCCGGGGGCATTCGTGTTTCACAAACACATCTTGTTTGTTTCCTGTCATTGCAGATACTCAAATGATTAGGGATGTCATGAAAAACTGATGCATCATTGTGGTTCGGTTCATGATGATACACGATACGAATATTTTTTATTAATCTGTCTGAAGATATGTGTAAACTTCATGATAATAAAAGATAACCATTACACACTCATTGAGTATGATATGCAAAATGATGACATTATGATTGATTTGACATGGCATACAGTTTTCCAAAGAAGATGCAAGCCAATTGTTGGTTGATTTCTGATCAGGCGAGAATTTAATAACTACACAAGAGTCTGTAAATTTTAAGATCTGGTTTATTTCACAAAATAAACCCACTGCTGGGACTCAAATTCACAACTTGAACCCTAACACTAGTGAGTGTTCATGCATTGAGCAAATACTCTGAAAATCTTATCATTTAAATGAAATTCATTTGGAAAAGATGAATTATGAGTCCAGCACTTTCAGTGATAACATCAGTAACTAATGTTAGACTTACCACCTAAGTAATGTGCTAGTACCATGGAGTGTAAAACCAGGGTTCGAATTAGCACTAGTCCGGTAACCCATGCTTAGTGAAAAAGCAGTCTAAGTAAACCTAGCCTCAATATTACCCGTTTCACTCCGATATCGAGTCTAGAAAGGTCTAGTAGAGGGTCACGTCAGCCGACCTTTCTGCGACCCATGACCCTCCAACATTATACGTGCGAAGGCAGACCATTGTGGCTTGGTAAGATGAGTTCTGATTGGTCAATTGGATACAGGGGCCGACGCGACCCTCTACTAGACCTTTCTTGACTCAATATCGGAGTGAAACGGCTTATATTGAGGCTAGGTTTACATTTACTGGTGAAAAAGATGCTGGGCTATTAAAATCCGTTTACTGGTAGCCTGAAGGACTAGGTGAAATTTAAGAAAATATGATTATGTAGAACTTTGTATTTGGCTAGATGGAATGTGTATTGGCTATATTTGTACGGTCAGAAATGAACAAGTCTGAGAAGCTAGTTTTGGAAAAGAACTATCAATTTCGACCTCTGTTGTAGAACACTTTCCAAGAACAGAAACTGATAAAATTGAGATGATATGTTCCAACAAAACCTTTGAGTTTATCATTGTGGCAGGTAATTTAACTTGGAAGTTTTTTTCCGATGATGTATAAGCAACAAGAATGGTATGGTTCATAAGACATGACAGATATAGGAAAACACTTCAATAAAAAAGATAAAATCAGCATATCGATCTTGAGAATTTCTAAATGTGCAAAATAATTCTTAACGTAGGTTATTATGATCATGGATAGGAATAGATTTTATCCTAAATTTTGTCTGGTTTTTGTATTTACATGTGGATTTATGTTTCATTTCAAGATTTTGTTGTTTATATTGCTACAGATCAAGAATAGATCATCCTGTAAATATCACATATTTGGCGGGAATGACTCCAGGTTTACAGTGATCAATATGAAATAGGAATTCTTAGACAAGCACAAATAAAGAATTGCCACATTTAGTCCATTTTCAAATTGTCTGTGAAAGATCTATTGCTTTTTGCATCTCTCCTGTCTGGCTGGATTTGAAAACTTACACTTGTGTTTGTTTGATTGATAGAATACTGCCAGTATTGAATATAGAGAAGGAATTGTTATCAAAACTAATAAGACGGAGTCATCCTGAGAAAGAGAGCTTGTTAGTTTGTAGCGCCAGTCCCTCAAGAGTCCTGGTATTTATCAATAGTTTTATCCTTGGGAATTAAGCTATGCCAAAATTTGAAATATTTACGATTTTAAAAATGTTACACTCGATTACTAAAGGGGATCCTGGGGAAAGTTAGCCACCATTTGCTTGTTAGCCCTTAAGATTTTGAGAAGTAGGATACTTCTACCTTTGAAAGGATTCCAATAGATTAAAAAAGCCTAAATGACCCTCTCAACTGATCACCTAGGACCAATCTAGAGGTTACTAAAAATCCGATTTTTAATCCCAAGTTATTATAGATAAAGTTTTAATTAAAACCACTAAAAAAAATGGATCAGGTAAGTTTTAGAGAGGGTTTGAGAGTAGTTGAGAGCATTGGGGTGTAGTTTGAGTCCCCAGAGTTCAAAGGCATTTATCACTGACACAATATACACAATACTGACACTTACAAGCAACAGCTATCATTCATAGTCTGTCGGTTTTATCACTTGTTTTCTTTGAATATTATATGCTCAATATGTGAGTAAGAATAGAGTATCCAACAATTTACCAAGCATAAGTTACCGTATATTACTGGGTATAAGGAGACCCCCTTTCTCAGCCCCCCAAATGTTGCCAAAATCATATATCTCAGATACAAGGCAACATCCTTTTAGCAGGTCGCCTTATACCCAGTAATATACAGTATTTGCTTTGAAATGATATTTGTTCAACATGTAACTAAGAACGTAACATAACTAACCCAAGATGACTGTACTTGTTCTTTCTTAGTTGTAAATTAACTTTAACTGTATCTTTCACTGAGAAAGTTTGATACACGGAGGGATCCAGCTCTGACAAATATCTCTGCTTCATAAGTGGTCTGTTTTTACACTGCAACTTGTAAAACACTGTTGATATATTTCATAATGAAAAATGACATAAAACTACTCATATGAGAGAAAGTTTGTAAACAGTTTGGGTCTGGCAAGTTTCCTTGCATTTATCACTGACAAGATATTACACTTGGGCTTACTGGAATATATAGTAATGCATTTTGTTCGTTATGAATGTCCATAACTAGGCAAAAACAAAAAGGGGATTGCCCTTGTAATTAAAGCCCCTTCCAAATAGGCCAATATTTTGCAACGTTTAATTAAATTACCTCTTTGGCCTATTCTGTTTTAATCTAATTTGGTTTACTAAAAGTGTTGAATTTCTTTCCAATGAAGCCTAAAGGTAATTTGCAGGTATATAACATACGTTTCTGATCTTCATGATATAAGTTTGGTTGTGTATCCAGTTAAAGGTGTTGTGTGACAAAAACAGATTATTCGACTATAGTGACGTCAAAATACTTAACTACTTTTTCAATCGGCTGATCAGATGCAACCCAAGCCCCTGACGTCTCAAATTTTTTTATTCATCATATTTTTGCATTTTTGCATTTTCCCTTAAAATAAACTTGCATCACATCAAATATATATATGTGCAAAATTATCAAACCAATATTCGCCTTACAATTTGGCTATTTCATCATTATATTAAAAAATATCTTGCCTCAATTAAGTTTGGAAAGCGTTATCTCCCTTTTTGTATTCAATGGAAGTGTTTGTCAACTTTGAAGTTTGAGTGAAAGCTGAGAGTATAGAAATCGCTATGATCAAGTGCAGTTTCAGTTATGACATCACAACCACTTTACACACACGGGCAAAAGCCTGAACTATTGTCTAGAACGGTTGAATGTTCAAATGCCATGTCACCGTCATCAAGCTTGACGATCTCTATGCATACTAGCTGTACAGTACCGATAACAGCGTCGTTTATATTGTTAAAGTATTTGCTAAAGTCTTGATCTTGGACAACTCTGTTGATAAACTGTACACAAATGATTGTTAAAAAGTAGGGTTTTAATTAGAGGTGAAGATGATGCTAACAGAAAACAAACTATGTTTTTGCTATTGCGCACACCTCACCAGTATGTCATTACGCAACTATGTCACGCATGGTTTGATTTTTGCTTCACAGGAATAGCAATTTGTTTGTAATAAATAGATCACATAACTCGTGAGTGTTGAATTTCGAAAATGTTTTAACTCAATATTTCCCAAGTTTTGATTTATTCACTCGCTTTAGCTTGTGAATAAATCAAAACAATTGAAAATATCTTGTTGAAATTTTTTCAATATTCAACACTCAATTGTTATGTAAGCTCTATTAAGTCAACTCATTTTGATCAAGACAATGATATTTTAGGTGCGAATGTTCTTGATTTGATTTTATTCGTATTTGATCCAATTCAATAAGAAAGTCTAATTTCAATTATCAAGGCCACCTCTCCTTACAAGCTTTTCTTTATTATGAGCAGATATGAAATTCCAATTAGCCCAGTTATGAATAATGTCAGTTTTCCTAATTAGACCTTTTTTTTCAATTTCTTTTTCAGTTCATGAAATGTGAAGCAATGTCACAAGGACAGTGTTTTTCTATCACTTGAATAAAACTTATTTTTTGTGTATTATGGAGAGTGATTTTAAAAATATTTTTCAAGTGGAGGGAAAATACATTTTGTCCATTTCAATAGATTTTGTTTTCAAATTTTTATATTAAAATTGTAACATTTTTCTATATTATCTCTTTTACATTTTAAGAACTTATTTTTGTCAACTCTTATTCTTTTCATGTAATCATTTCATCTAATTATCTTTGTAGATCTATCTTTTTATGCACATTAATCATTTTGAGAACAAACATACTTTTCATGTGATGTTTTCCTATCTATTTGTTTACTTTCTCAGGCGACACTTCATTTTGTATCATTTAATTGTTACCAATTGTTTTTTAAAAATATTTTTTCCTTTTGTGCCTAGTTTTAATCTTTGTTTTCAGAATATTAGGTGAGCTAGCAGACATGTCAATGTCAGCTTCTCATGGCACCACCAATTTTGTCACCTATTTCACAAGTTTGTAAGTTTTAGTTAAAGATATCTTGGTTTTTCAGGTTTACGGTTTCCAAATATCACATCTTGCTCAACTTCTCAGTCTTCAATCTCTTCCGACTTCCTGTTGCTTTTGAAGATAATGATAATAATATGTTCGGAATATTATTTTCTATTGTTATGAAAAATTTATATTTTAAAGGATAGGTCACATGTGTTTCTTACCCATCAATTTTAGTTCTTTTCGAAAAGGTTTCTTTTTTTACATATATTTGATGTGTAATGTTGATGAAATGTTACATCCCTTTTATTGGCTGTTTTTCTTAGTTTCTATAGAATGGTTGATAGATTTTGTTTTTATAAATACTGTTATTTACATAGACAAAAATTCAATCATTTATTGCTGTGGAGTAGTACAAAAATATAGAAAGTCCCTGTATTTTTAAATATTCAAATACTCAGCATAAAGTTTTACTTATTATTTTGATAAAAGGTTGAACAAATAATTAGCATTATATTAACCAGAAACAGCTTCAATCAAATGTTCAAGTATTCATTTTTTTCTTGAAATTTGATTACGTCAATTTAAACAATCAATAATTTAGAATGTTGATGGCAGCCATTAATGCCCATTATAAGCTCTTTCAAGCCTTTTAATCCAATCTACTTTAGAACAGTGCATTAATTCCACAATTGATTATTTTCATGAAACTAGGTTTCAAAATATTTCACAGTCGTTGAAGAAATAGTTTCAATTAAAGAGGCAGTAGTACATTTTTTAAATGTATTTCTGCAAGTTTTTTCAATCAGCATAACTTCAGTCAGATGTATAACCTTTAGAGGGTCCAATGTCTTTTTGCTTTGCCATCATTTGAATTCATAGAAGTAATTATCAAATGTTAAGCGAAAACCACTGCTTGCCATTTTAGTGTGAACATCTTTTGTTCATAAGAGGAGGGAAAATAGATTTCTACAAGTAACTTTACACATTATGATAGTTTTTGACTGATTCTTTTTTATTGAAAAAACATTATCCTAAATTAAAGTACATAGTGTTACTATTTAGCAGCCCCGACTAAGATCGACTAACATATTGGGGGTTGGGGGGGGGGGGGGGGGGGGGGACCTATGCAGGGATATGGAGATATGGAAAGGCTGGGTTCATGGGCCGTTTTGCACATTAGATGAAACAGTGGCCCATTGAAATTCCGAGGTTTACTCTGGATATATTGACAATGTCCCATTCAAAATTTTCGAATATTACTAAAAAGCCTGATAGTGACATTGTCAAAAATGTCTTTCCCAGGCTCTGCCTTAAAAAAACTTGTGGTACTGTCCCTTTAAGTTCCGACTCTAGGCTGGTGTTCTGTTCACTGCTTCTTGTACCCAGTATTGATCGAGCTGTTGAAACAATTGCCCCGGTGGACCTCTTGGGTAGATCAATCATTCTAAGTAAACCTTATAATTAGTTTGGGCCCAATATGCATACATCTAATATTCCATATGAGACTACCATGTTTAATGTTATTTCTTTTTAAAAAATTATAATGATTCATCACCTATAGCATTTCGTGAAAAAATTTAGTGTGAGATTTTTTACCTTCCTTGCCAAAGGTCCTGTTAGTTCGTTACTTATGAATACATGTAGAAAACTTCAAGTCTGCTGATTGTGGTGATTTGGATTTGGCCTTTGCATGACTGCATTTCACATCTCTGGTTGTTTTTTGTACCTTCAAACTCTGTGAATTTATAAACGTTAAGCTTGGTCAAACTGAGGCCAAAATGATCCCCTCACATGACGACCTAGGAACAACACTGGCCTCTGTTTGACTCTATGAGACAATGTTCATCTTCCATAAGCATTACCGTTAAAATAACCATCATGAAAGTCGTCATTTTCTTTCTTTTAAGCTGCACTGGTATTGATTCACATAACTGAAACCATTCTAATAGGTGATTTTCGGAAAATTATTTAAGTAATATATTAGTACAACAAATTTCATGATCATATTGAGTATAATTTAATGAGGATATTTCCCCCTTAGTTATCCGTTGTAATTACACATGACTAGACTAATGATAAGTGTATCAAATCAACATTACTGATCGATAAGGGTAAATGAATAATCTGCATTTTGATGCCATTATGATAAACAAGGATTATGTTCAATATCCATGGTAATTTACTCTTCCCTGCACATGAAACCAAAGCCATCTTCTCCTAAGCTTCCGTTTTGTTCGTCTAGACGAATCTGCCTACGGACTAATGTTGGTATATCAATCAAGAAATGGCGGAGGACATGCAATCTAACCATTTGTTCCTTTAAAGGATGAAAAGCATAAAGCCCCGAATTTCAACCATTTTGATGACATAAAAGGGGATAAAAAACACTTGACCCTTTTTTTCACAAAATCCTGACTTGATTATTTTTCAAATTTGTTTTTTTTTTCACAAAATGATAATGGCAAATACGGGAAAATATTCAACCCTTTTCTCTCTAAATCTTACCCAACGGCACTAAACCACAACTTACTCACTCTTTATCCTGACCCCATGATTGTGTCTATATGAAAATTTTCAATTTGGGCAAAATAATAATTGACAATAAGGTAAAATATTCAAACTGACCAATAATTTGACAGTATAAATTAACTTTAAGATGTCCAGCCTATATGTGAATGTTTGACAATCCAATGGAAAAAGTTAACAAACCACTAGAGATCCCAGTACCATTAACACTGTTATCATATTGTGTATCTGGTCAATCACAAAATGATCGTTAGTAACGAGGCAAGTCATGCGATTTAGCCATGTATCAGAATATAAGGTAACCTTGAAAGTAGACAGCCCATTAGTATAATTCATTAAGATCTTATGACCAAAACCAACCCCAAAAAACAATCTTTTCTCCACATAAAGTCTATGCCGGTGGTGTAGCACTTGGGATGTCCTCTTCTGAAGTTCTTCAACTGATGTATCTTACACAAAATATTGGCAGGAGATTTATATAGACATGCTATCTGGCCATCAATTGTGAACAGGGATTACCTATTTCAGATTTAACACATCAATCTGTTTATGCATGACTACATTATTAGGGGAATTTGAGAAGTTGTTAAAATGATGGAAAAGTTAGATTAATTGATACCCATTTTCCTAATTTTGATGAAAGGGATGTTTCTCTATAGATATCTAAACAATTTTCATGGAAACATTTGATTTAGTATAAGGGATATGATCTACTACTGATCTTTTCTTCACCATTGTTATCCAACGGCATGGATGGGATATAGTCATCACCCTGTCTGTTTTTTTCATGGTCAGTTTGTTATCAATTCTTTTTCCTCAGCATTACCCCAGTTTATTAGTTCTAACTCTTTTAAACTTTGTATGTGGATCAGTCAGCATGTATACATGTGTAAAGGTGACTTTTTGGATTTCAACCTCTACGGATTCTGTTTTTCCATTGAAACAGAACTTAATTTGACGTCATCCTCTTATTAATCTTAGATAATTTCAAGATTGAAATTTTGTATTGCCAGTGATTGGGAACCAGTGGGATATATTATCTTCTAATGCCTCTTGTTTGACATGTCCTTGACTTTTACGTTAAGTAAACATTGATATATTGTTGGACCTTACATGGCTTCAACAGTGAATATACATTATATGAAACTGTCTTACCATCATACAGCAATGATTGCTTCAGATGCAGCCATATTTGATACTGCATTTGACAACCTTTGGTTGACAATGCCTTGATTAAAAGAATAGATTAAAAGTCTTCTCATATGAGCAAACATTGATTAAGGTTCTTATGATTTGCTCTGAATGCATAAAAGTGATCATCCTGCTAAAGAAGCATATATCTCTGCGCTATGCTCCAACATATACCCTGATATCCTTTAAGTATATAGAGTCATTTCGCTGACGGCTGGTTACTCAACGCTATTTATAGCATGTCAGATAACAGTTAAACTTTTTCGAACTCTATACGATGTAGTCTAGCGATGCCTCTTGTGGAAATGTTATAGAACGCTGTTCGGAGCTTAGTGGGAGCGTGCAGCAGGACATGAGATAGATTATCAAATAGCACTCTCATTGGTTAATGTGAATCCCGCGGCTATCACGTTCAACGAGGTCCAGGAACCAGTTTGCCGCTATATATAGCGCAACAACTGTATAGCTATAATGATATCAGGGGATAGGTTGGAGCATGTTTGTTAATGAATCATTTCAAGTTTTTTAAAACAAATTTAATTCAGATTAAAAGTATTTTGTTTTTTACTGTTATTAAAAGGGTGTATTCAACACAGATCCATGAAAATACCATTTATGAATTGAAAATAAAGTCAGGGTAATGATTATTCATACAAATAATGCTAAACTATTTCTTCAGTCATGCACATTGAAAACTTCATAAAGAATTCCAAAATCTTATCGATTGTCACATCAGCAAATTACTTCAGTCAATCCTTTGAGAATACGGAGTGGAAATATTTGTATGTCAGCAACTGACTGAAAGAATAATTCTTGACTAAAGTAATACTTGCATTCACTGAACTATATTTCATTCTGTGACAACTGGAAATAAACCTGATCGCAAGCAGTGGGAAGCCTGTTAAATTGAGTACTAGCAGGAAAGTCGACAACAGGAGGCCGAGAAGATTAAAAAAAATAATATTGATTTCTACATTCACTGTTATGTGGCATGCACTCTTAACATCAGTCAGGAAAACAAGAATCTAATCCCGAGTTTTAATTCAAGTGATTTCCTTTAAGAATATAGTTATTTGTAGAAAGTTAAAATATATTTTCACAGTGGGTGGTATTAAATGAGCTATGATGAAACAATATTATTTGTAAGATGTTCTTTTGCCAGTTCCACCTTCACCAGATCTCTATAATTAAATGGGAAATACATGTGTTAACATATAAGCTGCTTTAAAAATAAAGATAATTTGTAGAATTACAGTCCCACGTTCCTCAATCACAAACTCTTCAAAATGAAAAGTGGGATACCTGTGTTATCATGTAAGCTGGCCGCTAATGGCTGAAATATTGCCCAAGCGGCGTGACACATTAACTCACTCACTCACTCACTCATGTACGCTTCTTTGAAAATAAAAATAATTTATAAAATGTACAAATTCAGATTCAACAATCACAAACTCTTCAAAATAAAAAGTGAGATACTTGTGTAACCATGTATGAAGTTCTCAAACACAATGCAAGAAAAAACACCATAGAATTGGGCAAGTAAAATATTCAGATTATGGATCCCCCGGCTGATTGGGCTTGCAGGGTCACTCAGGTGAATTATTGAGCAGAAATACACAGGTGAACAGTTTGCAGGAATAAAACACAACTGTCTCGTTCACTCGTCCACGATACATGCCATGAATAATACAGCCCGTCAATAGAACTCTCTCTGACTATTGACGATCTGATCCAACGTATTGATGTCTTCCACCATGTGTTTGACCTGATTGGATTCTTTCAAGAACATTGTTAGCGTGAACTTGTTAGTCTTAATGCTACTGGGAAGAATAATTGAAGTCTTAATTAATGCTATATGATGATTTATTCATACATTTTTTAAACATTTTTTAATGAAATGAAATTTTTTTAAATCTTAATCCTCTAATGAATGGATTCAAACTGATGTTTTGTTAAGAATCCAAACAGAGTCCTAACACTCCTTGATTAAAATGTTTAATGGAATGATTATCTGATTCGTTGATTATATGTTTATGGTTTCTAATAAAACAAAATTACTTTCAAATATAATACCATAATTCTTAATCATTAGTTAACCAAAAGTTTATGTGATTATTGGTGCAGTGTGACATGACTAATATCATTATAAATTTACAAATTGAGAAAATTAATAGGAAGCAGTTTCTATTAAGAAGATGTAAATATCTATATTTTCCAACAATGTTATAAGTACCATTCTAAATGGTAATCACAGAACTGCCAAGTCCAAACAAACACTGTTCTTTATCCTAAGGCTATAACAATAGAACACCTACACAAAGCACTAGCTTAGATGATGAAATGTTTCCTTTATTTCCGTGCTTTATCAGGATAAGGAGATGTGTCTGTGAGATATCCTGATTTTATTTGGTGATAAACAAATTGATTCTTTCTTTTTTTGAATAATACCCATTTTCTCATGTGTGGGAGGGATCTATTTAGATTTTACTTGCAATGGCTTTTGGAATACGAATGTGTTTGTCATTTCATTAAGATTCTAAGATACAGATATGTTTGTTAAGATTATTCAATATGATTTATTTTAGTTAGCTTTGTATTTTGGAAAAACTTGTTTTTCATTATTTTATTATAATACTTTCAATAATTGGATACATATCCGTTACTGGTTCAATGAAATATTTCTCAAACTCCTTTTTTTCTTTCTTTTATTTTCTACTTGGTTATTTGGCTGGATTTGGCATGTTGTTTCCTTTGTTAATCAATGGCATTTATGAATAAAGGTAGGTAAATGATTGAATATTTATTTTATTGAAAAGGTATGCAGCTGTTGCCTTTAGATCACTTATTTGAAAAATATATAATTATATTATGAAAATGTTATGGTTTTGTGTTAGACATGAATAGATAAAGTATGCAGTTGTTCCATTTAGATCGTTGAGTGGATAAATGTGCAATAATTTAATCAGAATATTATGGGTTTTTTTTTTATGTCAGTCGATATGCAAAATGGAATCACTTCTTTGGTCTCAGCACCTTAGCGTTTTAAATATAGAACTCTATATGCAGGAAAGATATACATACTTGTATTTTTAAACTGTTCAGTGTGAATTATTTGCCAGTGTTTTCCTTAGAGGGGGCTTTGAAGAAGTTTGTTAGATTTTAAAGCTTTGTGTCCCTTAGAAGTTTTTAGTGAGTTACTTCTACCACTGCTCAGTATATAGTTTAACTTTTGGAAGAAGGGCACTTTTATCATTGCTGAGAATAGAGTTGTAAAAAATAAGATACTTCTTGAGTTTTTCACCATATAGTCATTGCTGAATATAGAGTTTATGGAATATGACACTTCTACCATTCCTCAGAATAAAAGGTTAGGCAAAAAAAAGGGTTTCTGGTCATTACAGACAAATTACGCGGTGAAACAAATCTTTTAGTTACAATTTTTTTAAAGACACATAAATAGGAAAAACAAGATTAATGTGGACTAGGTATGACTTTATCACTGCAAAAAACTAGCTTTGAAGGCCTACATAAACAGAAACAGGTTGCAAAGTTTATGTTTCTAGGCTACAGGGATTAAAGTTCTTTTCCCCTTGTTAACATTGTTGATGTGTGGGTTAGAACAGAAACCAGAAACAAATATCTGGTAGATACTTCTACCATTGCTCAGAATACAATTCTGGTTATGTATTGTGTTTATATGTTGATACGTGTTTTGTGTTTCTACATGCCTGAAATAAAAAAAAACGTTAAACAATAATTCACTTACTCTACAAGATGATGATGTGTGTGTTGCAGGGGACAGCACTCCTCCCTGTCCAAGCTGGACATCAACGAGGACAGTGAACAGGGGCTGTCCAAACTTGACGTGGTGCTCTCTTTCACTCTGGAGGTAAATATCTTCTGATTGCTATAGATACAAGAACTTCATGTGTATAAAAGACTATACACACCAGAATTTATAAATACTTTTTGTGTCAAGAAGGCAGGGCATTGGAATCTAGAGATATGAATTTTATACTTTGGATATCCCTAAGGCAAGCCTTTCATGCTGCAGGTAAATATTATACTTTTTATGCATAAAGTGTATGAAAGAGGCCTATCTGATATTCTGAAAGGCGGAACTATTCTTTTGGCTGGTAACTCTTATAGTTAGTCTTTTTAGCTCATCAGGACTGAAAGTCCAGATGGGCTTATGGCATGGCCCGGCGTCCGTCGTCCGTCCGTCGTCCGTCGTCCGTCCGTAAACTTTTGACACTTTCGACTTCACAGGGGTCACAACTTTAAAAACCTATTTTCATCTTCTTCTCCAGTTCCAGAAGGACTAGAGAGTTAAAAATGATATGTGCAGACTCCTTGGCCAATGGGGATTCTAATTTGTAACTTTGGTGACCCTGTGACCCCAAATAGGGTCACAGGGGTCACAACCTTAAATACCTATTTTCATCTTCTTCTTCAGTTCCAAAAGGAGTAGAGAGTTAAAAATTATATGTGCAGACTCCTTGGACAATGGAGATTCTAATTTGTAACTTTGGTGACCCTGTGACCCCAAATAGGGTCACAGGGGTCACAACCTTAAATACCTATTTTCATCTTCTTCTTCAGTTCCAAAAGGAGTAGAGAGTTAAAAATTATATGTGCAGACTCCTTGGACAATGGAGATTCTAATTTGTAACTTTGGTGACCCTGTGACCCCAAATAGGGTCACAGGGGTCACAACCTTAAATACCTATTTTCATCTTCTTCTTCAGTTCCAAAAGGAGTAGAGAGTTAAAAATTATATGTGCAGACTCCTTGGACAATGGAGATTCTAATTTGTAACTTTGGTGACCCTGTGACCCCAAATAGGGTCACAGGGGTCACAACCTTAAAAACCTATTTTCATCTTCTTCTCCAGTTCTAAAAGGACTAGAGAGTTAAAAACGATATGTGCAGACTCCTTGGCCAATGGGGATTCTAAATTGTAGATTTCGTGACCCCATGACCCCAAATAGGGTCACATGGGTCACAACCTTAAAAACCTATTTTCATCTTCTTCTCCAGTTCTAAAAGGACTAGAGAGTTGAAAGTGATATGTGCAGACTCCTTGGACAATGGGGATTCTAATCTGTAACTTTGGTGAACCTGTGACCCCAAATAGGGTCACATGGGTCACAACCTTAAAAACCTATTTTCATCTTCTTCTCCAGTACTAAAAGGACTATAGAGTTGAAAGTGATATGTGCAGACTCCTTGGACAATGGGGATTCTAATCTGTAACTTTGGTGAACCTGTGACCCCAAATAGGGTCACACGGGTCACAACCTTAAAAACCTATTTTCATCTTCTTCTCCAGTACTAAAAGGACTATAGAGTTGAAAGTGATATGTGCAGACTCCTTGGACAATGGGGATTCTAATCTGTAACTTTGGTGAACCTGTGACCCCAAATAGGGTCACAGGGGTCACAACCTTAAAAACCTATTTTCATCTTCTTCTCCAGTACTAAAAGGACTATAGAGTTGAAAATGATATGTGCAGACTCCTTGGCCAATCGGGATTCTTAATTGTAGATTTTGTGACCCCATGACCCCAAATAGGGTCACAGGGGTCACAACCTTAAAAACCAATTCTTATCTTCTTCTCCAGTTCCAAAAAGTCTAGAGAGTTAATATTGATATGTGCAGACTCCTTGGACAATGGGGATTCTAATTTGTAACTTTGTTGACCCTGTGACCCCAAATAGGGTCACAGGGGTCACAACCTTAAACAACTATTTTCATCTTCTTCTCAAGTTCCAAAAGGTCTAGAGAGCTGAAATTATATGTGCAGACTCCTTGGCCAATGGGGATTCTAAATTATAGATTTCGTGACCCCATGACCCCAAATAGGGTCACAGGGGTCACAACCTTAAAAACTTATTTTCATCATCATCTTTAGCTCCTAAAGGTCTATTGAGCTGAAAGACTGCATGTAGACTCCTTGGCCAATTGGGATTCTAAACTGTAGGTTTTGTGACCCCATGACCCCAAATAGGGTCACAGGGGTCACAATCTTAAAAACCTATTTTTCTCCATTAGATGACAGTCTTTAACAAATTTATTTCTCCTTGGATATTTTAGTGTGGACTTCTTTCACTGTCTGATATTGGCGATCTAGAAAGTGTTGAATAATAATACATTTGTTTTGTAATTTTTTTATAGGTTTTCTTGTAATAGGTAACATCAGTTTCATTTTTAGCTCATCTGGCCTGTATAAAGCAAACTTGATATGATGCCTGATGAGCTACAGAGCCAATGGCTCTATTTTTATGGTATATAGGTTTAAAAAACTTTCTCAGAAACCATTTAAGACAGGGTAACCAATTTTTTGCTGCTTTGTCTTCTTGTTCCATCTTTTTCTTTTGAGAAAATAAGACATTGTGTGTTCACCTGTGTATGAATGTGTTTAGGTCCATGTGAGTGAAGTGAAAGGCCTGAAGTCACTGGCACCCAACAAGATCGTGTACTGTACCATGGAGGTGGAGGGCGGGGAGAAGCTGCAGACAGACCAGGCAGAGGCCTCAAAACCTTGGTCAGTGTTCGCTTTCAATATCATCTCTGAAATATTATTAATTTCATTTCATAGATTATCTTAACACCACCCTAGATAAGATTCCAAATTTACGTTTGACTAAGCGACACCATTTCTTTCTTTAGCAATTTCTTTCATTATCTGTCAAAAATAAGTTCATTTTAGGTAATAAAAATGTCTTCAGAGACAATAAGTTTATTTTTGAAACAGAAACCTTGTTTACGAGTAGTTCCGTCATTAGGGAAAATTATCATCAGTCAAAAATTTATTTATTTCAGGTATTCAAAATCTCTTTAAAGACTTTCAGTTAATTTTTTTAATCAGTAAACTTGTTTACAAATAGTTCTGCCATTTTGTCAAGTCTAAGTATGGTGTGATGTCAGGAGGTTTAATGTATGCAAGTATGAACTTAATTTCCATTACAGTGTTCAATGAATCAGGTCCACACAAAAAGATTTAATTTATGTCCTTTTCATAGAGTTCTGATTCAATGAAGTGTATATTCCCAACATTTGAAATTAGCACTAGTCTGATAGACCATGGCTAGAATGAGCTAGCAAGATGATTTTTTGGTAGTCCAAAGGACTAGTTAAATTTTATGACGATATGTACATGTCAATGGTTTTTGCTACCTTGAATGCATTTGGTCTATTCGCTTTTGGTCTATTGTTTAAAGAATACTACCTCTAATATATTGTCCTGGCCCGTCAGCGCAAAGAGCACCCTGTGTGAAGTTCTGCGCTATATAAATGAATGTATTATTATTATTATTATTATTGAATTTTTAAAGGCACTAGTTCAAAGGACCAGGGCCTAGATTTTTTAAGCTCTCTTAGTGCTATTATAGTAAAAGATACCATACTCTAACATCTAACTACAAGAGCTTCGAAAAACTAGGCCCAGTATTGTGATAAGACTAATTTCATCAATGAAGTGTATATTCCATGTTGTAGCTGGGACACCCAGGGTGACTTCACGACCACTCACCCGCTGCCGGTAGTGAAGGTCAAGCTCTACACCGAGAGCTCCGGCATGCTCAGTCTCGAGGACAAGGAACTCGGAAAAGTATGCTTATTCAATCATCAAGTTTTCTTTAGTTTTGTTATCACCTTTATCTTGTGCCTGCTTATGTAGTTATATGGATACTCAATCTCAATAAATTAAGATAATCATTGCTTCACAACGTAAGCCAATCAGCCACCTACACAAGCTTACAGGGTATATTCACTGTTTGACTGTATTTGAACGACGTCACAGATCAGTCTGGTGGGTAAATTAACGGAGCCTGGTGAGATCTATAAGGTGACGTAGTGAAGCAGTTAGATCTTAATTTATTGAGGTTGATGGAAACTGTGTCTTTGGTGAAGCTCTTTTTTTCCTATTTGACACATTTGAGCTCTGGTATTGGCAACAATACTTTGATTTCATATTATTATACTCCCGCCTTACAGCGTAAGCGGGGGTATATAGCGCTCATTCTTTCCGTCCGTCCGTCTGTCCGTCCGTTCCAAAACTTTGTGCGGAGCAGATCTCCAAAACTATGCATGCTAGCCTCATCAAACTTCATACACATGTCAACCATGATCCCTAGTTGTGCCTTTTGAGGGTTAGAACTATTTCTGAATTTTCATTTTTGCGGTTTCCATGGAAATGTAACTAAAAAGTGACTCTTTGAGGAAGTCGTTTTGTGCAGAGCAGATCTCCATAACTATGCATGCTAGCTTCATCAAACTTCATGCACATGTCAACCATGATCCCTAGTTGTGCCTTTTGAGGGTTAGACCATCACATTGTATTAATTTTTGGCAGTTTCCATGGAAACATGACTAAAACAGTGACTCTATGACCAAGTTTTTTTTTCCGGAGCATATCTCCCAAACTATTCATGCTAGCTTCATCAAACTTCATACTCATGTCAACCATGATCCCTAGATGTGCCTTTTGAGGGTTAGACCATCAAATTATTTTTATTTTTTGCGGGTTCCATGGAAACATGACTAAAACAGTGACTCTATGACCAAGTCTTTTGTCTGGAGCATATCTCCCAAACTATTCATGCTAGCTTCATCAAACTTCATACACTTATCAAACATGATCCCTAGATGTGCCTTTTGAGGGTCAGACCAACAAATTATTTTTATTGTTTTGCGGTTTCCATGGAAACATGACTAAAACAGTGACTCTATGACAAAGTCTTTTGTCCGGAGCATATCGCCCAAACTATTCATGCTAGCTTCACCAAACTTCATACACTTTTCAACCATGATCCGTAGATGTGCCATTTGAGGATTAGACTATCACATTTTTTAAATTTTTGACGGTTTCCATGGAAACATGACTAAAACAGTGATTCTATGATAAATTACTTTGTCCTGAACATATTTCCTGAAATATACATCTCAGCTTCACCAAATTTGCTACATATGTCAATCGTGATTGCTGGATATGCCTTGTGAGAGTTAAACGATATATATGGATTTTCTTCTCTGTGGTTTCTTTGGAAAACATAACTTACAAAGTGACTCAACAAAAATTATTGACAAGAGAGCTAGTTTGCCAGTTGGCTGATGTCGGTTTCAAAGTCTACCACAGAGTGTCTTTTGATTAGACTGGCTATAAGTTGTTTGAGAGGCATTTTAGAAGTTGGAGTATCAAGAAGACAAGCTTGAAGACTGTATCTAAACCGAAGCATCGCTACATTCTACAATAAAGAAGTTGATAATCCTTTAAACTCCTTATGATAACAAGGTTGAAAGCAGGTAATCAGAAGACACATCCATCTGTTGAGAAGTAGACCACAGGGACTGAGATTTACCTGACAAGACAGAAATCTCTCACCTGTCAAGTTTCAGATTCGATAAGGAAACCGTCATGAATACTTAACTAAGATTTAGAATTATCTGTTGATGGATAATCAGATTACATAAATAAAACAATACAGGGATTAGTTAGTGATCTTGCACACCAGACAAATCCCATTTCCCTTGATGTTAGATGTCAGATAAACCCCTGATCTATCACCTTGTTTTGTCTGTGGAGAAAGTAGATTTTGTTTTATTATGGATCTGGCCATAGTCGAATCAATTCTGTATATTTGTGTAGTGTTCTGAAATCATGTGAAAACCTTTTTGGTTTGAATATTTGTGTAAAGGTAGCATCAACTTAGAAAGTATTCTTACATATGCTATGCATAATTAATGTGTTCAGTTTATGCAGTTATATTCTTGATACTGATATCATCTCAAAAGCAAGTCTTTGATTGTTAATCATTACCCATGATTAAAAAAGGTTAACATGCAGGAATGTTACATGTTCATTCAACAGGGATCAGGTCTAACCCTCGTGAACTCTTTTGTTCCTTTCCTGATAATGTAAAGGATCCAGTTCAAAAGCTCTAAGTTTACAAAAGACAAATTAATTCTCAGTTTTTATAAAAATGGTTTTGAAGTTTTAAGAAAATATTTCATTTAAACGTTTTAATTAAATATTCAATTTCAAGGCTTTATCTAAGCAAAATGTGATATCATATCTTCTCAGGTTGTGATAAGACCAACTGCAAACAGTAGCCGTATCGTGGATACCTATAAGATGACAACTGCAAAGAACTTCCCCGACAATCTTACAATCAAGATTACTGTGCGCATGGACAAACCTCAAAACATGAAGCATTGTGGGTGAGTCATTGTAAAACATGTTTAAAATATAATGTAATCAATCTTGTCTTTGTAGCAGTTTGTGCTCAATATTCAGTCATTAAAGAGGAACTTTTCCTAATGAAAGTTGTTTTATAGTTAATTATCTAACTTTTAATGTTGTCATCTGATCTTTCATTGACTGTATAAGTGCAAATTGAGTGAAGTGTTGACAGAAAACTGTTTGTGAAAAGATACCTTGAATTGAAGGAAAATTAACCATCTCTTTGAATTCACGATAGCAAAGAAATTTTAATATTATTATGTCCCCCGCAAGTCTGGGTTAGGGTTATTTTCGGATGAAATGTTGGACGGGGGACATCACAGTGCATCACATGCACATATTTCTAGTTAATCAGTGTTGAAGAATGTCTATTCATGTGTTGTTGCTTTATTGCAGGTATTTGTATGGTTTGGGGAAGACAGTATGGAAGAAGTGGAAGAGGAGGTACTATGTGCTTGTGCAGGTATGTGGTTTGTTGTTATATTCAATACATCAAAGATTCTTTTGTTAGCTCTCTTGGAAGAACAGGGTGTTTTTGAGATCCAAAGTTCAGAACTCTTTGAAATACTCGCTGTATCTTTCTTGGAAACCTCGTAACTTACTCTCTTGTCTTGTTCGTTCTTCATTTTCAACTGCACACATTCCACGCGCCGATAACCACATTCCTCTCACGATGCCATAGCTAATGATAGTAATTTTTACAGATAGTTATTATGACAATAAAATTGACTTGTTCCATTGAGCTTTGAATGATATGTATGGGTAATAATAATCTTGTTAAAGGGAGAGAACTCATGTGAGCAATTTTAAATAACATGCCAAGAAAACCTATTCTGGATAGTAAATGCTTTCTTCAAAAGGCACCACTAGACTACACAAATGAAATAAATTAGTTAATTCAAGAAGATTTGTTGAGAAAAGTCTGCTGCAGGTATTCTATTCAGCAAGGACCAGGGATTGGGAAAAATATTGGAAATATAACAACATTGAAGTGTTAAATAAATATTGGATAATGGGTGAATAGAAAAGTATCTTAAAAATTTTATGAGAAAATTGTTCTTCTTTGAAAAGACATACCTCTGCATCACACAAATGAATAATGTAAGTATATTGTTGCAGGTATCCCAGTATACGTTTGCCATGTGCAGTTACCGAGAGAAGAAGCCGGATCCTACAGAGATGATGCAGCTTGATGGCTTCACGGTCGACTACTGTGAACCCCTGCCAGGTCGGTTGGTTGTTCAGTCAATCTCATTTACGAGTTTTGGTTGCGGGATAGTGCAGTGGTATGTGCTTCGGATTAAGAGGTACAGGGTTCAAATCCCCCTTGGGCATTGACAACTTTTTCTGCAGGAGAGAACTTTTCTACATGCAGTAAGGTTTTGATACAAAGCTTCACTGAATTTCAGCGCTGTACCACCCATGGTACAGTAGTTCTAGTCGATGCTCTCAGGTTTCACCGCAATGCATAGTCACATAAGCCTCTTGGGTTTCTCCCTGCAATAATACTAGCAGACGTGATGTAAGTGAAATACCATTGAAAGCAGCATTGAAACCTATATCACCTCACCTGTTTTGTATGTTTTGGTTTGGCCCTAAATACAGAATACTGTAAACCCATAATAGTTGCCAACCTCCTGCCCAAAAAAGACGCCACAAAGTTTTCTGAAATGAATAAGGACCTGATCTAATAATGAGATAGATCCTGTTAAAATTCCTTATCTTTTCTTACTGCCTTTTGTCACTTTCACTGAAAACTTGATACAAATAAAACTCCTACCTTGAATAGAAGACTACCTCAAATGGACTCTTGTTGTGTAGACAGTTTGAGTATGATCAAAAATTAATGATTAATCGTTCAGTTCTGTGTTAGACAAAATAAATCTGTCTGTTGTTTAGAGATGCAGATATGCAACTTAAATTTACATGATATTGACAATCTAGTAATTTAACAACACATTGAATTCGTTGATATTTGATTCTCAATGTATATATATATATCTTCAAACCTCTATTTTCAAGTACTTCCAAGGTGCATGAAATCAAGGACCTATGTGTTTTTCTTCTCCGCAGAGCTAGAAGGTGGAAGGTGTTTCTTCAACCTGGTCAAGGAGGGAGACAATGTAGTGTTTGCCACGGACGACGAGTCAGAGCGCACCCTGTGGGTTCAGGCCATCTACCGGGCTACGGGACAGACCCACAAGCCCACGCCTCCTGCTGTCCAGACCAATAGGATCAGCAACACGCAGATCTCACGCATGCAGGGAGGTACGTACTGCTCCACAGGGTTGTACACTGACAATTCAACAAACTCATTGTTTTAACAACTTGTATTTCTGAAATAATTAATATGCTACAGGTAAATTCTGTGAAGGACTTTAAGAAATGGTATTTGTGAGACCTGCAGGATTTTCAGGATAACAATTTCTTTGTTGAAAAATAACAATTGATTTCACAATAGTGAAATTGTTGTCAAAATAATCTTGCTCTTCTTAGCCTGCAGATTTAATAGATATTATCTTTAGGATTTAGGAGAAAAAAATAAGATGTTTTATTTTTCTTCTAATTGTCAGTTAGTAAATCATTCACCAGGTAGAGTATAAGAGAGGGTTCACGATAGTTTATATGTTTTACAGATGCCGACCGGGCGAGGAAGCATGGTCTAGACGAGTATGTGCAGGCCAACCCGTGTAACTTCGAGCACCACGATCTATTCAAGACCCTCCAGACCCTCACGCTAGACTACAGACTCAGCGATGCTTACACCTGTCTCGTAAGATGATTCTGTTTATGTTCCCTTTAGGTTTATTTGCCTAGAGTGGCTTTTGGAAACCGTTTACCAGGTGTATCTTGTGTTTGAATTTGTCCTTCCAAAATGAGCAGATTCAAGAGCCAAGTTTCATTGAAATCAACTTTGTTTTCAGAAACAAAATAAATTTCTGACTCTGGTTACATGTTAGATGTAGGATCAGGTAACCAATACCAGGCCTACGGTGAAAACATTCCTTTCATTGCGAGAAATTTAGGGGCAGGCATGTGCTTTGCATCTTTGTCGTGTCCATCAGATAGATCAGATAGATTGATAAAAAAAAATCAAGCTATATTTATTAAATTTGTAAGTCTTTCCTTAGATCATTGCTTGTAAGAGAGTCGACAGATGCCTTAAAAGGAAAAACCTGTTATCTTATGATTACTCAGACTATTTATGAAATATAACAACTGTTGAAGAATTCAACATTTGGAAGGATAGTTCAGCTCTGAGCAGGTGTTCAAGTAGTGTGTGTGGACTTTGCAACTAAGTAGGCATATTGTGGTTACTTTTAGATTCATTTCACTGACCAAACATTTTCTGCCTATTGTAGGGATGGTTCAGCCCGGGCCAGGTGTTTGTGCTGGACGAGTACTGTGCGCGGTACGGAGTGCGAGGCTGTCACCGCCACCTGTGTTACCTCAGTGACCTCCTGGAGCGTGCGGAGAAGGGGATCCTTATTGACCCCACCCTCATCCACTACAGCTTCGCCTTCTGTGCTAGTCATGTGCACGGCAACAGGTACGTATTAAGAGATTATTAGGAAGACAAGAATAATTCTGTGGATGAACAACTTCTTTATTTGTCAGTAGATTATTACTTGAGGAAGTGTGTCATATTACTTTTGTGTCAATTTTTGAGAGTGAGAGAGACGATTATACAGTAATTTGCAGGAATTTTGTAAAAGTCATATGACACATGTACAATTGCAACATGTACGTAAAAAGAGATTATTTCCCCTTCGAAGTGTGTCATATCACATGAAACAAGGTGAATTTTTGTATTGCCTAAATGAAAATGAGGGTACGTAAATTTTCATTAGTTATGTATATGATACACTTCCTCTGATATTGAATTGTGGAAGTTTGTATCAATGTAACATAACAATTTCTCTCTCCAGGCCTGATGGGAACAGCTCAGTTCTACAAAGGGAGAGGGAAAAGTTTGATGAGATTAAGGAACGACTTCGAATACTCCTAGAAAACCAAATCACCCACTTCAGGTGAGTACATTTTTCAAAGTATGAAATAAGATAATTCTACTGCTTAACTTGAATATTTGAATCTAAGCATCTCTATAAAAGTGAAATAATTTTACATATAAACATATAAAAATGGTTTTAATTTCATAAGGAAAAAAATATTTTCTTACGAAAATATAATATAAGATGTGACTATATCTGTATAAAGACTTCAAAAATAGTTTTATCTGCAAAGAAAACTAAAGAGGCCGTCAATTTATCAATACTCATTACACACAAATAAATTCAATTATTGTTCCAGATACTGCTTCCCGTTTGGTCGTCCAGAGGGGGCACTGAAGGCCACTCTCTCACTGTTAGAACGGGTATATCCAGTTCCTCATTTATTGCTCTGGTTTATGTGTAATATGTATCACTGTGATCATTTCAAGGAATGATAACCATTGTTCCTTTAAACAGGCATTGTCTGTCGAATAATATGTTGTCATGTGTGATTTCATTTAAAAGATTGATTATGATAGAAATAAAGTAATTGCAGTAGCTCTTTTTAAAAGTATTACAACTTCTTTATTGCAATGATGCTGTAAATATAGATACTGTTTTATTTGCCTGAGCATCGTTGACACCAGTCAACAGGACTTTACTATCAGAACTGATGACACGCAGAAAGGCCAATGCATATCTCACCTGACGATGGTGCTTCCATGCAACTTTTTTA